>CM031979.1:5398422-5998422 GCA_018804465.1 Populus tomentosa | reverse complement strand
TGGATTTCTGCTTCTGTTTCCCACTAACACAAGCAGCTATTATGCAGAGAACTGGGTGAATTTGCCTTTAATTTATTCTTTTTTCATTTTCAATATCATTTTTTTGTTGTCTTTTTTCCTGGGTACATTTATTGAAATGATAAAAACTGGAGGTTGAGGTAGATATTAATGCGAGAAATTTTAGTTTGGGAAGTGAAAAAATAAGTTGTGTTTTAATATTTATTTCCTTTTCTCATCTCTGCAAAAGAGAAAAAGAAATCTGCATATTTTTCACTTTTACAGAGGAAGAAAAATGCATTGTCTACATTTAATTCATGGGGAGAGTCCAATTCATTTTATTAAGTGTTTAGTTTATAACAGAACAAAATGGAGGAAAGGGGGAGGGGATCCTTGAAGTCTGCCCCAGCTAGTTTGGAACTGAGTCTTGGTCTAGATGAGTTGAATTGAGCAAGACTACATTTAATTCATGGGGAGAGTCCAAATCACTTTTACAGAGGAAGAAAAATGCATTGCCTACATTTAATTCATGGGGAGAGTCCAATTCATTTTATTAAGTGTTTAGCTCATAACAGAACAAAATGGAGGAAAGGGGGGGTGGATCCTTGAAGTCTGCCCCAGCTAGTTTGGGATTGAGTCTTGGTCTAGATGAGTTGAATTGAGCACTGAGTCAATTACAAAATGGACAAGGAACCTTCTAAATATAAATATCAAACAAAAGAGCATTTAGAAAATGCTGAATGTTACCTAATGAAAATCCTTTCAAAGCTCATGTGAATCATTAGCTCTCCACTATCAATAGAAAAAGGGAAAAGAAGAGGAACTAATGCTGTCCACCTTGAGAAAAACTAATAATTAAATCTTGCAATGTGAAGGATGATGAAGATGACAGGACAATTAGATAGGTCCTTACCTGTAAAAGGATTGGAATTGTGTTTGTTAGGAATTAGTTGAGGTCAATGAGGTCAAAGTGGGGTAAGGGCCTGGCATGGTTTTGATGTTCATGTTGTTACTTCAAATGCTCGAGGGTAAACAAATATTTGTAAGCCATTGAGTTGGGTTTGTCACCTGATGCCTTATGCAAGTTAAAGCTTTTCTTCTTTGGGTGCTATGTGTAAGAATGAACATCCATGAGTAGTCTTCGTAGATGTGTATAGAGTTACTGATTATGCTCACTTTTCCTTTCAACAGGAGTGTTTTGATCCTATTGTTGCAAAAACTGGCCGTGATCTGATTCCTGTTATGGTCTATGGGTACGTTGTACCTTTTTTCTGCCTGTACATTTTAGCCTTAACAATTCTGTTTTTGCTCCTGCTTTCAGATTGTATGCGGTAAAAGTAGCCATGCTTTTGTTTCACACCTCAAATCTGATTTGCATGTTTCATATGAAACCAAAACACGTGGCTGTATGGATTTGGATCCGCATTCCCTTTAGTCCTTTTGCTTTAGCATATTGGATATGGATTTAACTTATTTGCACTCTCTGACCTTGAGCCTTGTCCTATGGGAAAAAGCCTAATAGGTGATTTCTACCAATTGGATGGAAATTAATAAACTTATTTTTGCATATTAACATTAACTTTTTGCGTATTAACATTAACTCTTACTGCGTTTTTCACCATCCTTATGTTGTGTGGTATGAATTATCATCTTAAATGTGAAATTAATCAGTCATGCTTTTCAAATCATGATAATTCTATCTCATCAAAATTTAAGGCTAATTATTAATATTCTTCTTTGCTAAGAATTTAATTTATCTTCAATATCACTTTTGGAAATGTTTATGGTTTTGAATTATGAAGGTGCAATTGTTTTATCCTTCTGCTGGTCTGTCTCCTTTAAAGCACGCATATGCCAATCGCCAAAAAGTATGTGCTCTAGAGAGTGAAAGTTATTCTCACTTGACATGTGCTATCGCATTCCGGGTTACGAAGGATAATTTGGTTGGATGAAAGTTTGGCGAACAAGAGAAATGATAAAATCTCTCCCTTCTTTTTGGCCCCTAAATTTTAATTCATGATAATGAAGGGATTGGAACAAAGGATTCTTATTTTCAATTGTTCCCATGTTACATCGGTAGAAGACTGATGTTCTATCCTTCTGTCTTTACTTCTCAATCTCTTTTCTCTCAACCAACTAGAGTATTAAGAGATGAGAACATTCTGAAGAGAATTTACATGCTTAGTTTAGCAGCATCAATTGCTGGTTCTGGTTGTCTGTCTCTAATTTCTGTAATTTCTCAGGACTTTCAGAACTTTAAAATTCTCTCTTAAACTTTATGCAGGAGAAATATATCTGGCCAGGAATTCGGGGGTATGTATTGTGTGCTTTTGACTGTAAGGTACAATGCATTTCATGAAATGTTGGTTTTTTTCAGCTTTTAACTTCCTTTTCAATCCATTGATGATTTTTTTTTAAATGTAATTGTTGCGGTTTGATGCATCCACAGGCATGTTGTTGTGTCTGCTGGTCTTCTTAGGATTTTCGGCAGGGAGGTTGCTGAGCTTCCTTTAGTGGCTACAAACAGAGAGCATCAAGGGAAAGTAAGTGTCTAATGTTGGAATTTGGATGGGATGCTGGAGTTCAGCTTTTAATTTTTACTTCCCTGTGCATTTTTTTTATAAGGTTCAGCCTTCTGTTGAATAACCTTCGAACTTAATTTTGTAAATCTCTTTTAGGGTTATTTCCAAGCATTATTCTCGTGCATTGAGAGGTTATTGTGCTCCCTGAATGTGGAACAACTTGTGCTCCCAGCAGCTGAGGAAGCGGAATCAATCTGGACAAGAAGATTTGGCTTCAGAAAGATGAGTGAGGGACAAGTAAGTTTTGTCTTTTATTCTTTAATGAATGGTAAATTTTATAGTTCTTTTTATGAATCAATAAAGCAATGCAATGCTCATAAAAATTGAGAAAATAGTGAGCTTCCTTGTTTTGGTCATAACAGAATAAATTGTTTGTGCATGAAATGCAATGGATAACTTTATAAAGAAGAGGAAGAAGGAAGAGGATGGGGTGGGGAGGTGATATCTGCACTCCTTTCATGTTATAAAGGCCCTCCCACTATCCATTATTTTACAAATTGATGATTTTTTCCTTGTTGAAATTCTAGCTGATCTTTCTGTTTACTGTCTTAATTTTCCTGTTTGAAAACAAATTATTCTTCCAAAAACCGCATGACCCCAAAAACATTATTCTTCCAAAGTACATGCTGTGAAACATTCTTTTCCCTTTACACTTGAACTCCACTCTTGCAAAACCATCTAGAAAACCCGAAACCAAGGAGTCTAAAACTCTAGTCCTCTCCTCGCTCACAAGTTATAGTCTGACAGCTAGACACCAAGAAGCCCAACCATTGTGAAGCCGGTTGCAACTACTGTGGCAAAATAAACAATTTTCCCCACCATGAATCTGACTATTAGTGCGATAGATAAAAGTTCTTTTTTTAGGTTGCAGTTCTTTGAGCTATGATCTCCAGCAAGCTCAAGCAGCAACGACTTTGGATGGGAAAAAATGTGAGGGAGAAGAGAGAGTTTGAGAGAGAGTGGGTCTTTGGGGATTTTGAGATGAGCTGTGATTAATTGGGAAATTTTAATCAAATTCACATGTATACCCACTATTATAGATTCTTTTCATTCCAAAATTTTCTTCTACATTATCCAGTTCTTCCATTAATATAGTTATTTTAGAATATTTGGAAGTTGAAACTCAGTCGCAAAATGCTCAGAAATGAAAAAGATGAAAGTGAAACGGAGATGGTTCTTAATGTTTTCTCGCAAAAAGAGCAATATATATATTTAAAAGAAATAACAACCAGTATTTTTTTGTGAGGATAGTGTTGTAAATTTGGAGAAAAATGGATAGCGGGTGTGCTGTTATAACTTAGGGCAAGTGCAGGCATCATCTCCCGAGAGGGTGGTGTGTTTCTGCCTTACAAAACATTGTTCAGACTATTTTTGTTTTTGCCCCCTCTGCACGAAGTCCTTGGTATTTTATTTTAGAAAGATCGACAATCTTACCAATACCGTAGATCAACAGAAGTTCAGCCACAAACTCTAATTTGCAGTATAGATTTTGTCAAATAAATAGAAGCAATGGAACTTTGGCTGGACTTTTTGGCATTGGATGTTCATTGTTTAGATGAGAACTATTGTTGCAGGAATAGTAACAACTATAAAACGTCTTTCTGTTCAGTTGTTGAAGTATACAAGGGAGTTTCAGCTGACGATTTTCAAGGGAACATCCATGCTCGAGAAGGAAGTCCCACGGATAATTGATTAGCAGCTTGGTACCCAAGAAACCTCATCAAATTTATAGAACTCTAGGCTTATTCTTCCACAAGCATTTCTCTTTACATGTAATATAGCTGCTATTTTTGTTTTTTTTTGCCAGCAGCCTGCAATTGTTTTCTCGTAGAAACTAGAATTGAAGGTGAAGGAGGTGAAGAGATGAGTGCGTGCTGACCTTTTATCATGCATGCATGCTGCAAGAAATCCATAAAAATTGTAGGGTTTTTTTTTTTTTATTATTATTCTCTGTAATATTCATCATACTCGTTGTTTAAGATGTTGGATGTATTGGTCGTGGCTGCGTTCAGAAATCGCTTTCGAACCTCAACGGTACATGCAGAAGCAGGATGCCGTGGTGTGTCCCCAGCCTAAAGCAACACGGAGGCTTTCGGTTTCCTAGGGAGAGCAGCATTGCATGTTCGGAGAACACAGGCGTTGCTCCAGTGCTAACTTGCTAATATCAAATGGAACACCTTCACTACGCTTCAGCACTTTAGGCATAATAAATCGGAGAACTTAACAAGCACAAAAAAGAAATGGAATAACAAAGAATAATGAGCCCGCAGACAAGATTAAGTGCTCATTAATTGTGGGCTGGCCCCCATATTTTTTTCCGACAGGAGCTGGACGCCTTCTATGCAGAGGAACCTTCGACGAGCACGAGACAGATCGTTTTCTTGGTGCTATTGAGACTCTCGCAAATAAGTTGAACGAACACGGCCAGAGTTTGAAGAAACCAAGAATGAATTAGAAATAATCTAGAACAAGATTTGGCCGAGACCATGCCAAAATCATGGAGATTTTCCCAAAATCGTTCATGATTATTGGCGACCCAGGCCATCAAGACAATCACAACTGGTCCAAAGAATGGATCGAAAATGTAGAAATAACATCAAAACACAAGCGCTTCCAAATCAATTCCAGAGCAGCCTTTTGTTAATTTCAAAGCAACGAACCAACATGTTGGTCATCTCCAAAAACAGATTTGTTTGAGAGAATTTTCATTCTTTAGGGTAATTTCAAAATTCTAGTAGTAGGCTGAGAAGCTAAACATAATATATATCGTATTGAAATTTATTTTAATTGAGGCAGCACACATCTATCCAACCACTTCAGGAAATGGAGCATGAATTTGGAGGGAAGCAGAACCCTGGACATCTAAAACATACTTCCATACATGCAAGTTTAGGTTTCAATCATTTTACTAAATCCAATCATATATCTTCTACAGAATTCAGCTCAAAGCTTTTTATACAAGTCCACTAACACAATTAATTGTAGGAGCAATAGCATTTACGGTTCCCAAACTTGAAATCATGAAACCACTAAAATTGTCTTCCTACAATTCCCACGGAAAAAAAAAGAAGCGCAGTTGATTCTTTGTTAACTAATGTAATGGAAAGAAACCTGGTTAGCATTGGCTGCGCAAGCACCTCCATACCACAAAAACTCTACACTGAGTGTTATCGGATGCAATACAACTTCCACTTCCACAATAACTTGGAATCAGTTGTCTGGGTCGTTAATCTGGGTAATTTTATATTTTCTTGGACTAGTGGTGTTGCTATTCATGTCCGTCGGTGAAAGGATTCCACTTGCATTGTTTGAATAAAGGCAGGGATGATTTTGGTGATTGTCATCCATCTTCCTCACAACTAGACCTGCAAAAAGAAAATCAATGAACTCTGCAAAACATAAATAGCAATAATATGATACTGCTGCAAAACAAACAATGAACTCTGCATGTCACGTGTAAAAAGAAAGGCAGATCCATATCTTTGTATTGTGGCTCTGATATATCATATGATCCGATTCTACCTTCATCACAAAAAATACATGAGTTTTCATTTATGATTTTACTTGCATGCCCTTGGCCACCTCAACCCTGTTTTGTTTCATACGTACATTAAAAGTCCAAAAACATCAATTCATTTCAAAAACCATAAAACCGACACAATCTCTCCCCTCCATCCTCTCCTACTTCCTTTTCAACTGTTGATAATCAGAAAACCCCCTCTGAACCCATGAACTCCATGAGAAAATCATTCCTCTCTAAATCCACTGAATTTGCTACCAAAAGCCATGTCTATTAATAACTACAAATCTCTCTTAATCTCCATCAAAAATTCAGAATAACAGGAGGAAAAAATATTCAACTCAATTTGTCACTAACAAATAATTATTGGGACTGTGGTTAGTGGTCAGCCCTCCAATCAACATCTTCCAAGGTGTTCTTGTTGTGATCATGGCGATTTAAAAACACAAATCACCTATTATACGTGAAACAAAGAGAAGAAAGTGGAAGAGAGAAGGGACAGTAAAAAGATAGGTACTGTTCATGGGAGATACACATCACAGGACATGGGATTTGTGGATTAGGTTTTAGAGAGGGATCAAATTTTACCAATCACTACTTTTGTGTGCGCTTGAATTTCTTTCTTTTTTCACAATTGGTTGTTCTCAGCAAAAGATAAGATATGCAGTTAGGTTCTTATTTGTACGTACTTTTTTATTTGTATCTAACTACTACTAGTAACTTTATTTAACACTTACCAATTAAAATTACTACTTTCAGCTTATGTTTTGATTTTCTTGTATTTTCTAATTTCTAATTATTTATTTGAGAATAAGAAAGTTAATGACAATTTAAAATTGAAAAAATATTATGATACATAGAGAGTAACTAGTAGCATTCTATTAATCACTACATTTTATCCACTTTGAAGAAAGTGATACATGTAGGAGAAAGAATAAAATCCAAAATTCACTAAAAGTGATAAAAATATCTCAAACTAGGATTTATATCTCCTTTTATGTATCTCTTTATTCAAAGTAGATCCTAGAAAGTAAATAATAGAATGTTACCGATTACTCCCAAACACCATAAAATATATCATTTAAAATCTAATAAATTCATTTAATTAAAATGTTAATTATATTTATTTACCAAAAACCCTCAAAAATCTTTGGTGACCAATCAAAGTTGACCCACAATTCTTCCAATCAATGCTTGCTACATAAGGGTTAGAGAGCTAGCACATGATGCATCTCGCATCAATTGAATGGAAACCTATACCACATGTTTAGAGTCGACATCAATTGGATGGAAACCTATCCCATATGTTTAGAGTTGATGGAAACCTAGGTTTAGTTAATAACGGACCTGATTCCCAATTTTGTTCAAGGACTATTGGCATGGAGTAATTGGCTTGGCACATTTTAGCCCCAAAAGAGAAACTTCTATATAAAATTTTATATTATTATTATTTGCTAAATATAAGCTTACAACCTGTCATCTTCTCAAATCACAGAACCACCGTGCATATGTCCCACCATCACCACCATGAAAAAAAAAAACAATAAGAACAAGTTTACCCATATCCAACAATGATCTATTCAAAGTTTTTTTTTTTAAAAAAAGTTGTACAAAGATGTTGAAAGAACTAAAGAAGATGACTAATTGTAAAAGATGGAGATAGAAATAAAAGCATGCAATATTTCATTAGCATAATCAGCATGGATAGGGTGGTTGCAGGCCAAGAGTGTTCGGGTTTTGGGTGTCATATACATGTATATAGATGAAACTAGTTTATAGTTCCCTGCTTCGTTGTGGGCAAGATCAATTTTTTATTTTTATGTAATAAAAAATATTAACTTTTTGATATTTTTATTAAACCCAACCTAGTGAATCAACTTTGAAACCTCCTAATCCAACTCCTTGTCTAGTATAGGTTTAAAATTAAACCATTAGGGAGTTCTCTAATTTGACTATGGTCGATTCAAAAACATCCCGGCCAACTGGTAAAAAAAGCTCAATGATGAAATTGACATGAAAAATTAAAATTGACATGAAACCTCCTAATCCAACTCCTTGTCTAGTATAGGTTTAAAATTAAACCATTAGGGAGTTCCCCAATTTGACTATGGTCGATTCAAAAACATCCCGGCCAACTGGTAAAAAAAGCTCAATGATGAAATTGACATGAAAAAAACTATTGACCCAACTTTTTGCCAAGCCCGGGTTTAAAATTAAACTGTGTATAAATTGTTTTGATGTAACCCAGTTGACTAGGTTGATCCAAAAACAACCTAGACGACCAGTATAAAAAGTGTGAATATGAAATTGAGAAAAATTAATGAAATTGATAGGAAAAAAAAACCTTTTGGCCCAGCTCTTAACTTAGCCCAAGTTTAAAACTAAACTGCTTGGGAGTTGCCTTAAAGTGATCTAGTCAACTTGGACGATTTAAAAACCACCCAGACAACTATTAAAAAAAGTCTGAGAATGAATTTGATAAAAAAAAAAGGACAAAATTGAAATAAAAAGGGGGCAATTGAAAAAAGAAAAGGAGGAGTTTTAACAAACAACACTCCATATTAATTCCTTGGAAGTAGTGATTCTTAAAATTAAATGGTCAAGCTAGCCTAAAGCCCGCCCAACATCACCCAAGCTGAAAGACCTTGCCCATGCCTACCAAATATCACCCGGGCTCAGGCCAGCCCATGGGGTAGCTTGGCATTGAACATTCCTCGCCCAACAAGGCACTTCTATACAATTGACAACCTGCCATATCATGTGTTGTGCTACCAAAACTTCACCTAGATATATTGATATCAAACCAAATGACAAGTTTGGCTTGAAGCAATAAACCATGCCAAAACAATCTATAACAATGGTATAATAAGATAAAAGAGTATAAACTTAAAAACAGAGACGCAAAGCAACATGAGAAAAGAAAGTTAAGCATTGATCTATCTCAAAGCAATGTAAGATAGAAAGCATTCAACTTATTTCTACATGGATCCAACAGAAAGTTATGACTAAACTTCATGACTTTTCAAGTCACCTAGGTTAGCACAAATATTCATTATAATGTCTTATCCACCACCGGGACTCCAAGCAATGCAACCATTGATATGTGACATGATTTATAAAACAAGCAAGTCTTACTACAAGCAATCCCAAACGTTCATCAAGCATGTTCATCTGAATGCATGATCCAAGCGGAGAAGATATATGTGTTGTTAAGTTTAAAACTATTGGCCTTACCTTTAGCAAAAAAGCTGCCAAAGCCAGTACAATAAACACCTCATGTAACTTTCAGGTTAGGGGAGACAATGGGATTTGACAAGGTCTTTGTCGTGCTACTCTTTGCATTTCCAGCAGCTTGTCCCACAGAGTTCTTAGCATTTGCCATCTCAGATGCCAATATTGACTTCTTTATCTGGCATAACCAAGAACAGAAAATATGTCTGTTTGTGTGCATGTATGTATATATAAGGAAGACAGAAGGGGAAAAGGTTATCATGAAATGATTTCTGTTTCAGAACTGCTAAATTATAGGATCCTCTTTATCTAACTCGCAATCAAAGATAACATTATTAATTTATATCGGAAGCAACAAAATACATAATTGAAAACCTACACACATGTAGACATGTATGCTGTCATAAGTATATTTCAAGACATGCATGCCTATTGGATGGGAAGATTTTGGGGCAAAACTCACCGCCGCAAGGCGCTCCTTGTGGATATCGTTTGTTACCTGTAAATTCACAATGCAAAATCAACAAAGAGAAAAGGATGGAAAGAAACCTGTAAATTCACAATGCAAAATCAACAAAGAGAAAAGGATGGAAAGAAAAGGTTGCACCAAATAGTGACTCGTGCCAGACCACAACTCCATAAGTCAGTGAACTCAAGTGAAAATGCTTACTTGTTTTCTGTAGCTCTTAATCTCATCGCCACAGAACCCTGGTAGTGTCATATTCCAGTTTCTGTCTGCACAAAAAACATAGAAAAAACTTAGGATTTAGCATCGGATACGAAACAAATGACAATGCAAGCCTTAGACGGCTAATCCAACAGAACCAACCAAGATGTAGAAGTATGTCTTTTGCTTCCAATGTATCTGATTTTCGATGCTTGGCCAATGAGCAACCAAATGTTGTGACCTGCACCAAGAAAAAAAATACAAATAAATTTGGAATGGCTTTGCAAAATGAACAAGAAAACAACTTGACAAAATGAAGATCACTAAAAGAGTGTAGAGTATAATACTCTCAGACAAAAAAGTTCAGACCATTGA
Source organism: Populus tomentosa (assembly GCA_018804465.1). Classification (NCBI taxonomy): domain Eukaryota; kingdom Viridiplantae; phylum Streptophyta; class Magnoliopsida; order Malpighiales; family Salicaceae; genus Populus; species Populus tomentosa. Next base: position 5,988,050 of record CM031979.1, on the reverse strand, counting down.
AACCCAGGCTCCGAGTAACAAAACTAATCTGGATATATTACCATCAAAATTGTAGTTGAAATTTTTTTATGAATTTTGTTCTACAATTCAAGGAGAAGAGATCCTTGAGCACTTGTGCAATGTACATGGGTTTAATAAATTCAGGCAACACCTTGAAGTTCACTAATCAATTGCAATTCTTTCAATCTCCAAATAGACTATTTTAGTATTTTCTTTCAAACACAATTATTTTCCTAATATTCAGATGATGAATTTGTTTACTGCCCTTCAAAAGAAATGAATTTCGAGATTTGTATGGTGAATCTGAATCCCATTCATTTGATCAATCAACCTACTGTTTTGGTGAATGAGCACAGCTTAGCTCCTATAAAGTAAAATTTAGTGAAGAAAAATTCCGCTTATGCATTCCCAAATCATCCATTTGTATGGTGAATTTCGAGATTTGTATGATGAATCTGAATCCCATTCATTTGATCAATCAACCTACTGTTTTGGTGAATGAGAACAGCTTAGCTCCTATAAAGTAATATTTAGTGAAGAAAAATTCCACTTATGCATTCCTAAATCATCCATTTATAAAGCAGAATAGTCCTTTGGGGGGGGGGGGTAAGTTGAACGACTTACAGACACAAGAAATTCATCTGCTATATCTGCTAGAATCTCTACAACTTCAGGATTGAACTTCTCTGATGGATCAATCTGTACAGGAAGCAGGAAAACTCACAATAAGGAAAGAAATTACAAAAAAAAAAAAAACTGCAACTAAACTCTACGTGATAACAAAACATCAGCAAAAACATGACGTCAGTCTAAAACTAGCTGGGGTCTGCTCTACATAATGACACGACATTGGAGTCAAATTGTGAGGAGAGACCAAAGTCATTTTGATGCCTCTTTTAGACAAGATATGAACTAAGCAATCTCTAGGTGAAAGATATCATGCTTTAAAACAACCAACCCATAAATTCATCCGCTGACACAAAACTCAAGTCACAGACTGTCTTACACCATTTAAAGAATTCAAGCATAATGTCCAAAATAGTTGTATCGAACCACATTAAATTGCATGCTAAAAATTAAATTTCAACAAGGCACTGTTGTTATAATTTTTAAACACTGGCACAATCCACTACATAATAAGGAACACCAGGCTATATCCATCATTAGCTAACACCAAGACAGCCAGTGACAACATGGCTGTAGTGGAGTCCACGATACCACAACCATGATTCAAAACATCATTTCGCAAGCTAATTTCAACATAAAATAAATAATTGGATGCTTTTGCTTCATCAAACACTTGTCCAGGACTTGCATATCTGTAACTCTGTGATTCTGTTCACAACCACTACAATAAACAATTAAAAAAAATATATTTCCCTCACCTCACTTGGTGAATTATTCTGGAGTAGCATGAATGTAATAAATGACTGAAGGTCTTTTATTAAGAATGACTAAAATGAAAAGGGTCATGCTAAAAACAAAATATGAATACTTGAGTCAAAGCATTTAAAATGGAACCACATTCTTCCTTTGTCTTGGTATATATATTCATAAATTAAAATAATGACAGTTAAATACAGATTTTTAAATAGAGGCCTAATACTAAAAGGAGAAAGGTATGGCACCTGACTAACTAGCTCGTGAATGCTTCTTTTGCTAAGAATCCGGTTACCAGATTCATCACTTTCTGCATTAGCTATACTATTCTGGGGCAATGGTTGTACTGTGTTAGGATGTGACATTGCTAGGGAAGATGGCTTATGATTTACTGAACCTTGAACCCTTGAAACTTGTTGCAGAGGGGATAAGGACTGTTGGACTCTTGATGGTGGAAATTGCTGGCCATAATGCTCTGGTTGTTGATGGGATTGTAAAGGTTGTTGTGGCTGTGCAGGTGACATGTGCTGTTGCTGTGAAGTTGTCGGTGGGGAATGATGCTGTGGTGGAATGTGTGACCTTTGTTGCAGTGATGGAGAGTTCATCTGAGGTCTATATGAAGGGGAAGGCAATGGAGGCTTCCCTTGAGATGCAGATGACAACCACAGCTGATTGGGGGACTGCAAACTTTGCGATGTGTTTGGCACAGGAGAACCTGCTGTACCTACTGGTGTGGATCTTATAAATACATGCCCTGGGAAATTCTAAAAAAAAATAAACAAATTAGCAAAAATAACTAAGATGAGAGGAAAACCTAACTTCACCAAAACCATCCAGCAAAGCACAATTACGAACTAGTTAAATTGTCACAGGAACCCATCAACAAATAGAAACCATTTATCACCATCATGAGTCAATTAAACCAATAGAGGAAATGCTGACGGTTTTAAAATGATCCAAAAAAATCTCAAAAACTTTACATAGCACATAACTTCTAAATGGTAAATACAATTTCCTAGCAACTTTGCAATCTCTGTTTCGAATTAGAGCCAACATGAGTGTGTATGAGAAATAGCTACATAAGATAAAAATAATTCACAGTAGTAATTCCAAAACTTAGGGCTACCCATAGCTATCCATACATGTTGCTGCTTGATCTTAGGTGCATTTCCCTCTGGAATCTTATTGTTTGGGTACGACTGGACAACTACCGATATTTATTAATATCTTTTCTTATAATGTTGTTGTTAGTATCATAGACACAATTCCTTCACAAAATGCCTGGGTTAAATTATTTAAATATGGTTCAAAACAGCTAAGATGGGACTTGTTGTATGTACGCAACACAGAGGAATTAACTAATGCATGAATTCATATGGCAAACTTATATGAAAAAGTCGCAGCAATTGATTAACATAATAACACAATATCTCCCTCAATTTTCGGAGACTTTTTTCAAGATCAAAGGCAACCATACTTAATCAACACTATTCTTTCACTTGCTAATATTTGCTATCAAAATCCCATCCACCAAACCAACAACAAAAGGGAGAAAGCAAGTTTAAAGAGACAGGATGAAATATTTGGACAGCCAGTACTGACTTGGGGATTTGGGGAAGAAGCGGGTGGTCGAAGAGATGATTGAACAGGTCTCTGTTGATGTGGTCGCATTTGAGAATTCGACGCCATTGAAGCCATCATCCCTGGCCTCGCCTGCACATCTCTCAAACAACAACAAGAGTATGAATAGAATAACCACATCAATTCTTTTCCTTTTCTAAAAGCAAAAATTGCAATAAAAAAAATTCTCACCTGCGAGTTGCTGGTGTTGGCTACGGACTCAGGCACGTTGACAGGAGCGCGGTTCAATCCAACAAATTGGTGACCAAATGAAGAAGAAAAGGACGCGGGAGAAGGCGCGGGAACACCTAGGGCAACACCGCGTGGCGAAGAAATAGAAGGGGTCGTGGAGGAGGAGGATGGTATAGGAGGGCCCGAAGAAACAGACGGGAATTGGGAGTGGGGGTGGGGGTGCTGCCATGGCCTATGCACTGTCTGAGGCCTTGTGCTGCTGGGGGTGGTGGTGATTGTTGTTGCTGCTGATATTGAAGGTTTTGGGGGTGGGTTGGGGTTAAGATTAGGGTTTGGAGAGGCCGTGGAGGAGGATGGTTGTGGTTGTGGTTGCGGTAGTGGTTGAGATGGTGGTGGTTCCGTAGCTTGCTTAGTGATGGGGGGAGTAGAGGTGGAGGTGGTGGGGGCTGGTCGGTCCATGAAGAAAAATGATGTTATCGGTGGAAACACCGGACAGGATGGTGACCTTTTTATGAGACTGCTGGATTAGGCTTCGGAGGCATTCTCATTAGCTTTCAAATCCAGGCAGGAGGCCCTCAAGACCGCACCTTGAATAACAAACATCCCCCGCAGCATTTCTTTAGGATAACTGTTCAGGCTTTGAAAATTTGAGTTTTTTAAAGGTTAGTTTACATGGTTATTAATTTTAGTACATGTAATTCATCAATGTATGTATAAATTAGGCCAAATATTTATGTTAGTAAAAAAAATCTTCCGCAACATTTCTTGTTTCATATAGGGTATTATCAAGGAATATGATATGCTCGATAAATTAGACCACGGAGAGCATTTAGAATTGTGATAAAATAAATTTTTAAAAAATATATTTAAAAATGTATTAAAGTAATGTATTTTTATTTTTAATATTAATATTAATAAATTTAGAAAATTATTTAAAATTTGAAAAGTATGGCCTAACTAAGCGCAACAAACACTATCTTAACTTTTATTTGGGAAGCGGTCTAAATAAAAATTTATTAAAATTCTTTTTTTTTTGTTTCAAATGTTTTTGGATTTTTTTAATTTATTAATATCAAAAATAAATTTTGATCAATAAACTATATTATAAACACCATTATGAAAAAAAAAATCATCGTGGAAGATATATTTTGGTTTTTGAGTGATATCATACACACCAGACAAAGATTGCAGAAGCATTCATGCGTTTCTGGTAAACATCATGTATAACACATTTCTTAGAATTAATTGATATTTTATATATGCTTAAGCTTGCCATGTTCAAATTTTATAATAACCAAAAAAAAAACAAATGAAAAAAACAAATTTAATTCAATGGCATTTTGGTAAAAATATTGTGTATTTGAAATGGAAAAACCGATAATACCCCTTTCTGCCAACTCTTTTTTTTTTTTTACCTCTAAGAATACATAAGATATTTTACTATGCACAAAACAATAAAAAAAAATCTATTATCTTGTTTCTAAAGCCAATTATGTTATATTTACAAGGAAAAAATTGTAATTTTATTATTCTAATCTATAGTGACAGTAAATATAGGTATACAATAATAAATACACAGTAAAATCAAGAGATATTTTAGTTTCTAGTAATGTTTAATGCCATGAAGTTTGGATGTATGCTATTTTCTTTAAGTAAAAAAAGTGTAGATTCATTTTCATATAAAAAAACTCAAGTTTATTGTTTAAAAAATACAAAAGAACAAATGAAATAATTAATTATTATTATTATTATTTAATTACATGTATATTTTCTTTGTTTTTTATAAGAAAATATGCATGTAATTAAATTCATTGTAACATAATTTGGTATCTAAACTAGCGTTTTGGTTTATGCTCAGCTATAGGAAGGTTTATTTTATTTTTTTTAACACGAAAGAAGTATTAAGACATTAGAAAAATAAAAAAACTATGTGAAACACTTTTAAAATATTTAAATTGTAATATATTAAATTATATATTAAAAAAAAATTAAACAATAATATATAAGATCGACATATATTAGCAATGATTAAGCTATAAAATATGGAATATAGGGTGTGTGATAGTGATAAAACCATGAAACTCACATTGAAATAAATTAAAAAGCTTAATTATAATTAACAAAATATTATAGGTCAAAAATAAGAAGAAAAAAATAAAAATGACTAAAAAAAGTGATTTGAGTAAATTTATATTAGTGAACAGTGCAAAGCCATGTCCATCCAAATTTTTTTGGATGTAAGAAGAACAAGGTTTAGGTGATGTTAGGATTTTAAAAGAAGTAAAAGAAATTCAAGACTCGGATATTGAGTTGATTGTGTTTAATAAGTTCGGTTAATTTAATAGCATAAAAAAAGCAATTCTAATTTAATAATATTAAAAATTAAGTAAACTCAAGTGAATCTCATAAACCCGGGTCAATCTTCCAAAATTATAACATGTGAAATCTTATAATCGGATTAAATCAGAAAGCTCAATTCCTAACTAATTTAATATTGATGGACAAAATTAGAAAATAAAATCAATCTAAAAAAGTTGTCAAAGCATAAAATAGCAATAAAAATAACGAGGATCAAACCTGATAGGAAAAAAATGAAGGAAGATGGAATCGTAAAAAAAAATAAATTTTATAAATCATCTTAAATGAGTTAAAAATAACAATAAATAAATGATAACCGAATATGAAAAATGAGAAAATTGAAAAAAGATGATATTAAAAATAATTTTTAATTTGAACTGGATTATTTTAATTTTTTTTAAAATATGTTAAGGTGATGAAGTTTTGGATCCACCTACAAACTTGTAATCCAAGTCATGAAAACATATTGATTTAATAGCTTATTTTTTTGGAATATATTTTTTTATGTAACCATATAATAATAAAAATCAACATGCACAAGGATTCCACCAAGCAAACTCAAAAAAAGAAATTCATCATGAGAGGATACAGAGAAAAAAAAACGTTTGATAGTTTAAGAAAAAATTCTATAACCTTTTTCAAAAACAAATGAAAAAAATGAGCACTATCTAATCAAACAATAGAAAAAAATAATATTAGTATAAAATAAAAAATAAAATAAAAAGAAAAAAACATCATAAAAGGTTGTACAAAAAGCACTTGTCAATATAATAATAATAAAAAGGTCATGATCTTAGTAAACATAAATTGAAAATTCAATTATATTTAATAAAAATAATTAAAAATATTTTTTAACTAATCTATTTTAACATATTAAAATTTTCAATTTATAAAAAAAAAAACAGATAAAAACTAAAGAACAAAAAAGATCAAGTGCATAAGCCTAAACACCTAGCTTATTAAGAAGGAGGCCTGGCCTACACCCCAAACCTCTTTGTTTCTATTTTTATTTTATGTTAAAGAGTGGATAACATGTCATCTATCTTTTCTCTATAAAAACAACATAAACAACATTAATGCTTGTTATGCAGATTTCAACAATCAAAGAGGTCGCTAGTAAATTAAGGTAAGATTATTTTATTGTCTAATAACGTATTTTTACTTGAAAACATCTAAAAACATCTTTAGAACCCCAATAAACCAATCTCATAGCCCAAAATACCTTTAAATAAGTCTAAGATTACAAAATAAAATATATATATTTTTCTTTTTCAATTTTAATATCTTTTTTTTCTAGCAAAATGAAGGGTAAAAAACTCTTCAATGGAACTCCCCTTGTCAAATAAAACTTATTGATACTAAAAGCATGATTTTTATGGTGTCAGAATTTGAAAAACAAAAGACTTTCTCTCTCTTACCCAATTCTCGGCCTCCTCCCACAAACTAAAGGACTAAAACATCAAAAAATAAGTTTTGAACCAAAACATACAAATATGAAACTAAAAGGGCCAAGTGTTGGTTTAAAAAGGCTTTGTTTTTCACCCACATTCAATTTTAGTCCCCTTGGTTTTGCATATAATAAAATTGGTTTCTTCTATAAAATGAAGCATTAAATCAATGTTATATTTTTTTAACACCTCAACAACCTATCAGAAAGCAAATCGAAATAAACTATCAATCATAATCTCTAATTAAAGCAACTTTTAAAAATGGAATTGAAAGAAAAAAAAATTAATAACCAAAAAAGATTAAAAAAAACATTGTTGCAATCCATGATGATTAAAAACACAACACATTTCCTAGTGTGGGAACAATAATTCCACAACATGCTTTGGTTTTTTTTTAGTTGATTTAGCATGGCTCCACTTAGTTTATGTGAAAGCAATCATGATTGTTTAATTGTATAATGATATTACAAGTTAAATTAAAGAGAAACTATATTCATTCTTTTCCAAATCCTTTCAAAAAATCCAATTTTATGAGTGTAAATTGAGATGCGAGATTACTCCATCCATATCTTTTTACTCTATCTTGGTAAGTTATTATTCTATTATTGTATTCCAAAATTGTTAGGATAGTTAGATCAAAAGTTAAATCTAAAGAGGGATGAATAAACCTTTATGGAACCAAAATAAAATCTTATGGAAAAATATAAAACTTAAGATAACAAACAATATATAAGAAGTATACAAAAATAATAAATTTGTGAGATATAAATATAACACAATGAAGCAAAGAATGCAAAGATGGATACATCATATACAATGATATATCCTAATTTGATCATGACTACATCCAACCTCAAAATATAATTTTGGATTTCTCAATTTGATGTATGTTCATACTTGTACGGAAAAAAACAAAAAAACAAACATTTCACAACTTTTTATCTATCTTTGATTCGAGTTTTGTTCTGATATCCCTCTCACCTTAATAATATGTATTTTACTAAGAAACAATAAAACTCAAATGATCATTACCCCGAGAGCAAATCAACCAAAGTTAAGCATAGTAGCACAATATAAAAAATTTCAGCTAATCAAGCTCTTAAGAAAGATGTAGTGAATATAAACATGTTTCTCTTTTCTTTCTTATGTCTAAAAAGTATAAAAATAAATGGCATTTATAGAGAATTTAATAAACTATGCATGACTCCATGTATGGAAGTAGTTATTGTATAAAATATTTACAAAATAAATAAGATTGATTTTAAATATAAATAGGTTGGATATGAATTCATAAAAAAAAAATATGAAATTGATTTAGGCTTTTCATGATGATGTTTTAGGCTGAAATGTCTAGCTTAAATGTGGGCTTTTTATACAGGCTTGATATTCCCTATAAAACAAGTTTTTTAAAATCAAAATAGGATATCATCTAATGCTTAAGTTTGTAAATTATACAAGGGATATAGTGTACAAAAAAAATAAAGAACATATGGTTATTTTATGGAGTTATATTTTATCTTGTATGTTTACCTAATAAACTGAGGTATTTATACATCTTAGTTTATAAACTCATCTCGTGGAGGATGAAGTAGTAATAAAAAATAATTTATTTTCCCTTGCAAGTAACCTGAAAAGATGAGTTATTAGTTGTTATGCTTTATTATATCATTGATGGGAAAAGTTGGCGCTCGAGGATGATTGGTATGAAAGGTTGGTGCTCTCTAAAAAGACAAGTTGATGGGAGATAGCTAGTAAAGAAGTAGGTGTTATTTGAGGAGACAAATTAAAAGAGATAACTATCGACAATAAATGTAATGTTGTATTAACTATTCATTCATAAACGTATGAAAATATAACATCATAATGACTTTGTTGAAGATAGTAACTTTGTCTTATGATAAGAAACATTATGGAAAAAATGTATAAAGATTACTTGGAGAGGCAATATTGATTTGTTCACTTAAAAGTTTAAAAGGTTTTATTATGCAAATGAAGATATAATTCCTAAAACACATCTGATCTTAGACAATGCATCATAGAACACATCAATCTCTTTCCTTTTTTGTTCGAGTTGCATTTATATCTTTATAAATTATTAGAGGTAACTCCTAGCAATTAATCTTTGTATATCTTTTTTTAGGATATGATAGTTCTCGGGATCATGTTTGTTGTCATGGTGAACCAATATTTATTGGTTTTTTTTTTTTTTTTTTATGTTCACACCATTCTTCATATGATGTGGATATCACATGAATTCTTTTTCTTAGATGACAACTAATATCTCAGTATGCATGGTGGTCAATCGTGTGGTCATAAGCTTATAAAATATTGGTCGATCATGAATCATCCCTTAATATTCATTTTGGATGTCTTGGTGTTGTCAAGAGATTAATGACACATGAAAGATTATTGGAAAAAAAGTGTTTTTGCTTGATTATGCTCATTTCTTCTACTTAAATATGATTTTGCATCGTCTATTTTTCTTTAATGATAGTTTGGTTAGGGAGAGTATATAATTGTTCCTGTAAATAATAGTTATAAACTCCACTAACTAAGGCTTCATTAGTGATGGGTTCGAGTAGGCTTTTCATGTTGAACATTTCCTCATTAAACTTTTAGAGGTATGTTTTGGTACTTTTATCTTTTTTATATGTGATGAAAAAGAGATTGATTATACTTTTTCTGGCTAATAATCTTATAATGAAGTAAAAGATGAGTTTGGCATAGAGATCGAGAAAGCCAATGATAGAGTCATGCTTTAGGTTATGGTGTCATACCCAAATAAATCCAAAATATTATTGTTGAAAGAAGTTTACACATAACATCATTATTTGGGTTACAAGCTCTAGGATGCTTCATACATTTTTTATGTGCTATTTGGGGTTTAAAAACTCATAATAGTTATTTTAGTCATCTTTAATAGATATATTGTAACACTCGATGGTAGAGTTGATGATATCCTATTTTATTAGGATGAAGTCATTCTTTAAAGATTGTATAGTTATTGATCATGTCTCATGTTAGGGTTTTTTTTATTGAGAAGTATGAGAGTGAGATTCAAATAAAGATTGATAACAATAACCACTCTTATGGGTAGGACTTGATAAGCGTTATTTATAATGAAAGCATCTCATTCGGATGGTTGTAATATAAGTGTTTTTTTCAAGAAACTTGAGTGGTTTTTTATATATTTAGTGGTGTATGCAATAGAGTTAGGTCTTGTGTTTCTTGTTGAGGGAATGAAAAAGTGTAAAGTTGTTATTGTATGCTAGAACAATGTTATCGAACACCTCTACTTGATGGGTAATTTGTTGGTGATTTAAAGGAGCTAGAGTACCTGCAATGGAAAGATTGATTACTTTTATATGACCTAGCATTTCTAAGTCATCATCCATGGAAAAAACTGTTTGTTAAGGAGTGAAATGAGAATGAACTAACTTTTATTAGTTTTCCATAAAAAGCATTGTTGCTGTAGTTGTAAAAACTTCTTATTAGATTTAGACTTTCCACGATCGTGTCTTAGGTTGAAATGCATGTGCTTGAATATGAGCTTTATCTATGAGCTTAGTATTCACCGCAAAACAAGTCTCCTATCATAATAGGGGATTCTTTGTTAAGTCGGTAAAATATATGATACAAATAATATATAGGAAAGTAAAAAAAATATATAGTTGTTATATGGAGTTATGTTTTATCTTATGTGTTTATTTAGGGATCAAATACATTTATACTTTTAGGTCACATGAAATTACCTTGTTTAAAGTGAAGTAATAACAAAGAATAGTTGTTTTTTCCTTGCAGGTAACCTAAAAAACTAAATTGGTGGTTGTTATAACTTATTATGCCATTGGTATGAAAGGTTTATGCTTGGGGGTGATTGGTGTGAAAGGCTAACATCCTATGAGAAGATAAGTGGGTATGAGATAATCATCGAGAAAGTAGGTGCCATTTAAGGAGAAAGGTTAAAAGAGAAAATTATTGACGAGAAAAGTAGTATTACACTAACAATTCATAAGTAAGCATAGGAGAGTATGGGCATCACATTGATTTCTTAGAGAGAGTAACTCTATCTTATGGTGTATACCGATCAATGTACTTCTTCAAAACTTGCATGGGATTAGATCTAATCGCATAGTGGTTGGGATGAGGCCTGTTGTTGAAGGTCTAAAAAGATAGGTTGGATAGGTTGTCTTGAACAAATATTGACCCTATCATCTAGTTTATCCCAAATAACAAGAAAGTCATGCCATTTAGGCTAATTTAAACAACAAAGCTATCATTTTTTTGTACTATTAGCTGGTCTTGGAGCTCAATAGTTGATCTATTCTTGATTTTTTTTTTCAATCAAAACTTGATTTTTCTCAAAGTTTCCCTAGCCAACTAGAGTCTTATGACTCTCATAGATGTGTCTAATATACATGATTCTTGTAATGTCTTTTAACATGAGAATTAAGAGTATCATGATTGTCATTCAATACATCTAAATATTTTTACAAGGTAATGCAAAAATTAAAACAAGAAAGCTTGATCACTTAAAGCTTAAATCTTTGCACTTTTAAAAAATCCCTCCAATATAGTAATATGTAAAATCATATAATCTCTTCCTATTCTTGTAAAATACTCTTTGTTTATATATGAAATGTCAATGATGAGTAAGTATTGTTTAATATCGGTTCCTCCTAGCTTAATCACATGTTAGTTAGAACTTTAAATACTTTTAAGTATGATAGTTTTAATTAAAATTAGTTTGTTAGTTCACAAAAATTAGTTTTGCTAATTCTGAGATGAATAATAATGGCATGTGTTAAAAAACTTAATGAAAACAAAAAAGATAGAATGGAAGAAAGAAAAGGAATTGTACTAAATACATGTATTTTTCCTTTTCGATAACAATTAAAAACAAATTTTCAATGAAAAATATATTTTTGTCAAAACAAAAGGAAAATCATGGACAATAAAAAAGGATTTTTCATTAAAAACATATATTTTCCTCTTTAATTCAAATTATTATAATTTCTACTCATATTTTTAAATTATCATTGATTCTTATTTTTAAAAGACATGTTATTACCAAAAATGCATAAATAAAAAAAGATAATTTTGACTTAAAAAATATATACATTTATTTTAAATCTTAATCATTGTTTTTTATACATAATTATTTATGTTATAATATAATTAAATAAAAATAGATTTCAACTATACAAAAACTCAGAAGCCATTCTATGGTATTCAAGAAAAAACTCATTTGTTTTTATATTTTAAAAATATTTTTTAAAAAAATTAAAATTTTATATTTTTTTATTTCAATTTTTTTTTGTGTTTTCAAATTGTTTTAATGTGTTAATATTAAAAATAATTTTTTAAAAAATAAAAAATATTATTTTAATATATTTTAAAATAAAAAATACTTTAAAAAACAACTATTATCTTATTCCCAAAACACTTCATGATTCAGTACAAGGAAGCTACCAAACTATCATTAGTAGCTTTGTTTATTTTTTAGGTAACTTTTATGGTTGTGGTTTGAAAAAAATAAGTTTTAAAAAAATACGATTAGCTGTAGTTAGTTGAATTTAAATACGTGTTTGATAAAAATTATGATTGAAGTTTATGTATAGCAAAAAACATATATAAAATATTTGGTAATTGTGTTTGAAAGTGTGGTTGTGATTGTCTTTTAAAGTATTTTTTACTTGAAAATACATCAAAATAATATTTTTTTATTTTAAAAAATTATTTTTGATATTAGTGCATAAAAATAATATAAAAACACCAAAAAAATATTAATTTGAAGTAAAAAAATAAATAAAATTATTTTTTTAAAATCGCTTTTTAAACACTAAAACAAACAAAATTTAAGAAATATTTACAAAATTCAATTAAAAAATATATAAAAACTGTATTTTAAATTTAATTTTTTAACTCTAGTATAAAATACAATTTTTTTTTTATTACTAAACATATTACTGTGAATATTTCACTACTAACGCAAAAGCTAACGAAACAAACGCAGCCGTATCCAACTATCCAAGAACTTCCTCTTTTCTTTTCTTTTTTCCTGGATGAAGGCTTCTCTTCCTTTGTTATATTTACGTCATAGGCGGACGACTACCTCATCTGCCACCTACCAAACCCAAAAAGAAGAGTTTCAAATCAATCCAAAAACAGCGTCTGGTGAGCAGCTCAGCTCAGCATCATCGACTTTATCATCTTCCGTTTCTTTTATTGCTTATTAAATAAATACTCCTATAATTCAAAGACATACTCTCCCTCTCCCTCATAAAATAGTTTTGAGTTTTGGAGTCGGTGTTCTGGGTCTCATCCGGTTTTATTTCTTATTTCATTGCTTGTCTGAGATTCCCAGAGAGAGTGTGATGGACGGCGTTTTAGGTTCGGAGACGGAAAACCACGTTATTATGGACGGGACGGTGAACATTTTCCACGGAGAAAGGGACGGCGTGTTGGTTGGCTCCACTGCTAAGCCTGAAAAACTAATTATCGATACTGATCCTGGGATCGGTGAGTTTTTTTCTTTTTCCCCTTCCATTAAATAAATAAATAAAAAGAAGTTGAATCTTTTTTATTTTAAGCTCTCAAACAAAAATCTTTATATATATATATATGTATATGTATATGTATATATGTATATCCGTCAATCAATAGATGATACCATGGCGATCTTGATGGCTTTTCAATCTCCTGAGTTGGAGGTCTTAGGATTGACCACAATATTTGGTAATGTCTCCACAGAAGATGCCACTCGAAATGCTTTACTTTTGGTACGTTAACTAATCAATTAGCAGTTCCACCTTTCATTTTTCTTTCTGTGAATGTATTCATGATCGATTCTCCACCATGTTTTTCCTTTTCTTTTCTTTTTTAATGTGTAAAAGGATAGTGTGAGATCGCAGGGCGTCCAGATGTTCCTGTCGCTGAGGGCAGTCCAGAGCCTCTCAAGGTAACTTTCTACCTCTCAAGGGCAATTCAATCCTTTCTTCTGTACTTCTTTTTTTCCCCTGAAAAACTGTCCTTTACTTTATACACGATCTATTTCCTAATGGATTTTTATTTTCTCTATTCCCATGTCAAGTTGGATTTTTGTTTTTCTTATGTGGGAATCTGAGTTCTTGTGGATTACATTTAGAATTATTGGATTATGATTCTTCACTTCTCTGTCTAGTTGTTATCTTGCCCAAGGTATTCAGTTTTGGATCTTATAGTTTTGCTTACTCTTTTTTTTTAAAAGAAACTTAAATTTGTTTTCATTTTTCCTAATGATTCATTAGGGTGGAATCCCTTGTGTAGCTGACTTCATTCATGGTTCTGATGGATTGGGGAACACCTTTCTTTCTCCTCCAAAAGCAAAGAAAATTGACAAGAGTGCTTCCGAATTTTTAGTTGATAAGGTCTCTGAGTATCCTGGTGAAGTATCTATACTAGCACTAGGACCACTAACTAACCTAGCTTTGGTGAGCATTCTTCCATCATCCTTTCCACCCCTTCCCTTGCAGATGGTAATTCCCTAGTTTGCAATTTCATAACTATCATATTATGATGCCAGGCGATCAAAAGGGACTCCTCCTTTGCTAGCAAGGTAAAAAGAATTGTTGTACTTGGAGGTGCATTCTTTGCACTGGGAAATGTAAACCCTGCTGCCGAGGCAAATGTAAGTTCTGGTGCTGGATTGTGATCTCTTTGATTTTTGCTTCTTTTTTTTTTCCCTACTCGTGCCATAATTAGAAACATATTTCCTTGTCTATCTGCCTCTTCAGGCATAATATAACAGTCCAACTTGTTTGCCAGTAAATAGTCTATATGGAATAGCTAGTGTTATTATGTTGATGGAGTAGTATTCTCATTGCAGAAGAAAGGAGATTCGAAAGCATTTGAGGTCTTTATTTCACTAAAATATTTTTGCTTTAGCTGCAACTAGCGAGTTGCAGAGCAAGGAAACTAGTTTTCAATTAGTTGAAAAACCCTTTCACCTATTAAATGTCATCCAGGCAAATATTTTGATTTGCAGATCCATGGGGACCCAGAAGCAGCAGACTTGGTGTTTACCTCCGGGGCCAACATCGCTGTGGTTGGAATAAATATTACAACCCAAGTTAAATTCACAGGTGGAATGGACTTACTTCCTGGTCAATCTTTCCCTGTATTTTTCACGTTGATACGGAACCATTTTTTCTCTAACAATCGTTTTAAATTGCAGATGGGGACCTTCTTGAATTGAGGCAATCCAAAGGGAAGTATGCTAAAATACTAAGTGACATGTGCAAATTCTATAGAGATTGGCATGTGAAGTCCGATGGTGTCTATGGTGATTTTCCAGTCTATTTGTGATCCTTTTTCTTTTTTGCATCAGTTGTCCTCGGGTTTATTGTCGATTTGGTCGACTGTTGTGCGGTTTGATCAATGTCTTGACTTTTTGATGTCTGTTTCCAGGCATTTTTCTCCACGACCCCGTGAGTTTTGTAGCTCTAGTTCGGCCCGATCTCTTCACATACAAGAACGGGGTCGTGAGGGTTGAGACGCAGGGCATCTGTGCTGGGCATACGCTGATGGACCAAGGACTCAAGAGGTATGCTCAGACAAGCGTGCTATCATTTTCTTATTGTATTTTGATTCTTCTAATCATAATGGTAAAATTTGTTATAGATGGAACTCGAGCAACCCCTGGTCAGGGTATTCTCCTGTTGCAGTTGCTTGGACTGTTAATGTGGATGAAGTCCTCAATTACATCAGACAATTGTTGATGAAATAATGGTGGATACATGGGTCTTGCACTTTGAAAGATGCCAGAAACTGAAGATGGAGGTCAGATTCCCTTTGCCGACGGTCCCAGCGATCCCTTTCCTTGATCATGAAACTGACACCGCAAGTTTTCTTCGGAAGGGAAGGGTCGGGACGTTATTGTTTTCACATGTGTACTTGTCAAATTCTGTATGGGTCGCCCGAAACGTTCTGTCTCATTCAATGAAAATAATTTTGGGTTTTACCGGCAATTCATTCACGTGCTGTTTGAATTGTCTTGATCCTCTGTTCTGTTTTAGTTTTGACTGGTCTCACGTTCTGGTCGTGAGTTGGAATAGTATTTAAAAAATGTAAGGGAAATAATAAAAGTGCAGATAATTTCTTAATATTATTATTAAACATCATCAGCTGAGTTGCTTTTTAAAATGTACAAATAAACAACTATTATTCAATAAAAGAATAATCTCATAAAAATAAATTAAAAATAATTATTTAATTTAATTTTCAATAAATTTAATATTAAATAATAAAACTAAAATTTTTAAAAAAATCAATTGAATAGTGTTATATAAGTAGCGGGTACAGTAAAACCTCCTCGTTTAATTCCTGGTACATTATGCAATGCCTGCAGTATGGTCCTCCAGCCAAGTTGATCGTTGGTCAGTAAAAATACTCAAATAAATTATTAACATGTGCCAATTTATGATAAAAAAATTTTATTTTAAATTAAAGATGTAAAGAAAAAAAAACAAAGCTCCAGTTCTTGTTTTAAAAACAAATTAAATTAAAACAAAAAAAATTACGTAGGTCAACATCGGTAAAAAAAAATTATTGATGATTTTTAATAGCACAGGGATTATTTAACTTGTTACAGTAAAATACAGGGACTAAGATTTAATTAAATAATTTCATAGATTTTTCTCTTGACAACTTTTGCACTGTTTTGTTGAATATAAAAATTATATAATCGCAATCGCATAAAAATTAAATAAGGATGAATGCGTGGAGGGGGCGCCTATCACTTTCCAACGTTGCTCCAGAATCTGGTGGTTAGTCAATGGAGCCGTCCAAAACGTGTAAAGATATTTGTATTGCTGACATTTCAGTTATTTTTTTAATAATATTTAAATTTATTAAATTACCTAATCATCCCTTAGCCGAGATGATAATAACAAAAAAAAAAACCATAATAAAAAGATAATAAAGCACTAACAATAAATTTAGGATTTTTTTTTGCTATAAGAAGCAATTTAGTTATTTTATCATTTAAAAAAAATAAAAAATGAAGCAGCCTACATGTAAAGCTTTTTTTAATGATAACTTAATTTTTTATTGTGTAAAAATAATAATAAAATCTATTCAAAAGTAGAGTTACGATTATTTTTTAAAGTGTTTTTTATATTAAAATATATTAAAATAATATTTTTTATTTTTAAAAAATTATTTTTAATATTAACATATTAAAATATATTAAAAATATATTTTTTAAAAAATTACAAATACAACTATATTTTCAAACGATGTCTTATCCTCATCAATTTTAATAATTTCAAATGAAATTTGTGAAGAAATAATTTTGCCACCCGTGCTGTGCTTCACTGGCTTGTACTGTAAATGGTGTATACTGCAGCGACACATGACGCAGGGAGTCTGACACCATACGGAATCTTGATGACTTTTTTTATATATAATAAATAGACAGTGCCGTGTTTTTGGTGTAGCCTCGCAAGGGTGAATGTGACTAAAAATTGAAAGTATATGGTGTTTTTTTTTAACACGGAAACTATAGGTTTATTTTTATTAAATATGAGCTGTAAACTCGTATTGTACACTTCAAAAGTCACATGCGTGGGGAGGGGGCAGAGGAAGCTTGCACTGTAGCCAGCCTTCTTTGCCTTTCTCTGCGGTGGCAGAAGTCAGCGTGTCAAATGTTTTTTTCTTAATAGATGTTGCATAATGAGCTGTTACAGCTGGTTTTACTTTGAAGATAACTGTACTGGCACTCTATTATTTAGTTTCTGTTCTGACTTTTAAAATTGACACGGATGTACAAAGAATATAAAATAAAATTTATCATCCATGAAAAATAATAAAAATATTATCACTTATAATTTTGCTTTTATACTTATAACTATTCTTAAAAAAAATAAATTTATAAAACAACTAATAAAACATCATTTATTATTCTACAAGTAATCAAGAATTATAAGATTTCCCAATAAAAACCCTCTCCTTTATTTTATTTTTTTATTTGTCTAGATTTGTTTTAATTAGAAAGAGGTCCTAGTTTTCTAGTCTATGCTATCCTATGAGTTAGATAAAAAAAAATGAACCTTAAAAAAAATTAGGTTTATGATATTTTTGGTATTATTGTTATATTTAATTCAGCGGGATAATTTTAAAAATTCCCGATTTGATTTCTTATCTAACCTAGATTTTAAATTAAATTATATAAAAATTGCTTTCAAGTAATTTAGTTAATTTAACGGGTTAAAAAATAACATAAACAACATGCATAAAGTGTATTTTAACTTAAAATAAGAATTTAGTATTTCATTTGCTTTTTTAATATTAAAATAATGACATATTATATCGAAATAGACTTGATAACTTATTCTACCAGCCTTACAATTCAGATCATGAATTTCTCTTGATGTAACAACTTTATTTTTTAGGGATCAAAATTCACCAAGATATAAAATATAGAAATATTTGGATTTCTAAAGAGAATTATCTTTAAAAAATCTAACAGTAGTGTAACGTGGAAGATTATAAGTCAATTTTTACAACATTTCGTATCAATTATAAATTGTCATTGAGAATGTGTTCCAGAAATGAAGAACAAAGGATAAAAATGTCTTGGATACATAAGTAGTGAGAAGCCTTGAGGATGCTACATGATCAAATATTACTCAAACATTTAGTATGATTAGTGGATTTATAGAAAATATTGATAGAGAGCACTGAAACACTTTTTAAAATGATCCTCGTATACATAAAGAAACCTCATATGTTACATTTTTTTTCATGAAGTGTTATAATTTATTATCATATGCTATGTTGATTTAGATTTTACAAATTATTTTGACACATACTTATTATTGAAGCCACATATATTGTGGCTTTATCTATAGTAGAATTCGCAAGGAATCGTGTCTTTTATTCAAATACAAAGTATTTACAAGGAGTATAATTATTATTATTTTTTAAATTATTTTTTATTTAAAAATTGTATTAATTTTTTTTTAAAAAAATTATTTTTGATATCAGCATATTAAA
The DNA here is from genome assembly GCA_018804465.1 of Populus tomentosa. Classification (NCBI taxonomy): domain Eukaryota; kingdom Viridiplantae; phylum Streptophyta; class Magnoliopsida; order Malpighiales; family Salicaceae; genus Populus; species Populus tomentosa. Next base: position 5,969,016 of record CM031979.1, on the reverse strand, counting down.
ATAAATTATTAATTATTAATTAAAAATAATTTTTTTAAAATATTTTAAAATATAATAACAAACAAAACATTAGTGGGCATGCAAAAGATTCACATGAATGACAATCTAGCAGATGTCATGACAGAGTCGATCAATGTTGAAAAGTTTTATTTGGTATAGATCCTCCTATGGCGCAGTAGCACTATAAGCAACATGAAGTTGGAAGGTGTTGAAATGATAAAATAAAATATATAAAAAGTGAAAAATCGAGTTTAAGTGGGAGAAAGTGAGCTATAAATTTACATTTCACGCTTGGAAAGTCAATTGCGTGATGAAAAGAAAGTTTGCAATAGCCAACCTTCGCTGCCTTTTTTTTTTTTCATAGTGGTAGAAGTCGATGTGTTAAAGCTTTTTTTTTTTTTTTGTATAGTTGTTGCATTATGAGACGTTACTCCTAGATTTCCTTGAAAGATAATGAGGTCCACTACTAGTTTTATGGTGGTAGAAGTAGATGTGTTAAGTTTTTTTCTTTTCCCTCTTGAAAATATAGAAAAATATTTTACGTTAATAAAAATATTAAAAGAAAAAAGGGTTTTATTATGCTTTTTTTTCATAAAATACTATTTACTGGAATAATTTTTTTTTCTTCATTTGATTTTTTTTTAATTTTAATTACATCATTCAACATCAAATTTATTAGAATTAAATTTTATAATTTTTATAATTTTTTTTTATAAGATCATCTCGATCTCATGACATAGATCAAGGGTTTAACGAGTTAACTTAAATTTTTTTTTCTCTCAAATTCATTCTTCAATATAAAGTTAATTAGAAATTAGGCTTGTATTTTTTTTCAGTTTATTTTCTAGAAGGTTATCATCATCTCATAAATAAAGTCACGAGTTTAATGAGTTAACTTGAGTTGACTCTAATTATTTTTTGTGTCATTTTTTAATTAACTTTTCAATTTTAATTCTATCTTTTAACATTAATTTATTGGGGACTGAGTTTTATAATTTTTTGTAATTTATTTTTTATAAAGTTATCACAGTCTCATGATACAAATTGCGAGTTTAACGAGTTAATTCAGTTGATTCGATGTTTTTGCATTTTTTTTATTGACTTTGTTTCTCAATTTTATTTTTCAATTTGACAATTAAGTTTTGTTGTTTGTCTCGATTTGCTTTTTACGAAGTTATCTTTATTTCATAAGATAAATCACGGGTTTGGTGAGTCAACCCAAGTTGACTTGAATTGTTTTTACATTATTTTTTCAATTTCATCTTTCAACGCTTAGTTGATTAAGAATTGAATTTCATAATTTATTTTAATTTATTTTTTATTAAGTTATCTCGATCTTATTATTCAAATCATTAGTTTAATAGGTTAACTTAAATCAATTTAGATAATTTTTAAAATTTGTTTAATTTTTTTTTTTAATTTTATAGTTTAATATTAAGTTTATGAAAAATAAATTTCATAACTTGTTTTAATTTGCTTTATACATGGTTATTATGATCTCATTATAGATAATCAAGTTAACTCGAGTTAATTCAAATCAATCTAATATATTTTTATATAAAAAAATTATTTTCAATTAAAATTTATTTTTATCAATTATCCAAATTTATTTTTATCCACCAAATCAACTATATCATATCAAAATAATCCCCATTTAAGTGTTTTTTTTTTTTTTTTTACCTTGAATTTTTTTTTCTCAAAGCGTAGCGGGAACTAAATTTCTAGTTAAGGGTTAAGATTTATGGATGGTTTCAAGGATTGAAACCGAAAAAACGGCACCGCATTAACCGCTTTAACGAACCCCCGTTTAGTAAGCTCAGTTCAATTCCCAATATCTCCCAATACTATCGTTTTCCTGAAGAGAATTTAGGGCACAAATCATCGACTCGATCTTAAAATGGAACAAGAAACGGGTTTGTCGAAACCAGTGGCGGTGATAGCCTGTGCAACCATGGCATTCCTTTATGTTGCCATTCTCTATGCTCCCACTTTGATTCTGCGCCTCCCGGCTCCTTCTTCTCTCAAGGAATTTCTGATCCGACGGTTCATATGCGCCGCCATTTCTTCATTCATGTCCCTTGTTTTCTGTGCTTTCCTCCTCCCTGTAAGTTGTTTCGTTTCCTTGATGATCCACTGACTATGTGTTTCAAAATTCTCCCATACCCGTTACAACATCAATACTGTTACTTATATTGTTGATTTGTTGCTTATAAATGATGCTAGCTGAGGAGAAGGGAGGCAACTTACTTGTTCCACGTATATGGCATCAGACTGGACCATCTTGTGAGTATCTTGATTATGATATATATATATATATATATATATATATATATATATTTCATTGTCAATGTTGAATAAACGCGTACTGGGAAGGAGGAGCTATCCTTTTTGCACGTAGTAATTATCGGGTTATATTCTTGTATGACCTGCAGATGGGAAAAAAGGCTGACTGATTGCTAAAACTTGCATTCTGAAACGCAATTTTATGTATGAAACAGTGGCAAGCTGTGGTCTTTCCTCTTTCGTTGACTTGTTTAATGTACGCTGGATCTTTGGTCTTCAAGTCATTATTGCTGGTGGATTCATGGAAGGAACACATGCATCTGGGTGAAGGAAATTCTTTAAATTGTATCAAAGATATCCTGCAGAACTTTCTTGCCGGGCTGTCTTCAACTGCCTCCAATGTCTTGGCTTGGCGTACTTATGTTGTGGTGAGTTTATTTATTAATCAAAATGAGATCACAAGTTTCAAAGATAATACGGAGCATGAATGTTTGCATACTTTAACTAAATGGCTTTCTATAGCAATTAAGGTTATGGATTTTAATTTTTTGTGGGGTAGTTGGGACCCATACTAGGTAAGAAATTTTGTTTTCCTTCCGCATGCTACCGACCAACCATTTCCTTTTACCTCCTATTCTACTATGTGCTATGTGCATGAGTGGCGAGTAAAAAACATTTGCTTTCTTACTCAATTTTTATTGTGTTCATAAGCAACGCTTTTACTTTCAATGGTTGACAAAGATTCCATGAATACATTGATATGAACTATCGTGCACTTAATAAGCATGAAGTTGTCTATGATAGCATGCCAAGCCAACATTCCAACATGCAGAATATGTATTTATTCCTAAAATTGATATCACTTTATGGCTTGCAGGAAGATTCAACTCAGCGGCATAATTTGGTTTTATTCTTTAATGATGTTTAGTCTATCACATTATGGATACCTATGGGTCCTTTCTTCCCCTTAGTTGATCGTTTGAAAATCTTGAAGGATGAAGTGGATTAGTTATCCTTGCTTCTTTATTTCCTAAAATCAGCTAGCCATGCTCGCATCAGCATTGTAAGTTAGTTAAATGAAAAAATGTTAGCTTGATCATTGCACTGATCTTCAACTCTGTTATACGCAGGCTCCATTAACAGAGGAATTGGTGTTCAGAGCATGTATGATACCTTTACTTCTCTGTGGAGGGTTTGAGATCTATGTTGTCATTTTACTCTGCCCCATTCTCTTTAGCTTGGGTAAGTGAAAGCGCATCGTTGTAAAGACACTTGCTGTTAACTATTATTTAGAAGTCACTACAGCATGTCAACCACTTGTGAGGCAGTAATTGAAGATGGTTAAGAATTGGGTAGCATTCAAGAATAAAGTGATCACACATCCACTATATTGGTTACTTGAATGTTTACTTTTTTCTCTGATAATTCATGTCATAACAGTGCAAAATAACTTGTGCTCAGTTGATCAGAAATTATAGATCACTTCCTTAAATGCATTTGCTGTTTTTAGTATCTCTAGTTTAATCTTTTGACACCTGTGTAAAAAAACTGTGCTGTTGTTTATATCTTATATCAGAAACTACTGTTAGTTTTATGCAATGTGGTCTTACCAAGTGTGATTGTTATTGTTCAGCACATCTAAACCGTTGGATGGAGATCTATGGCCGTCAAAACTATAGCTTGCTCAAGGCATTCATGGTTGTAGGTATCCTCTGCTTCTTATTGTTGCTTTTGATTGATGTCTTTTGTACCTTATAGCAATTTTTCTATGACATAGATTTGTTTTGTTGCCTTAAGTATGATGCATTTGTTTTGAAATTTGTGGTGTGTTTGTTTTTGGAACATGATTAACCGAAGACTTCTTTTAGATCTCAATTTCTTATTGACAAATGGATTTGTATGTATTTCTCAGGTCTTCAGCTAGGTTACACTTTGATCTTCGGTTCATATGCATCTTTTCTTTTCATTCGAACAGGTAAGTCATGTGACTTGATAATTGTTAAGATATCAAAACTTATTTTTGCGTTGTACATGATAGCTTAAACTTTTGAATTAAGTATTCTTTCCAGGAAATGTATGTGAGGGTTAGCAATTTAGACCCTTGTTATCCTCATTCATGATCAAATTAATTTTAACATAAGATAGTAGCGGACTTATTATTGATCCATGCTTCAAGTCGAAGAAGCTTTCTCTCGGGGGAACATGTAAAAGTCTACCCGTGGTTTTCATCTTACAGGCTAAACACTTCAATTAAAAGGTCATCATAGTAATGAACAATAGATAAGTTTATTTCCACCCATTTTAGTATAATTAAATTAATTTTACTATTCCAAATAGGCCTTTTAAGTATAGTTCCCTTGCAATTGAAGTTACTTGCCAACCACAATCATATATATGAAAGTAATTTTTTTCCTTGGTTTACTGGTGTCTTTCTATTAATGTGTTTGGCAAAAAAAAAAAAAAAAATTCCGCTTGAATTTGACGATCTTTTTAAAACATTTTTGAAAATTCAGAATAATAGAATCATGAGCAAAAACATTATTTCAATTACTTTTTTTTTTTTGTATGTTAAAAAAAGAAAGAAAGAATGGAGCTGTGAAAAGGAAAGTATTAGACACTAACATTACGAATTGTTTCCTTCTATGTGTGATTTCTGAAAATTAGCTGTGACATAGTCCTCACTCACCTTCAATGATCATTGTAGAGCTCATTGTTGATTTAGACCAGATACTACTGAATGTTTTAATCTGAAATGATAGTGTAAGAACATATTTGGAACGCTTATAGGACAACATGTATATGATCTTTTTATCTCTTGTTCATTAAATAGTTAAAGTTAATTCTTTGTTGTCGGTTGCTTTTTTTCCGTATCTTGAATCATGTCTTGACCATGGATCACATGCATCTTTGTAGGACATCTTGTTGCTCCATTAGTTGCTCATATATTTTGCAATTTTATGGGATTGCCTATGCTGTTTGTGAGGAGGACAGGTATGTGAGTTGAATTGCAGGAATGCAACTGAAGCAATCAAATATCATTGTATGACTATATATAGATTCGGTGAATCATTTTGCAGTAGCATATCGCACAATCATGTCCTTATTTCTTTGCAACCTCTTAGTCATTTCTAGTGATTCTAGGCTTCTTGGATGATGTAACCTTGTCTCTTTGCTATCTCTCAGTCATTACTAGTGATTCTAACTTAGAATTTCTAAGCTTCTTGTATGGGCATAAAATCATTGATCACCCCTGTGCTTTTGTAATTTGGTCAAATTGACACCCCTCTACATGATGGTGTCTCCAATTGATCCTTTTTCTACTAATTTGGGGATTTTTTAAACCCGTCCTGCATGTCTCCCATTAAGTTGATCGTGAAAGGTCCATTTAGGCACCACTCTTACGGTTCATAATAAAAATGAAATAAAACAGAACTTTTCTGAAAAAAATCAAATTATCTAATAAAAAAGAATTTGAAATTTATAAAATATATTTAAAAGTTATGAAATAATTTTGAAAACCTATGTGAAAAACATATTATATTTAAAATTTATAAGAGAAAAGAAATGAGAGCTCGGTATCAAACAAGAGTAAATCATGTGATATTCATTAAAACTACGTTTGAGAAAATAAATAATCAAGAAACCACTTTTCCATTCCCAAATCATAACCTGCTTTGTTAATCTGTTTGGATTAACAAAACCATTTTGAAATAAAGATAAAAAACTTAGTTTGGTAATGGACCCAAAAACTGTTTAGTTTAATAATGGAAAACCTAGTGTTGCATTCTAAATAAACTTAGAATCCTTAGTTTCTTCTTGGTCTGCTTCACCAAACTAGGAATTTCGAATTTTGCAGCTGATTGTGGGAGATGTTAAGGGCATGTTTGGTTGCAGAAAAGAGTTTGTATGCTTCTTTTAAGTTTTGTGAGCTTAGACTTGGTTCAGTGAAAAAGGAAAATTGGTTTAGGCATGGATGACCTTTTTGAGAATTGAGCTGAAACGAATTGAAATACTTTTTCCAAAGGGCTTCAGATCCTTCTGTATGTTCATTCTTATAAGTAGCATAGGGTAAGAGAAAGAAGTCAAAACTTCCATCATTTTCACATGCATTTTCATATCTTGAATTACCAGGGCATGAACAAAACTATCAATGCTTTTCACTTGCTTTTCTTTTCCCTTGAATTACCAAGGAATGAACAAAAAAAATTGGTACACAAATATGGTGGTTCAAAATCAATATATTGTTAATAACACATATTATTGTCTTTCTTCGTGTATTTATTTACTATTAACAAAGTGTGTGTTTCGAGGTGTTTTTCAATTGAAAATGCATCAAAATAATGTTTTTTTCAGATTTTTTATTTATTCTTGATATCTGCACATCAAAAAGCATATAAAAAATAGTTTGATGTTTTTCAGCTGAAAAACACTTCAAAAAGTATGTTAGACCACAAAAACAAACACTCTCGAAATCTAGTAGCTTGTATAGCAAAGCTAGAGTTTCAAGCATAGCAAAGTTAGATTATCAAGCGGAGAATATATTGGGATAAGCTAGCTATATATCTAATTCATAAGGTAGCATGTTCATCTCATAAAAGTTAAAAAGATTGAAAGTGCATAAATTTTAAAGAAAAAAACATATGGGAGAATGTCTGAAACATTTTTCAAACCTAGGTTTAAGTTGGAGACTTGTCCATTTCTCTAAATGGAAAATCCTTTCTTGAACATGATATTCTATTTTCCATTCTCAATGGAGATAATTGTATATAAAAAAAGAGAGATCTTTTGGATTTGAATATGTTGTTCAAGGATTAAGGTAACTTAACATCTAAAAGGGAAGTGAATTAGGTGTATTATTAAATTTTACAATTAATACAAATTATTTCAAGTAAAAGTAATAACCAAAAATAAAATTAAAGTACATAAAGTAAAGAGTTAAGGGGGTGAATTTATAAACTCCTTTTTAATGTGGTTCAGCAAGCCAACATCCACACCTTAAGTACTAAACCGTACTTGAGTATTGTATTTCTTAACTTGTCCAAGGTTTAGAGTACAATTACCACTTCCACACTAAGCTTTTACACCACTTGAAGAAATCCCTCTCCAAGATTTTTTTTCTTGGTGAAATTCTTTTACCAATACCAAGAGTTTTTATCTAACTCTCAAAGTTTTACAATGATGATTTTGTTTTCGCAACAAATTCTCTCATTAGAGTGGATAATACAATTGAACTTTATACCGCATTAGATAGTATTTATAGGAATGAAAATATTTAAGTGCAGTGAGAATGATATTAAATATTCAGTGCTAGAATATGAAGGTTTAATAGCACAAATAAGAGTGTGTTCAAGGATTGATGATTTTAGTAGTTTTACTTTTAGAATAGCTTGTATATCATATATGTTTGGATTCTCTTGCTAATTTTGCAATTAAAAAAGCTATATATATGTTTCTAAGAAAAAAAACTAGCCGTTATTGTTTCTCTGACAGCTAAAACGGTTGACCGATTCATACTGGTCAAGTTAATTAGTCGACTAGTTCCTATAGAATTCTTAGTATTCATCACTGATGAATAAACGGTTGACTGATTCATTTGGTAACTCCAAACGGTCGATCGGTTCATGTAAAATTATAGATTTAACAGTTTTACTTAGATAAATTATTAGAACTGTCTAACTTAGATTTTATTTTATTATTATAAATTACTTAATGCATGCAAAATGAAGTGTGCAAGTTCATTTTAATTTTGCTATCAAGTAAGATATAAAGATTTACATTGAAACACTAAAATGAATATCTATTCTAAGTCTTCGCTTTACTCCCTTCTTGGACTTCAAGATTGAGTTTTTCATATAATCCGTTCTGCTTGTTGATATGTTCTTCGTATAAAATCTATTTAAAACTTCCAATCATATTATTAGTTTATTTTTCATTTTATTGTCATCATTAAAATATATAAAAACATGAAAGAGCAAATATAAAGGTCAACAAAATATACCCTAAGCATCCAAGTTTCTAAAAGCTACACAATACATAAATTTCCACTCATGGCATTATCTTTTGTGAAAATACTCCATTCTTTTTTTGATCTTCTTGTCCAGTTAAAGTCCCATTCATGCAAAGCTCTCTCCATATCATCGTTGCAACTGGATAAATCGCAAAACTTGTACGCACCAAGATCAATCACAAATCACTACTACATTGATTCAAAATCTCCTAACCCTCCATTAGCACTGTTATTATTTTTTGTTCAAATGCATATCCATACATGACCCACAAATTTGAGTGCACCAAGACCAATCAGCACTCCACCCATTGAAAATCGCAACCAACACCTTGTATATCAAACTCATGCTTCAATGGTTGAATTAATCCATCAGACAAGTCATTCCATACGACAACAATTCCAATCTCACTCTCATTTTCGTTAAAGATGTTTGTCTGAAGTGCTCTCCTAACTTTCTCTACAACTGACCTTACCAGAACAAAGATTTGAGATTTGAATGATGAAAAGGTTCAAATTATGATTTAGGAGTAGTGATGGTGTCAAGGATACCAGAGAGCATACATCGAGAAGACAAAAGCATAGATCTGGTTTCTTGATTCCCCCCCCCCCTCTTCTACGTTATTTTTTATTTTTTTATTCATATTCATATTCTTAGTTATTTTTAACTTTACTGTTCTTTAGATAGATTTATTTGGATAAACACAGTTTGGCTCTTAATTTTTAGCCATTATTTGTGTTGTGAATTTAACATTACTTAAATGAGGGGTCAAGGAACCATAGCATCCCTTTAACATTATATAAAGGATTTTTTTTTCAGAAAATTTTATGATGCTAAGAAAGTAACTAGTGGTATGCTATTAGTTATTTTCTAGTGCTCACTTTGAAGAAAGAGGCAAACACAAAAAGAAAGAGATAATATAAAATTCATGACCTATAAAAAATGATAAAAATATCTCTACCTGTTATTTCTCTCTATTTCTTTAGAGTGAGCTCCAAGAAGTAGCTAATAGGATATTATTAGTTACTCCTTATTTTATTTTATTTTCCCTCAATTTTCATTGCCTTTTGCTATTAATAAATGGGGGGAAATGAAATTGGGAGCCAACAAGTCAAAAGGACAGGACACGTATTGTACTACGATAAACTTAGTCACCAATTTCCATCAATGACAGTACTAACAGAGGAAACACATTAAGATGTTTGGTATAGTGACTCAATCAACAGTTAAATTGTTAGGACCAATTAACTAATATCTCTTAGTACAGGGACGGTATGGATCCTTAACCACTCAAGTAGTTTTCTTTCAATTTTGAATCTGGCTGGAGCCTGATTTAGTCAGCGAATGTTTCTTGGTCGATTTAACGAAAAAATTAGATGGAGGTTTAAGAAAGTAGAAGGATGAACCATGATTTCAAGTGTTCTTACATCCTTCATTTTTCGACTCCAAGGCATAGGATGGTTGTTCCCGCATTGGACTTTTGAAGAGTTAGGGGAGTGGAGTTTACATCCATGCAATACAAACAGTAAAAAATAAATACTAACTAACCTAGCAGTTGTTTTTGGTTTTCCAATCCTTTGTTCTTCTAAACTTTCCAACTTTATTTGGTCACTCTTCCATACTTTTTGGGCAAAATCAATCTCTATGTTGCTAGTTAAGATTTTGGACATTATTAATTACTATTGTTATTATGACAGCTCTAATTGATCTTATAATTTGTTTCAGGGATGGTGAGTTTAGCATTCATTGCTGGAACTGTAGCCTTCATGTGTCTTCTTTGCCCTGTAACACAGCCTCATTTGTACAATGATGGGACAAATGACTGTGAATGCTGGCATGGATATTGTTCCTCGAACTTAAACTCCTAATGCTGAAAGAAGATGGGAGTGACATTCTCTGCTTGTAGATGAGATTAAGTTGGAGGGTGAGTGGAATGCTTCAAAAGTTGGAAGGTGTAAAATCTCTCCTCGTCCCTTTCATGGGCAGTCCAGATTTTTGCCCTTGATCTCCTGGACTTGTCTGTATCTTTTATCCTCATCATTCCGTTTCTCGTATAAACTAAGCTGCTGCAAATTCCCAAAAAAGAGAGGAAAAATAGTTTAAATCCGTGGCTATGAAAATCTCCGAATCAATCTGATGAACTCCAAAGATTTGCTTGTTTTATAGATTAATCTTTGGAAAGTGTGTACCGTGTTGAAAATGGAATTTGCGCAAGTGTCCAGTTACATATTTATATATATTTCTGAATTTCGTTCAATTTCCCCCCCTCCTGAATTGCAGATTTTTTCCCCGTTCATCACTCTCGCCTGCATGCCTGCCAGCAATGGTGAAGCTCCTCAAAATGGTGCAGGCTATGCTATTTGTTACAAAATGAAAAGATAGTTTTATATTTATTTTTAAACGTCAAGTACACGTGTCACCATGTGGTTCGTTAACAGAAGCAAAAACATAGAATTAACCTTTCATAAACTTACATGGTTTAGTAAATGTCTTAAGAAACCTTCCTCTAAATATTGCCTCCACCAACACCGGGGACTTTCCAAATATTTGCTCACGCAAGCAATAAAAAATCTTGGTTGACTCACCGTAGGTTTTTTTTCTGTTAGAGAACAAATCATAAAAATTTCTAGCGTTAATTTTTGTTTAGAAATATATTAAAATAATATTTTTTTTATTTTTAAAATTTATTTTTAATATTAACATATTAAAATTATATAAAAAAACATGACAGATGTGCAAAAACTAACGGTGCTGAATCTGCACGAATCACGCCACCAATTATCTGTTCTTCCACGCAAAGGATCGTAAGAATGTGTAGGAATTTTCAACGTTGTTGGGGTTCGGAGAAATTGTTCCAACTTGAGGAAGCCATTGTCTCCCAAACAGGCCCGATATTTCCTTTTTAGGCCATAGCTGATGGGGAGAGAAACTAAAGCTTGCTTTGAAATTGAATTGATTTGGATTTTTTTTTTTTTGGTTTGGATCCAAGCTCGAAATTGATGACGGGCTTTTGATTTTAGGAAGTGAGTTTTTTTTTTTTTTTTTCTTATTCTTTCTTTATTGTTTTCTTAGCTTAGTTTTGAAAACATTTTTTTAAATTTGTTTTAATAACGGGCACATTTAAAATCATATCATTTTAACTAACTTTTAGAGTTTAAATTTTGCTGAAAATTATTTTCCAATAATTTTTTAACATTTAATATTAATATGATTAAAACAAATTGAGGACTGGATATTAATATTAATTTTGATAAATATCAGAACTAATTATGTATCAATTTTGGTTTAAAAAATCATGATAAATAGATGTTGAATGAGAAATATTTTGCACACCTTACACTAGCCATGGCATTTTCTGTTGCTTTTTTTTTAAAAAAAAAATTGCCTCTTTCATAGCTTAAGATCCAGTCCATTACAGAGAGAGTTTTTGAGTTCATTCTTCCTTATTCTTTTATATATTTTTAAATAAATTACATCTTTTGAAAACGCAATTATTTGAATCATGATAAGCTAATTACATTTATTTTATTTGCTTTGAAAATCAAGAAATGAGTAATAAAACTTTAAGGATATATAATTATTGTTAGCTTACTGTAATTATAAGTTTTTTCATTAATTATTATAGTTATACTCTAGTTTTTCTTTTATTAATTATATAATTATATTATAGCATGTATGATAAAATCTCTTTTGATTCGAGTTTAATTATAAATTTTGATTTATATGCTTAAAATTCATGCTAAGTTTCTTGTTATATATATATAGCCAAGTTGGCAACTTTCGCTTTGACTTTCGTCTCTGAATCCTTGATGACGTTACCTTGAGTGGATCCTCCCACCATACAGAATCTACATGAAAAGCCCCCTTCCTAATCTGGTTGTTGCTTCTTAAAAAAAAAAAAATGTTTTCTTTCTGTTCGTTTCTCGAAGGAAAGAAATCCCACCTGCACTCTCTCATAGCTGATTAACGAAGCCCTCCATTATGTATATACCACAAGAAAAATGAATGTTTCATATAACACCACCATGCGAGCGTTCTCAACTCTTGTTTGGCCAGAGTGATTGAGTTAATTTCATCAAGAAGATGAAAGACGGAAGACACCGGTACACAAATCTTCCACAAGTACCTGCGGTCAAATCATCAAATCACAAGAAAATACGTTCCAAGTAAGGAGGTGCTATACATTTAGTGATAGTTTGAATTTATTCGGTGCCGCAGAGGAAGAAATATATTTTCCATACCACCAATAAATAATTTATTTGGTGTTGCTTTTTTTTTTAGCTGTTCTTGTGTGTTGCTGGAGCCCTTGATAAATTCTTTTTCATTTAAAGGTTTAATTCAAGTGAAATCAGGGTCATAAACCACTAGGATTCCCGAGGCTCAAAACAACTTCGAGTGAAGCTCGGTGGCCAGTCTTCCAAGTCTTTCTGAATCCTAATTCGATGCAAGCAACACATTAATGGCTAATTACAAAATTTGATCATTCAATGTGCAGGGGAGAGGGAGTTACCAAGTTAATCTGAAGTGTAAAACTACAATTATATTATATTCCTTTCTAGCACACTGCATGATACATCCTTAACTCTAGTTCAGAAACATATGATAGACAAGGAAGTAGAAATAAAAAAAAGTATCCCTGCTAGAGAGATATCACTACTGTCCTCTATAACTGAGACACAAACGACTAGTGAAGTTGGGACTACGGTTTTACACAAAAAAGGCAAGCAGGCCTTAGTGGGGTCATGATTATCTATTCTGATGGATCAGTTAGAGCCGGAATTGGCAGGATCCGGGGCCGAACTGGAGCTAAGGTTGAGGTCAGGTATAGTATCATTGGGAGCATTGCCTTTTGAGTTGGGCTTGGAGAGTTTCTGCTTCAGTTCAGACAACAGTGCTTGGTTCTCCTGGTTGAGAAGCTGTGCTTTCTTCCTCAGCCTCTCATTTTCTTTCATTATGTAGCAGTTCTGCAGGTACAGCTTGGAGTTCAGTCTTTCCATGGTTGTTTTCGAAATATACTGTCCCCTGAAACCAAAACCATATTTTTATATATGTCAAAAAAGAAGATTGTGAAGTAGCAAGGATATTTTTGTGAGTAGCAACACGTATACAGAGCTTAAGCTTAGGTGAAGAGAATTAAATGGTAGCCCTACAAAAACAAAATAGACAAGAGGGGAAAGGTAGAAAGAAACATGTGATAATATGAAATACAAAATTGTCATCAATATACCCGAAACACAAACAAATAGAAAGAACAAGCATTAATTACCAAAATATAAATGTATAATAATAGCTCAGAAAGGAAGAGTAGAAATAGCAGGATATCAATCTAGTCTTGCCTCTTCTGTACTACTTACGAGCTACGGACATGACGAGGAACTCAAAATAAAATAAAAAAGAGATAGCAGAGCAAACGAGGGACAATCAATTAAAAATGCGTGGACCACCTTGAGAAATATGCAGAACAAGGTGATGGGGTTTGTCTAGGAAATTAATTATATGGCGGAGCTATGGAGATGGAATAAGAGTTGTCCGAAATTGCACTCATTAAACTTGTCTCTTTCGGTTACCCAAACATGAAAGAAAAGCATAAAGGTCTCAAACAAGACTGCCAGCATGAGTTTGAACGTGTTTGTGTCTACATTACAACACCACCCTATCTTCCACATTTCGTAGCTCTCTATGTGCATGTTAATTAGTAGCATAAAGAATCAATGGAATGTACCGAAAGTTAGATAAAGTTAGCAAAGAAAAAGAACACCCCAGGAGAATCCAAGGAGAGTGTTTTTACAAACGACAGGCCCTCCCTAGAGTGAGGTGAAGCAGAGCAAAAAAGAGGGGGAGGAAAGATTAAAGAAAGAAAGAGATTCCAACATGTTGTTGGTCACTGTTGTTTGGCAGAGAAGGAAGCACAATCAATCAAAACTCACAAGCAAACTGGTAGTAGTACCCATCACCCATGTACTTAGCAAGAGAAGGCAACAAGAAACTTAAAGGCAAGAGACAAATGGGAAGGGAGTGAGGGAGGTGGGGGCCTCTCTCCCACTCTTTATCTTATCAAAAAAGATCACCTTTTCAAAGGTTGTTGGTTACAGAGCTTCGTGCAAGGAGGCAGGCAGCAGCTACCAAGTGGTGGCAGTAGCAAGCAACGTAAAAAGAAAACAGAAACTAATTGGGTGAAGAGAAGGCGAGGGACAAAATGAACGAAGAGACTGTTAATATATAGAGCAAAAGGAAGATTTACAGGCGGGAGAGGGAGAGGGAGAGATTGGTTATGGGCTGGTTGTTTCCTGTTAGAGGGAGGAGACATGCCTCTCTCTCTCCTGACACAGCAATCATGCATGTGTAAGCACGGAAGGCGGCCGGCTAAGAGCAAAGATTTTGAAAAAAAAAAGAGAGAGGGTGTTATGAGTAGGTGTTGAACTGATGATGGCGGAGGATATATGAGGTCATGTGAATGATGATGGTGCCAATTTCGTGACCACAATCGGCATTATTGGCATGGAAGGGACAATAATGGGATTTCGGCCCTAGGCCTTGTAAAATGATGGAGGCCTGGTGGGCTAGGCCGTCCCGAGATTCGCAATGATGGTTTAGATTGGTTCGGACCATCATCACCTCACCCCCATCATCAATTCTCTTTTGTTTTACTTCTTCTTTTCTGCTCTCTATTTTTAGTCTTCGTTTTTTCCAATTTCTCCAAAAATTATTGCTTCCTTTGACGACTGTTCGTCATAATTGTTTCTTGCCGTAGTTTTCCTCCGCTTGAATGGCGCTACCGATATGGCGGTTTTGTGCATGTTTATATATATAATTGTTATTTGGATAAAAACAGTGCCTCTACTTGATTGATTCTCACATCATTAACCTGTCATTGTTTTCATTATTTATTTTACACAGAAGAGCTTAAATTCGAGACCTTTTTTTTTAAAAAAAAAGAAAGATATTTAAATCATTCGGGGTCAAGTTCATGAGCATACATCTATAGTTTTTTTTTAAAAAAAAAAAACTGTATCATCTGCCTATCTGTAAGCCCAGATCGGAGAAATCAGAAGGGGGCATTTTAGGAGAATTTGTAGCTGAATGATGACGGGATCGCTGGAACACATCTTGCACTGTAATATCAAAGACACTCATCTTATCTCATGCAAGACCCCTGTTTTTATCAAAAATAAAATAAAAAACAAGAATCAAGATTTTGTCGCATTTACACCCCCCCCCAAAAAAAAAGGGTTTAATTACTGGACAACGAAATGACTATTCTGCCCAGATAGCCTTTGCATTGCCAGCACGGTTGGGGGGGGGGGAGGGGGGGTTTTCTTCACGTCCTTGCAGCTATAATATAATAAGTTAAGCATTTGCGCAGCCATGGATGATGAGTGAGGTTCATATTTGAAATGATGAGAGGAGGGGTTGGTTCGATGATGGTGGTCCGGGCAGCCTCAGCCCTCATGGGTCATGAGTGCCTTGGCGTGAAACATCATGGCCGCAGGATGGGGTTTCAGAGGGGTGAAATCGTCATCTGGTCTCGAATGATTCCCCTCCTGGAGCTCCAGGATTGGCATTAGGATCTGCTTACATCGATAAATCTCAATAATGGGTTCCTGTTCAAGGTGCTGTTTTTGTCTGAAATGACTGAACTGCCCCTAAGTCCCACCTCCTCCTGATTTGCATGTAATTAACAAGTATAGCCGTGCATGGTTTGGTCGTTAAGGATTTTTTGTTAATTAACTGAATTATTCTCCTCAACTTAAGATAATCTTAACTTCCTTGTATTAAACCACAAAGATTTCTACGCGTCCGTTTAACATTAAGGATGAACCTGGTTTTTTTTTTTTGTCGGAATTTGATTTATTTTTTTTTTGTTTTAAACTATTTTTTTATTATTATTTTGATGTAAATGAATTTTTTAAAAACAAAAAATATATTTAAAACAAAAAATATTTTTTAAAAATAAATTTTACTATATTTTTAAACACTATTAAAAATTATGTATGATAATTGAGTAGCTTGCTGCTACTCTGTCATAAAGTGGGTATTAACATGTCTGCAATGAGCGAGACAAGGGAGAGACATGGCTTCTTGGCTTGTCGACGCTATTGCCTTTCTTGTTTCTTTTAAGCATAGGATATAGAAAACATTTATAAATATGATTGAAATCATGTTTTTTAAAAAATTATTTTTTTATTTTTTATTTTTTTAATATAATAATATTAAAAATATTTTTAAAAATATATTATTTGATGTATTTCAAACAAAAAAATATTTCAAAAAATAATCACTATCATATTCACAAATATCTTTCTACATTGCTCATTTACCTGTGCTTTTTAATAAATTTAACTATTTTTTTTTAATGCAAACAAAATAATCTGTAGACCTCTCCAATATTTTCTTTAAATATTAAAACAATTAATTGTAAATTAAAAATAATAATGCATATATTTAATTCATCTATTTTAATTTATTTCAAATAAAATTAAATACTCTTTTAAGCTGGTCATTCCACATATAAATTTAATTAATCTCAGATAAAATTTAAATTTTTAATTTATCTATATTTAAACCAAATGAAAATTAAACAATATTTTATTAAAAAAGTTATATATATTTTTAGTTTATCTATTTGAATTGATATAAAAATAAAATTGAATATCCACTACAGTGAGCATCCCACACATATATCTAATTAATCTACTTTAATTAATTTAAATCAATAAAAAAATAAAAAATCAGAGTAAAAAAAATGCAAGATGTCTGGATCTAGTTGAGCCAGGGTGCCTGACCCATTAAAAAAAAGGGTCACACATGTGCTTTTTTTTTTTTATCCCTTAAAAAAACTTCTAAATTTGTCCAATAAAACAAAATCAAAACGGAAAAAAACCTCCCTCCACCTGATCATGAGTCAAGACCATCATGTAGAGCTGCAAAAAAAAATAAAATCGGTTAATGTCATAAAAAATAATGTCATAAAGTTTTATGAAGAAAATAGATTTGACAATATTTAATTAAACAAAAAAAGAAAACAGTGATTGAATAGAAAAAATAAATGCTAGAAAAAAGAGCTCTCACTAGTATAGAAAAAGCTATGATTTCATAGAATAAAATTGGAATCTCAATGGAATTCTGTAAATAAATATTTAAAATTATTTTTTAGTCAATCTATTTGAATAAAAAAAATACAAGGAAAAAAATAAAATAGAAGGGAAAAGAAAAGGTTAGGAGTGTGCAAAAGTTACTTAGCACATGTGGGACACACATCTTTATATTTTTATATTAAAAAATGATGACACATAATATATATTTTATTATTTAAAAAATTACATACAACACGTTATCTTAGCCTAGTTTTTATTGATTGGAAAGCTACTAAAAAAGTCGAGTCATGTATTTTTTTAAAAGAATTTTATTTTCAATTTATTTTTTAATTCAAAACATTTAAAAAATACCTTAAAAACCTTGATGAATTTATTTATGCCCTCAAATGACTTAAAAACTGATAAAAAAAACCTCAAATCAACCTAGATTAAAAAAACTATCCAAGCTTAGATTTACCATCCCACTAAATGGTGAGGGAAAAGAATAGTACAATAGAACTCCTTTCATTAAATAGAGCTCGTAGACACCATGACTGATCATTTTCATGACTAAAATTAGTGTTAATTGATACCTTTTTTTTCTATCATCTAATCTAGCGACTCCTTTTCTCTTATATCTTGAATGAGGGATTGAAAAAATAAAATTTTATTTCAAAGTTGAATTTGTAAAATTAAAGGGAATGGAAAATTATCAATATAAAAGTTTGAGGATTGAATTAGAATTTTTTCTAGAATTTTAAAACTACCACTTGTTTCCCCATTTGTTTCATTTTGTACAGTCCTCATTTTTTCAATAGTATTTTTTCTTAACAAATAGGATGTAATGGGGTACCAATTTAGCCTGAAAAAGAACAAGTTGGAAAAAAAATGTTTGAGTACTAAAATGAAAAAAATAAATAAAAATACATTGATCTAGTATACAGTGTTTTGTAAGAGGCTGCATGGCATATTCATGCACAGTAAAAACATGACACCTCTTAGTTTTTGTTTTTTTAATGAACGCCCTAATTTATTAAGAAAAAAGTAAAGCGGTTCCTTTCTAGTAAAGTGGAACCAACTAGGTCTTAAGAAGTGTTTAGAATATTAGTTGGTGGTAATTTTTTAAAATATTTTTTATTTAAAAATATATTAAAATATTTTATTTATTTTTAAAATTTTATTTGTAATATCAACACGTCTAAATGATAAAAAAACATATAAAAAATAATTTAAAGAATTCAAAATCTCATAAAACCCTAGTTATAGTACCGCTACCTCCAAATATGTTCTTATTTAAAGAAGTTTTTTTGAAGATGTGTTCCCTTTAACCACTCAGAATGTGTTTGTCTACGCAAAACGCAGACACAACAATGTTTGGTAAAAAAAAATATAAAATACTATTCATGGGTTTCACCAAAATTCACGGTTGAAATGCTAAAAAATAAAAGCAGGTTCTACCTGCTTCTTCTGCTGCATCATGTAGCATCTCTCTGCACTATTCACTAAAGTGAACAGTTTTTTTTTTTGAAAAATCAGCATCCCTCCACACTGTTCACTAAAGTGTATAGTGTTTTTTTTTAATTTTTTTTTAAAAAAATTAGTTGATATTTTTTTTCAACAAATAATGATTTTTTTTAAAAAAATTAGTTTAAGATGAATTAAATTTATTCGTACTGTAATCTCAATTTTATTTCTGATAATATTTTATCTAATTTTATTGCACGCTTAAAAAATCATGAAAACTATAGTTCTTGTCAGATGAATTTTATATTTAATAGAACTGTAGATAGTTTAATGGAACAATAATTTTTTATATATATAAAGCATGATTTATTTCACGATGTAATAGCAATAGTTAAATTTACAATATTTAAATTAAAAACTATAAATATTTATATATATATATATATATATTTAAATTATTTTATAACCTCAATTTCAAAAGCATTCTTAACCAAACACATTAAATTACTTTTTGTTTAACCTCAATTTCAACCATATTTTTAACCAAACACCTATTTTTTCAAAACCAAACTCAACTAAAAGTATTTTTTATAAAACAACTTTTTTTAAATCACAATTACAACAACTACCACAATACCAAACACACTTTTAATAGCCCATAAAAAAAAGAAGAGGTATCACAAATGTTGTGTTCACACACATATCTATTTATTATATTATAATAAAAACTCATTTTGGTACTTTGGAGTTTTCATTTTTCAAACTTTATTTTCATTATGTTATCCATGGGTTATTAGATCTACGAGAGAAAGTTGCTGAAAAATAAAAAAGGTATAGAAAGAATTTTTCCAGTCATAGCTTGCTTGTTAAAAAAAATCAAATTTAATTTAAATGAATTCATCTTGAAGAGTAGAATTTTTTTAGTTTTGATTTGTTTTATTTTATGATGATTGATTATAAGATATTTTCTATGATTAAAAATGAGTAATTTAGATTTATAATATTTTTGGGGAGTTTTCTGGTCAAAATATGATGAAACAATGTTGTCAATAAAAGTTTAAGTAAAAAATTTGTCAATAATTTTTTTTTTATCAAAACAAAATATGTATAGATAGGAAATGGGGACCTCGGTTTTAGAAATACATTTTCTTCTCTATAATTTAATTTAAACAAATACAAATCCTTATTAACAAAGTCACACAAGCATGAAATCTAGTTTTATTATACAAAAGGACATTTGAAACAATGACTAGTTACATTTTTTAGTTTAGAATAACTTTTTAACGAAAACATTTTCCCCTTATACTATAAAAAAGAAGACATTTTTATTTGTTATATATGAACTTGTTATGATATAACTTATTATAAAATAAAATTAATAATGATTAATTTTACTCAATTAAAGTAAAATAATTATTTAAAATTTATTAAATTAGATTCTTCTTGTTATTTTCAAGACTTGATAAGTTCTATTTTTTTTCAAGATTTATCAAATTAGAGCTTTCTCTATAATTCAAAGACACGATGAATTATAATTTCTTTTCCAGTAATTTAAGAATCTCGAGTTTTAAAACTTAAAGAACCGTAACTTTATATCTCTTACTCTACTAGCGTCGAAATGGCGTCCAAACCACCCTGAAGGTATGGGATCATTATTGCAAGAACGACAATCAACGAGGGCTTTGAGTGCTATATTATTAACAAAGCAATTGCATGCTCTTATAGGAGAAGATATATAAGAATCACCATGTTTGAAAGGGGCGTTAATTGCCTCGTTAGTTAATGAGAGCTTTAGCATCTCCTCCATTGAAAATCGACTGTGAACTGCAAAAGCTAGCTGTAATAGCAGCTTCCGGCCATAAAGCCAGAGCTTCCATTGTCGTAGGATGGGCAGCTTGCTTGAAGAACGAATATATTTCTCTTTTAAAACTGAACCTGATGTATTCCATTCTAGCACACCCATACTACCAATTTGATGGAATAACAGTACAACCAAATTTATGGTGTGTATTACATGGTGTAGAGGTTAGAACCAGCCCGGAGCTTTGTTGCGGGGCTGGTTCCAACCTACACACTATGTGATTCAGATGATAGATTTAATTTTAAAAATTAAATAAATAAATAAAAATAAATTAATTAATTTTAAAAAGAAAATTAATTAGAAAAATTAGAAGATTTTTTTTTTAAAAAATAAATAATGTATTTCAATTCATAACATGTTAAATACAAAATAATAAAATTTAATATAAAAAAATATAAAAAGACCGGTTCTAACAAACCTGAATTAACATAATAAACATATTATTTAGGTAATTACTACGAAGCTAGTTGTTGATATTCTACCAAACCGGCAATCTTGATTGTAAAATTAAAAAATCCTAATTAAAAAACTAAAAGAATTTTATATATATATATATATATATATATATATATATATATATATATATATAAACCATGTTAACTTGAAAGGATTTTGAAAGATAACCACTAATTTTTTCTTAAGAATTTCTTACCACTAGCTGACTAATCACTTAATGTAATGAAATATTTAGTATTAAAATCCAAACTAAATGTTCGGATAAAAAGTCTGGATGATATTTGCGAAAATGGAAGATCTGAATGGTCTAATTAATTAACTTGAAAGGAGCCAAATCCGAAACCCTAGATCATAGTCAAGATACATATCAAGTCAACAGGGCCGTAGGGGGGCAAAAGCGAACTGGCAGGGTGAATGGAGCTAGCTAGAGTTAGAACTCTGATCTGAAGCAGCTAATGATGACAAACCAGAATAATAATGGTCTCTTCCCCTAGTAATCCTTCAACCACCATTAATGATTGTTGCTTTTTGCAGCAATCTTGAGCCTCCCTTGATGAAAGAAATTAAACAAAAGGCTCCACCAGCAATCTTTTTCCTTCTTCTTCGTCTTCTTTTTTATTCCCATAAATGTGTATGGCAGTGCTCGAGAGCCCTTGCATGGCCGCGCATAACAGGCATTCATGAGTGCCCACCAGCATCCTCGTCGTCATCATCAGCCACATCCGCCTGTTAATAAAATCATGTAAATATGACCATTCAGTTTTACCCAAAACTTAGAGAGAGAGAGAGAGAGAGTGTGTACACGTCGATCGAGAGAGATGATTGTCTGGCCCACGGGGAAGGAGACAAGTTGACCCGTGGAATATGATTGGACAGCATGATGCTACACACGTGAAAGTTTGGAAGATTTCACTCTGCTGCATCGCTAGGCATGGCATGATGGGCGAGAGTTTGTGATTTTAATGGCAGCTCAGGCCAGTAATGGCGAGGGGATGACCCACAGGCAAATGCTACTTGTGTTTGGGTAATAACCAGCCATGGGCATGACCTCATCAACACTTGAACCCTTTTCAAGCCCTCTACTTTCTGAGGTCATTCCAAACGCCAATCTCCTGCATGTCTAATGATGAGATTTTGCATTGCATTTTTGTAATTGGCAACTTGCCTTGAACCCCTCCACGTGAGCTTAGGACTTTATATATCTATCAATTTTTTTTTTTTTTATATATATAAAAAGAGTACCCGTATTTCTTCTTCCTATACTCTTGTCCTGGTCTCTTCCTGAAATGTCCCCGTGCTCTTAAGATTCCTGTAAAAAGATATACTGGAAGTCGCAAGTTTCAGTAGCTGTTATATAGTTTGACAGTGTGTTTTTTAAAAAATTTAAAATGTTTTTATTTTATTTTAAATTATTATATTTTTAATGTAATGATTTTAAAAATAATTTTTAAAAATAAAAAATATTATTGATTTATTTTTTGAGTGAAAAATTTTTTAAAAAATAACAATAATTATATTTTCAAACACGCGTAGGAATTTTATTTTATGGTTGAGAAAGAATATGAAATAGCTCCTGATTTCCTTGTTCATCTCCTTGCAAGTTACTATCAGTTCATATAGTAACTACATTTCTTTTCTGGACTTTCAATTTTTTGACACTTGAATTTTTTTTTTCAATTTAATTTATTAACATTGTGATAGTTAGGGATTATACTTTGCAATTTATTTATATTTTTTTATGAGTTTATTATAAAATTTTAAAAATATCTTAATGTTGAGTTAGGGCTATATTATATAAAAAAATATAATTGTTTTACATTTAATTTAGTCCTGACACTGTATTTATTAAGGATTATGTTTTATAATTTATTTATATTTTTTATGAAATTATTATGAGTTTTTAAAAACATCTTGGTGTTAAGTTAATATTTTATTCTAAATAAATAATATTATAATTTTATGGTTTGGGAGGAATTGGAAATTAGAGTACCAAAATTTAGAAACAATCTAAATGGCAAGTCAATTTACAAAAAACTTCAAAATGGTCCTCACCTTTTTCCCCGTATTTTGCCTTGGGGATATGGCAGAGTTACTCTTTGGTCCTTTTTATTTTTTTATCCATCATTTTAATTCAAAACTTTTTATTTTCATTTTCAGTTTCTGAATTAGAAAATAATAAATAAAATCATTAAAAGACAGCAAGGGGAGAGAGAGTCGCCATGTTTTTTACTGCAACTTTTCAATTAATTTTATTGAATATATACATCAAATTTTAAGCTCATAATCAAAATTTAACTGGCGACGTAGGGACAGTTATCTAGTTTATTGGAAGCGTTTAACTGTGTTCTTATAAAATTTAATTTTTTTATTTTTATTAAAATTTAATACAGTTTAGATATTTTGAATCATTTTGATATATTAATATCAAAATTAATTTTTTTAAAAATAATTATTAATATATATTTTAACATAAAAAATTATTTAAAAATCAACTATTATCACTCTACTAAATACACGCTATGTCCTATTGCAGTTTTCAACCCACCCATCTTGTCCGTGAACACTGAAATTAAAATAAATTAAAATAATTGCTTTGAATGAATTTTTTTTCTCTCGTTTTTTTCGTTTTCAAACATCTTTGACCTTACAGAAATGCCCCCACACAACTCTAAGACCTCCGCAACTTTTCTGCCGACCATCCTTTCAAAACTAAATAAACATTCATCTCCTCTTGTCTTTTCTCTCAAGTATGTTCGATTAGCAATTTCAATCCGTAACTGAACTTTATTTGGTCATTATCTTTGATGGCTAACAAACTCAGGTCTGGATCATCTTCTTCAGACAAAACCCAAAAATCCTAGGTTGATTATTATCGTGATTTCTAGCTTTTCCTTGCTTTCGTGGATCCTTGAAGTAGTTTGGTCAGGGTTACTGTTCGATGATAGCCATTTTATTTCACCCAGTAAATGGATAATTTTAACGAAGGCATCAACTTCAGCTCAGCCACAAGCAAGACAGTCGAGAGCTGTGGCCCGAGAAGAATTCTTGCAACTTATTCAAATATTTGTGAAGGAAGAAGAACAGTATGTTCAGGATAGGAATATACATACAGTGCAAAGAAATCTGCAACATCAGTTAATATGGATGCTATGTAGTACGCGCACACCGTTGAAGTCGCTGAGAGCGCTATGCTATACCTACAGATGTATATGTATTTCAAATCCCAAAACGGTATGCCTTGCGAGAATATATAATTTAAGCTCTGGGATAGCGAGAGCGACCCTTCTTCTTGAGAAACTCAGGAATCTCCACTGAACCACATTCAGTGAAAGTGGAAGGTCGCCGATTGATTCCAGACGTGACTTCTCCTGGTGCTAGCTGACTTGCCTGGATTTCGATTGCAACTAACCATATTATTGAAATGCACGTGTTCGAGTACGTGTGTGTGTGTGTGTGTGTGTGTGTGTGTGTGTGAGAGAGAGAGAGAGAGAGAGAGAGAGAGCAACACCTGGAAAGGCCTGCCTTCATTTTCTTCTTGACGCTTGAATCCAGTTGCAATTAGAGTTATACTTACCTTCATTAAAACAAATAAAAATTAAGGTCAGGGAGTTCAGATTCATGGAGTTCAGGTCTCTTATTTGTCAGCATGTGCAAGACAACTGGGAAAATTTTGATTTTCTCCGTCACAGTTTAGCCAACAACAAAAAGATGAAAGAAGTAAGATGCAGACAAAAATTCATAATCGAAGGGGTGGACTTTGCTTGACAGCCAGATGCGAAACCAATGCCTGCCCTTGAGCCAAAAACAGGGGCAGGGCAGAATAATAGCAGTTAGGACAGGCGCGCGCACATGGTTCTCTGAGTGAGGGTGATTAATGGGGGAATCTGAAATAAAAAAGTGTCCTCCACACCAAGATTTCCTACCACTAAATGAACCATTTAATTACGAACCCAAATGGCAGCAACAGTAAAGATCTTGACACTAACACCAGTCCTGCTAAAGCAAAGACTTACTTGGCCGCTGAGTGATGGATCTATCACTGCTCCAAAAATTAAATTGGCAGTAGGATCTACAAGGTCATAAATAACCTCTGCTGCAGCATTTACCTGCAGTTGTCATATGAAAATCTTTAGGATTATGAAGAGGGAGATGATTAT
This sequence comes from Populus tomentosa, assembly GCA_018804465.1. NCBI lineage: Eukaryota > Viridiplantae > Streptophyta > Magnoliopsida > Malpighiales > Salicaceae > Populus > Populus tomentosa. Next base: position 5,943,716 of record CM031979.1, on the reverse strand, counting down.
ATCAATCACAGTAAAGCACGATCACAACATTGATATATAGCAAACTCAACATAAGTTAGGATTCTGCAGTGTAATTATGTACAGTGCTACTAACATTATTAATGCAGTTTAGGATAAAAAAAAACAGGATTCAAATGACAAAAAGAGCCTCACAACTACTGAATTCTCTAATGTCAATTCAAAAAGCACTGTTAAACAAAGGAGAGCAAAAGTGAGAGCAATAGAAAAAAAATCCACAGTTTCAGCCCTAGGATGATATAGGAAAAAGGTTTCATTTGAGTAAGGTGGTTGCTGTTTGAGGCTTGAACAATTAAATCAATGCACACAAGATAAATATGTAGTCCCTGAGAAAAAGGTGGATTAGCTCCTTCTGGCTGCAAAATTTCCTACACGACCTATAGTGACTGGATTTCATGCAACTAGCAATTATATGGACTTCGTACAGAAAATGTGCAATTACATGGACTTTGGTCAGAATATGCATACAAGGTTTGAGTCATGAGATAGATATAGACATTGATTGAGTCCACCTGATGATGCGCTTAAGTTATGGTTAAGGAAAGATTTATCTAATATTTGAAAACCAAAACCAAGTTCTTAATTTAAGGGTTTGAATTTCAGTCTTGGTTTATTTTGTAAGCGGGAGGAGAATTGTAATTTCAGTATGTTCCCGTGAATCAGGGTATTTTATTAATTTTTGCAATTACTTGAAGGTCTAGACTTATTCAGGAAGTTCGTATTTCAGTCTTTCATAGTTTATATCCGGTTTAGTTCCTTTCCTAGTCTTTTGTGGAGTCCTAATCTCTATAAATAGAGATGCTATGTTTTATTCTCAGCAGGGTAGAAATATGAAACAGAATTGTGTTTTAGAGTTATCTTGAAGGTTTGGTGCCTAAGGTTTATCTCCTTTGTCTTGTTCTTCTATTTTCTTTTCTTTCTAGCTTAAAAGTATTGCTGCTACATAACCTAATTACTGTTCACTTATTTCTTCTTAAACAAGCTTCATTCAACCACTGTAAATAATGAATCCTAGCTCACCACATAGGACACAAATCTCAAATCCGTCATCCATCAGTACTAGTATAATCTGAGAGAGAGGGAGGGGGGAGAAAGTTACCTCAAATAAAGTTAAATCACTTCCACCAGTTATGTTCCACACAATTCCAGTTGCCCTCTCTATGCCCATATCTAATAAAGGTGACTGGATTGCATTTAATGCTGCATCTCTTGCCCTTGTTTTCCCTACAGAGAAACAAGAAATCTGAAAACAATTGGTTTTGCATGAACCATGAATTGAGAATTGACCAGACTCCATCTTTCTGAGCAAGAGTACATTGGTATTGAGGGGGCATCTTCAGCAATCAATTCATCATTAAAAACAGACATTGCTGCCTTTAAAAAACATCAACATGAGAAGAGATCAATTCCATCTAATTTCATTTGCTCTCAAATGCATCATCAATTACTGGGTTTAAAGTAAGAGGAAATGAAAACAATGTTAACTGTGTACAAGCGAATGCATTTTATCTCATTAGAAACTTTTTAATGCACATCTAGAAATTATGTTATTTAAGGGAATCAGGATTTTAACATAAAAAAAGTCGCTCTTTCTTTGTATGTTAAGCATACAAAAAAAACCAAAAACTATATGAGAATGTCCCCAAATCAGAACCTACAGGGATCGATAGAAAATGCACCAAATCTCAGATGGTTAATGACCAAAAACCTCACAGTTGTTTAACCAATTTCCTAGGTGAACTTGGATTTGAAATTTTAGGAGGGTGAACAGCTAAATATAGAAGTGTGGGAGGTCAAGTGGCAAAACCTGCAAGTCTCAGGGGAGAATTGCAATTGAAACATAATCCTATACTAATGGGATGATTTAGAAGATTTGGTTTCGTAAGCTCAGAGTGGGGCTCATTACAGACAAGCCATCAATCCTTGGCCTTTCTCAGTGGGACTTGAGCTCAATGCTAAATCGACTTGGTAAATGAATTCTGAAATTGAAGATTAAGATAACTTCAAAGCTAAAACTGTACCTCCTACAAAGACTCAAAATTACCATCATACTCTTCTTTTTTTTTTGGCTCGAGTATACAGAAATTTGGATTCTGTCCTTGCTAGCAAAATCCACTGCAGCTTAAAACTTTAATCCAAGAAATCTACCGAGGACACAAATTCTTGGACAAAAATGACCTTAAGACTAGTGAAAAAACAATCAAAACTGCCTTTGGTTTCCAAAACCCAGAATTCTTGTGAGGATGTTGTAGCTTCTCACACTTCACATTTTACTTAAGAGCAATGCATTCTCTAGCCTATCAGATACATTCCATCCCACTAAGAATGCCCACTCCTCTCAAATTACTAACTAATCTACCCCCTCTCTTGTAAAGGCATTACTGAGGCTAAACATTGCCTGCATACATCAAAGAACTAGCGGGTATTCCTCCATCTACATTAGCCATCTGATTCATGGATGCAAGTTAAAGTTTCATTCTAATTTCTATAAGATGATGCCTTGGATATAACTAACATGGGGAAATTTCTTCAATATTCTTGGCATAATAATGCTTATTTGATTATTTCATTAATGGTTAAGAAGAGTCCAAGACGCAGTTTGGTAAATCAAGCATAACTTTTTAATCCAACGGTTGGATCGAGCCTATATTTGAACAAAAGATTCTGAAGGCTCTGTTTCCTATAGGGTTAAAATTTCATGATGATTGAAGATCAAGAAGGCCTTTAAATAAAGCTCGGGATTGTCTTTATTTACCTTTTATATTTGGATTTTGTTTTCCTATTTAGATTAGGACTTAAGTTCGGAATCCTAATGCTAGATGGATTCTATTAGTTAAGCAAGTTTTAATTAGAAATCTTTTCTTATAAAGTATTTCTAGAACTAGTATAAATAAGGATGTCTAGTTTGTTTTGATATTAAGATTTTGACTATTCATACTTTTAATAAAATATTAGAGAGTTTTCTCTAAATCTCTCGACAACTTAGGGTTGTAACTTTAGGACTTGAGAATCCTAGCTTTTATTTTGAGTAAGCCTGCTTTTGTGCAAGGCCCAATGGTTATTTTCTTTCCAAGGCAAGGCAAGAAATGAAACATTCTGATGTTCAGCTACAATTACCAGTTGCAATCCCTATCCCCATTAGCGAGGAGCCTGCATTTGCCATTATAGCTCGCACATCAGCAAAATCCACATTCACCAATCCAGGAACCTGCAATTCATGAAACCAACACCAGTTGGAGTACAAAGGACATAGTCCCTGAAACCTAAATATGACATTCAGAAGAATAACCATCATATTGATTACCTAACCAATGTACAATGAATTGAACATATCTTTTTTTCCCACAGAATGCTCATACAGTTTTTATGTTCTTGCACCTCAATGGTATCAAGACATGTCCAGAGGTCAATGTATCATGCCAAGGCACCAGTTTTTGAAGGTTTTTTTTTTTTTTTCCAGATAAATAATAGAAAAGAAGATATTTGGAAGAAGTAAATGTGCAAAAGGAAATTGGAGAATAATTCATCATCTGAAACAGCAAAACAAAAAAACAAAGCTAGAAGCCAAAAGGCATTCCAATCCCTTTGAATATCAGCTAAGGAAATGCCCCTAAAACCCCCGCTGCATGAAACCACTAATAAGTAAGGAAAACAACCTTATTGACAGCAGGGAAATAATATTCAGAAGACATTCATGAAACCAGCCCAAAAGATAATCCTCAACCCAATTGATAGTTTCCCATAAGGCCATAACGATTGGCTCAAACAGTAACCAATCCTAAAAATACTTATCTTCCTCTCCATTCAAACAGACCTACAGACTGCACCAACAGTAAACTTTCATCTAAATTAAGAGTTTTTCTCCCCAATGAAACCCACAAAAGAGACCAATAACAAACAGCTGACCTGCTTGGGATCACCCAAGACACAATTCAACTCCAAACAATCTCTGCCACATATCCATGCTACCCGGTAGTTCAAATGAGAAGACTAAGATTCTACATTTTGGTGACACAGAACACAAATATTAGGAGGTACAGTCTTATGAGGCCTTCTAATCTGTAACAAGTCATTACTGTTAATTTTATTGAGCATCGCTAACCAAATGATAATCTTAACTTATAGGGTACCGTAGCTTTCCAAAATGAAGACAGCAGATTGTTTCTGGCAGAAGATTCGTTAAAAAGCATAATTTTTTTCCTTCATAATAGTGCATTATGAAGTACCCACATAACTTATATTGTTTTGACCCTTCCAATAAATTTTAGAAGGAATAAGGTCAATTATTATGACAAGGGTCGCAAAATGACAGACACAGCAGCAAACCAAGGTTCCAAGACGTGTTTGTGTGTCGACAACAACAACAATAATAATAGAAAAAAAATCAAATATCATGTTTTCAAAGCAATTGCTGTATGCATTAATACCGTAATGATATCAGAGATACCACGAACACCCTGTCGCAGAATATCATCTGCCAGGTTAAATGCTTCTGTTACTGGGGTAGTTTGGGAAACAGCAGTCAATAATTTGTCATTTGGAATGACAATCAGTGTGTCAACGTTGTCTCTCAAAGCTGCAATTCCTTCCTGGGCCTGAACTGCCCTTCTCCGTCCCTCAAAAGAAAATGGGGTAGTGACAATACCAACAGTCAATATACCCATTGACTTTGCAACACCTGAAATTATAGGAGCCCCGCCAGTACCAGTTCCTCCGCCCATTCCAGCCTTCAAATATGAAGTTCCCAAATTAAAAATTTCAAGCAAGAAAGCAAAAGAAAGAGAGTAACAAATATCTATCCAAGTAAGAAAACAAAGCAAGGAAATCAAAGTATATCACAGTATTCAGCTTCTGGCATGCTTGGTCCTTATCCTAAGCATTTTTATATTTTAGACGAGCCCAATAACACTCTAGAGCAAGAGTATAAGTGCAAAGACAAATCCAGTGGTACATTACATGCCACACAGCTATGTATTTTATAGCGCACTAATAGCATCAAATAGATTCTAGAGTTTTTAGACAATACTTGGATTCACGTTAAAAATTAAAGTGACAACAGCATGGAGATATGTGAGCATGTGAGATTAATGGAGAGTGTGCTAGAACCTAGAGATTATGATCTGCTACAATAACACAGGAAAAAAGAAGAAAAAGCTAAAATAGTGGGAGACTGTTGTAGAGAGAGCAGTTATACAAGATGAGAACAACATTCATTGCATAACAAAAATTCAAACAATATGCATTCAAAGATGTGTTGACTTAAACCAGTAGTATGAGCTAGTCATTTAAATACCAACTAGTGGACAATTGTAGTTGGTGCTTAAAAGAAACGTTGTTAGAAGACAAACTCAACACTATTCGATGCATGCCATCTCAAAACTCAAAAGTCAACAATTTAAGTTACAATATTACTTCGAAATGTTGAAGAGAAAAGAAGTAGCAGGGAACGAAATAGGTAATAAGCACCTTTTTCAATAAAAACATAGTTTGCAATAAAACTAAATTGTAGAATACAGAAATTAAACTTACGGTGACGAAGACCATGTCAGCACCATAAACTGCCTCTTCTATTGCTTGTTTGCTTTCTTTAGCAGCGTTCATCCCAATCTCTGGATTACCACCAGCTCCAAGACCTCTAGTAAGGTCCTGACCAATTTGCAAACGATTTTCGGGGAAGACGGGAGACATGCTCATGGATTGAACATCTGTGTTTACAACCCAAAACTCCACACCTTTCATTGAACTTTCAATCATGCGATTGACTGCGTTGGAGCCTCCACCTCCAACACCAATGACTTTTATGTTGGCTTCATTGTGATTACTTGGACTGGAGCCATTCCTTGCAGGGGCGGTGGTGGTTACTTTGTTGTTCCCCTCCTCACCTCTAACTCTAAGCATTGATACTTCGGGATGAAGATTAAGAAAAGGGTCCTTGCTGCTGCTGTTGTGATATTGTTGGGGGATTTTACTAATACATTGAGGTAAATTATTAGACTTGGACTTGGACTCGGTCATCTTCAGAGACCCAAATCTCCCCATCCCCAAATGATTTTCCGTTGACACTCTCACTCTCGCTCCAACAACACTTAATATCCCCATCGGCTTTCTACTATCACCAAGTGTACAGTATGGTGAAACACAAGCTGCCATTTTTTTCTATGCCAGAAAAAAGGAAGTCGACGAGCCAAATTATTCAATGAAAGTAGATACCTACCTGCTCGCCATAAAGCAGACAAGACAATCAAAAGATAAATAAAAGCAGACTTGAAAGACAAATTACAAGAGCAGAACCCAGCACATTACATAATGCTAAGACATATAAGAACATGCAAAGCAGCAGCAGCAGAAAATTAAATGAAAACGACCCATATGGGTGGTTAAGCAAAGAGAGCAAAAACCTTGGAGATATCTATTCAACCATTGTCTGCTTAGATTAGGCCATGAGCCGAAAAAGATCGGGCGGTCAGTTCGTTTTCCTTTTTTTTTTCCTTTCTGATAAAAAAGAATTTCAATCAAGGGTTTTAATTTTCTGGTTCTTACTGTAGCCTGCAGTGCAGGTTAGTAATGAGTGTCGGTAGTAATTAGATTATTGATACACCGCACTGAGATCAATTTATTTTTTAATGTAAGAAAATATTCTAGCTCATTTATTTTATAATAAAAAATTAAATATAAATTTAAATATATTGTATAATGTATTATATATTGTTTTAATTATTGATACTACTGGAATATATTTCTTTTTAATTATTGTAATGATGAAATATAGGATTAACCTAGGTTAATTTATTAAATTTTTGATTCTGGTTATGAAATTATAATAATTCCATAAAAAATAAATTATAAAGGTTAATTATTAATAAATTAATATTGAAAGATAAAATAAAAAACAATTAAAAAATCTATTTAAATCAACTTGAGTTAATCTACCAAACTAGTAATCTAAATCATGAGATTGAGATAACATTATGAAAAGTAAAAAAAAAAAAATCATGAAACCTAATTTTCAATCAACCTAATATTAAATGATAAAATAAAATAAAACAACATGAGTCAACTCGAGCTAATCTTTTAAACTTACAGCTTGATTCATGAGACCAGGATGAGTTCATAAAAAAATAAAAAAAAATTACAAAGAGTAGTAAATTTATGAGATTGAGATAACTCTGTAGGAAAAAATCTAAAAACAATTACGAAGGCCAATTCCCAAACCACCTAGTATTAAATGATGAAATTGAAAGGAAAAAAATAAAATAAAAAAGAATAAGATTGAATTGTTGGAGGGTGAAATTAAAAAAAAAATCAACTCAAAAAAAACTCAAAAAATGAATCAAGTCAACCTAATTTAACATACTAAATCCGCGACTTGGGTCATAAAATTAAAATAACATCATAGAAAGCAAATAGAAAAAAAAATTATAAAGCCTAATTAAAAAATTATTCAATTAAAAAAATTTGAGACAACTCATATCAACTTGTCAAACTCGTGACTTAGTAATGAGATCAAGAAATTCACATAGAAAAAAATTGAAAAAGATTATAAAGTCTAATTTCTAACCAATCTAATGTTAAAGGATAAAATCAACAGAAATCAATTAAAAAAAATAAAAAAATGACCCAACTCATCCTGGGTTAACATATTAATTCAACGATCTCGATCATGAGATCATAATAAATTAATAAAAGCAATAAAAATATATGAAACCCTATTAGAAGGTTGAAATCTTTATGAGACCGATATATAATCTAATAAAAAAAATATATGAAACACAACCCCAAAACAACTTAATATTAAATGAAAGATTGGGTTGATGAAAAGTGAAATTGACTAAACAAAATACTATTTTAATGAATATTATTTTATGTGATGTGGCTACAATAATTTAGCCATACCCTTTAATTTTTTTGTTGATAATAATAATTACTAGACTATATCCTTATTAGATGCTTTTATTTTTTATTTTTACTTTTGTATTAATAAGTTTATGGTTTTATTTATGTTGATAATAATAAGTGAAAATCATCCTGAGCATTCTATCATTTACTATATTTTATACTTTGCCTTCATTGTTTCGTAAATTATAAAAACCATCATAAACTTTGTGTGTTCATAATACTTTAAATGGTAGGGGAAAAAATCAACAAAAAAAAACTTTAATTATTTACAAGTTTTTTATTATTTTTCATTTAATTACTAAAAAACCATGGTTCATAAAAATAACAAATCTTCTCATCAAAATACATGAATTTTTTTATCAAACCAGCACCTATAGTGACAACTTACCACCCAATCACCATTACATAATAATTATCAATGTCTTTAGCAAGTAAGTTATGGAATTTTTTTCCATTGAACAATATGATGAATGCATATGATTAGAAGAGAAGAAAATTGTATCTTTAATAGCTACTTATGATTTTTAGTCCCAACACAAATTCTAGCTAATTAAGATCATGAAAGGTTCACATTTTCAATTTTTTTTCTCTATTTTAAGGTTTCTATGCATTATAAGCACTATTGCACACTACAATATTTAATTTCATCATAAGTACTGGGGTTAAATTCAAGTGCATAAAGAGAGAAACAAGATTTACTTCTGGTGGAAAGATTCATTAGTTCCCATGAATGATTATTCATAAAGGATTCAATTTCATTATTAACTGTTTTCTTCCAATAAGAAGCTTTCGGACAGGGCATTGCCTCAAAATAGGTTTAAGGTTCATCTTCTAACAAGTATATTAAAAAACAAGATCAAATGTTTTAGTCTTTTTTTCTTTTTTACTCTATTTAAGCTCACCTTTATCATCTTTTGATCGATGATGATTATTTGAGCTAGCATCAATCATTCTCTTAAGTGAATGATTTTCTTATACTTCCCTTCATGGAAACACATCTTTAAAGAGTAACATTTCTTGATTTCTTAATAGTATTATGATGAATATCCTTAATATTGACTTGTGTACAAGAAAATGATATGCAATACTATTGTATATATATTTGATAAATACACAATCCACAGTTTTGGATCCTATTTTGACTTTTTTAGGATCAAATATTGCTACATTTGCAAGACACCCTCACACTTTGAGGTATTTGTAAGAAGTTATTCTACCTTTTCATAAGTCACATGGTGTCTTATCTAACTTTTTATAGGGTATTTTGTTAAGTATATAATTGACAGTTAGAATTGTTTCCCCCTATAAGCTTTAAGGTGCTCTCAAACTTATCAATATGTTATTCATCATTTCTTTTAATGTTTGGTTTGCGTTGCGCAATATCATTTTGTTATGTTGAATAAGGAGCAATAGTTTGGTGGATAATATCATTTTGAAAACAAAATTCATCAAATGATATTTCGTATTCTCATCTCTATTACTTTTTATTATCTTTATCTTTTTATTAAGTTGACTTTCAACTTTATTCTTGTAACGTAGCATTTCAAGAGCTTTATCTTTGCTCATAAGCAAATAAGTATAGCATTATCTTATGCAATTATCTATAATAGTAATCTAATATTTTTTCTATTTTTAATTTGCATAAAAATTAAATCACCAATATCTGAGTGAATTAAATCTAAATATTTTTTAAATTGTTTAAAAATAAGACTTTGTGAATTTTGATTCTCCACAAATTCACACCTATACTTGGTAATAAGTCATGGTTTAGTAACCTTTGTATATAATTATAATTCAGATAACCTAACTTGTCATGTTACACATTATAAGACTCCAACAAATAAAAAGAAGAGACAATCTTATTATTATTTTCATCAATTGTAACAATGGTCATTACATTTATTTTAAAGAGGTCATCACAATAATGCCCTTTTTTAATATAAATATATCATTCTTAAACAGTATAAACTTATTATTTTCAAACATCATCTTAAAACTATTTTTGCTCAACAATAAACCAAACACTAAATTCTTTCCAATGCTAGCAATATGCAGTACATTATTGAGGATAAGAAACTTTTCGTATGTCATATTTAGTATGACCTTTTTAACACCTTATCTTAGAGGTTAATTAGTTCTTTATGTATAGGTTTTTTCCATCCACTTTTTTATAAGTAGAAAGTATTTTCTTCTCGGCATATACATGTCTTATAGCACCAATATCAACGTACTATTACTTAAGATTGTATAATTAGGTTGACTTTAAAAACAACAAACATGTTCATTTCTAAAACTTCATTAGCTAGGTAATCAACCTCAGTGATATTAGCTTTAACGACTATTTCTTTACTTGGGTTGCTTTGCTGAACTTATTTTTTTCACTGTGATCTGTTCAATTATCATCATTTCATTTATAAATTATATCGTATATAAAAATAATATTATGTGAATAATACTTTCACTAAATAAGCTCTTAAAAAATATTAAAGGGATCACAAACAGTCTTGTTTAAAACTCAATCTTCTTAGACATAATTTACTAAATCATATCTATTTAACACACTAACTTTTTATAAATGTAAATAGAAATATGTACATGAATAATGTTATATACATGAAAAAATAGTGGTTGGAAAAACCAATTCTCGAGTTAAAAACATGATTAAATTATATATAAGAAAAATAGTCAATAATACTTATAAATAAATATTTTAGCTCTACAACAAGCAAGTAAAATAATATAAAACTTGAAATAAAACAACTTGGTTGGTCGGGAGAATCGAAGTTCTCTTCCGGTCTAAACAAAAATATTTAAATTATACAAGATGAAAATACATACTTTTCGTTACAACGATTCAAATTAAACATGTATATTTATGCCAAAACATTACGTTTAAAAAAAAAAGATAAAATACATGATTATACCAACAAGTTTGCAGATAACATGTATAAAGTAAACAAGGATATAAACATAGTTTATAAAAGCTTAGTTCATAAAATATGTATCATGCAACAACTCAAAAAGATTCAAATAAATTGCATGAATTACAATTTTAGAAGATAAATTATAACTTTAACATAAATATATATAACAAACTTTTAAAATTAAATAAAGAAAGAAAAACATAAAACTATAAGCAAACCAAAAGATTATAAATTAAAACATATAGTATTGAAATTAATCTACATGATTAATATTTTTTTCCCACGTGATAAAGTAAACAAAGTTTAATATATATTTTTTCAAAAAAGAAATTGTCTTGTTTCATGCTAGCAGTACGGAGCTGCTCTTTCCAATGCCACATCCTTTCCTTGATCTTGTGATCGCCCTCAATGTCTTCATAGCACGATGTTTTGTATCTTGTTAATTACATCCCTCTGATATGAAAACCTGAAAACGACACAGAGAATGAAATTACAAACAAGAAGAAAAAGATCTAAAACAAATTAATACTCGTGAAAAACCGACTCGCAGATTAAACTTTCACTTGCCATCACAGCGGGCAGCTCGAGCTTCTTCTCGTCAACCTCAGTTTCTCTTTAGTCTTGTGGGCCTGCGCGCGCGCTTTCATCCTTGATTCCTCGAAATACTGCACTTAAGATTTAGGGGATAAAATCAAGAACCGACGAACAGCCTCAAGGTTACCACGTCATGAATCTCGAGAAATGAAAGGAAAGGGGAGCGTTGTTGATAGGAATTGTTAATCATAACTAGAAATGGAATCGCAGAAATGGCATGCGTAATCATAATACCTGTTGCTTTCTCTTCCTTTCAAGCTCTGCCTGCTCACAGATGAGACCAGTAAGAGAAACATCATTGAGAAATAATCATACAAATTAATACTAAGAGGTGTAATGTCGAAATACATACCAGATCATGTTTAAGCTGCTTATTCTCCTCTTTTAATTGATTCAGTTCAGCTTCTAGTTCAACTGTATAGGCCTGTGGGACAGGCAAAATTAAAAATTATTATAAAACGTACAAATATATGTGATGGTGTTTATGTTGAAGACTGAAGTGTAAGCATTTAATCAATTATCTGTGATTAATTACAGGATAATTTAAGTGCTCTTAAGAAATCCATATCATCTCCCTGGATTTCTAGCAGGCAGACAGATGCACCTGTCAAGTAACCTGCACTTCAGCTATTCCTTAAAATGTAACTGGAAGAACACCAATTTCTTAATTTCTAGCTGTCAAGAGTATTTGATTTACTGTTCAAAACAATCAACATCAAGGGCGAAGAAAACTTGAGAGATTGACGAGTTAAGAATAATTATCGCGTTGACTCATTTCTAAGATACTCGTGCATCATTTAAGAAGAAGCAATTTCAATGGCTACTTTGTTTTTGGGCCTCGTTATGTAAGTATAAACTGAAGATCAAATATAGATTCACAGATGCGCTAGATTTGGTTCATTTTAAGCGAAATGCATGTTCCATAAAAACATTCGTGAAGAAAATCCAAAAGTCCCCATGGCATTATAAACTAGCAGTCAACAAAATCAAAATACATATTTAGAAGTTGTAAGCAAATAGTGGTACCTGTTTTCTAGCTCTAGACCTCGCAGCAGACTCTCTATTCTTGATCATCCTCCGTTGCCTCCTCTCCACCACCCTCTCCACCGGCCCATCAAAAATCCTCTTCCGTCCACTTAACCCCCCTGTCTCCATCCCAAACTGATTTCCTGAATTATCAAAATTAGTAACCATTCCATCTGATGACAGTGGACTCAGTGGTGCAACCATTCCCACTCCATGACCCTGCCCATACCCACCACCATTCCCTGCTCTCCCAGCATAACCACCATTCCTACCAGATGACTCTCCTATGCCTTGATGCATAACACCACCACCACCCCCGCCCCCCGCAGCCATGCCTAAAATAGGTCTAGCCACGAAACCTGTTGCTGCAGCCCGGTTATTGTCGTTATTCTCGTACAACCTACGTTGTTGTTGCTGAAATGGCGCAGTACATTGTTCCCTCACAATCCCTGCCTTGATCAGAAAATCCTCTAGGGTCATCTCCCCAAAAGTCGGCTGACGAGGGGCAGTCTTGGGATTTTGCACATTGCCACCTCTATTTTCAGTACCACTGATCTGCTCTTTATGAATCTCAGACCAAACTTCATCCACTGTTTTCCTACACAGAGGTGCTGGTAAAGAGAGTGATTCTTGTCTAGGCAAACTGGGCTGCTGAGATACGCCTCTATGACCATATGGATCATTCAAAACCTGGCCTGCATTGTTGTCGATTATGATTTGATTGTTACCGCTCATGTTGGCAGAAGTGGCCGTCGCTTGATTTTCCTCGGCGGTCCAGATACTGGCAAGAAACTCGTCCATGTTCATAGAGCCGAAGTTCCTGCCACTCTCACAAAGAGTGTGCTGGAACTCGTCTAATGTGAGGGAGTAAATAGAGGATTGTCTGCCAAGAGACGAGAATGCATGGTTCTTGGTTTGTTGTTGGTCCGGTTGTAATGGCGAGTCGACCTCACCTTGTGAATTTAACTCAGATTCTGTTACCACCATCGTTTTCATCTTAAATCTTTGTGTCCTCTCTGAGTGGAAGTTGAAGCGAACTTCTGTAAACATTGAAGATGAACTAGTTAGAAAAAGATTGTTAGCGCAGTCTCTTGAGTACTGTGAATGCTGAGGTTATTATCCTTTTGGGACTGGGAAACTCTGAAGACATGGAGAAGAAAAGGACATGAAAGCAAGTTGAACCGACAAAAACATGGTGAAGTTACAGATCATTTGAATGAAGCGCCACTCTCCTAATCTCCATTAATTCAGAAAATAGAGTCTTGTGTTCCTTACCGGTGGGGTAAGATTTCAACAGATAATTGTTGAACAGGGACGAACAAAACAGGACAGGATAATAAAAACAAGTATTATTATTTATTGAATTGAAACTCAATTAATTTTCCTTCTCGGAAGAGGCATACTTCGGATTCCAATATTTCGAAAAATTTGTCTAAATGTGCATAAATGGATTGAGCGATTTCCAATTCCAAAAGTGATGTACATGGATCATAATTTAGAAGAATTATCCAACCTTACCAACAAGTCATTCGGTGATTTAAGTTAATTTAAAGATTACACAGCCTAATCAACGAGTCAATTCCAGTCATTTCAATAATTTGTTGATTCAGAACTTAGCTTGAATCAGTAAGAGCTGGTCTAAAATCAGACTAGTTAAAATTGGTTTTGGTTTTAAAAAATAATTTAATTCTTTTTAGTCATAATATAAAAGAACAAGATGGATTGAGTAATTTACAACTCTAAGCATACTATACATGAATAGAACACCAAAAGTGACGGACAATGATCATAATTTGAGTCATTATTTAATTTGTTGACATAGAATTTAGCTTAGGTTGGATAAATTTTTAAAATAAACTAGTAAGAGTTGACGGAAATTAAAACTTGATTTAATTTTTTTTAAAAAATTTAAAATAACATCATAACAATTAACATATAAATTAACATATAGTAAACCTACCAACCCGAGTCAATTCACATTCTAGCCCTGGTCAAATGAGTACAATATTAGCAGTAGTATATTATATATATGCCGATACTGAGTTAATTCCTTAAATATTAAATCCTCTTTTTACCCCCGCAAACGAATTGACACTACACTGCAAAGCACTATATATATATATATATATATATATATATATATATATATTACAAGAAATGCAAAACAATTTAAGGAGATGGAATGAGAATATATAGTGTTGATGTTCACCTTACTGAGAGTGGTAGAAGAGTAGAGGATTTCGCTTTCTTAAACACCAGCCGTAGATCTTCACTGTTTTACCAAAGTCAGCATTGAGAAAACTTGCACAGCCATCAGGCTTGAGGGAAGGGAAGATAGACTAAGCTGGTTCGATTCTAACCTTTCCCTAACGCTGGCGCTAGCCTGCTGGAGGGGGAAAGTGGGACCCGAATGTTTCTATGTAGCACTAAAAGGAAAAAAGAAGGGCATTTATACGAGACCCGGGAGCCAGGCCCGTCCCAGTCCAAGTGCTCTTTTGCATACATATCATTCTCTTGACACGTATCTTACACGTGGCTTCTCATTGCTCGTTGCGATTGCTGTCCTTATCACTGTTTCTACACGTATCTCGCTGTTTAAGTACTTCAATATACATACATGCAAGCTTTTGTATTTTTTTTATTCCCAATGTGACCTGGGCCCACTGGCCAGCCCGTAAATAATCCCCAGGGATTCGCCCGGACAGATGGCTGCATGCAGATTACAAGACAGGTTGGCATTGTGATAAATTATGTGTTTTTTTCCCAACCACGTGGAAAAACTAACCAGCGTATAATTGAAAAGGAATTATTTTTTTTATTTTTTACTTTTCTTTAAAAAAAAATTTATATATTTTTATTTTAAAAAAATTATTATTTCTAATTCAAAAAATATTTTAAAGAGAAATTACTATCATAATACTATATTTTTTAAAGCATATATATTTTTTAAAAAATCACAACTAAAAATATTTTTTAAAAACTATAATTATAAAAATTACTATAATATCAAAATTAAGATTATATTTATTTTTTTAATTTACAAGAAAAACAAACAAAACTTTTATTGTAATGTACCGCATTAATAAACATAACCTGAAAAAAATAGTTATTTTTAGGCCAGCTCGGCTTCGTTAGGCATTTCATTGTTAAAATATAACCAAAGAGGCCTACAATCCGCGGGTAAGTATTGTATTGTTATTAATAATAAACATTTATTGACATTAACATTAATATATATTAATTAATTATTAACCAAAAAAAACTAAAGAAGTTTAAAGAGTTTAGTGTTTCACCGTGTTTCTAATGATTATTATTTCACATTGCACTATTCATAACACCATTTATCTATTTTTCTGGCATCTATTCCTTTCTTGGTCCCTGAAAGTTTTAGCTTTTTTCACTTTGTTCAATAAACTTTTCTTCTTTTTAATTTGGTCCTCTTAAGTTATGTTGTCATGTTTTATTTTTCAGGATTTGTTTTGATTTACATGCTTTTGCAAATGTAAGATGTGAAAAAATATTTCAACATAAAATAAATGATTGATTTTACAAAATATAATTTGAGATTATTGTTAAAAAAAAGAAGTTAAAACAGCAATGAAAAAAATTAACATAATATAAGAAACAAAGCCTTTTATCAATTGCACTATTCAAAAGACATAAAGAACTTTGATTTGGTCCCTTAATTGTTTTTGCATATTTGACCCAGTTGTTTTAAAGTTTTATAATTTAGTCTCTAAATGTTGAGATAGGAGAGAAAAAGTTCAGTTGACCACATTTTAGCCATAAAGGGCCGATCTTTATATCAATGGATTCGTTTTAGAGAAGGGAGTTAAATGAAAGTGGTATTGTTCTTTGAACATGCCAATAAAAAGTAGATTATAGCATGTATTTTTATTTTAAATTTGATTGGATTTTTAGTTTTAATAACAGTTAAAGGATGTTTTGGGGTTAGAAATATGTGTTTTCACGTTGAAAATGAATTTATTTAAATTTTTATAATTGGGTGTTTTAAAATAAAAATAAGTTAAAAATTCAAAACTCGAATTTTAATTTTGTGGTCATCAAAGGTGAACAGAAAAAACAATAATGAATGAAACAATTTGCAATTGGATGTCATTTCATCCGCTTAGGTTTTTTTTTAAAAAAAACAACTGGGAAAATAATATGCCGTACACCCATTTAGAGAGTGAGTGAGAAAGAAAAAGTAAAGCACAAGAGCTTGGCTTTCTAGCTCAACAATTTTTATTTTTTTTGTTTTTTTAATTAATTTTTAATTAATTTCCTTTTTTATTTTTAAAATTGCTTGCATCACCGAAAAATTAAAAAAAAAACTAGCTATATAATTTTCCGGTGAATAAATACTATTTTATTAATTATTCATATTATTGATGAAATTACAAACAAAACACACCAAATAAAAAAGTTTTGTCAAGAATTTGTTATTCATCACCATTTTCATCCATGTTACAGAATTTATATATACACACACTGATGTCATGGATCAGTATTGATAATATCCTTATTTATTACCCATTGAGTAAAGTGATCATACAAAATATCATCTGATCCGATTAGATCACTTCAGGTTAAATTATCATTGCTACTCTTTACTACAAATAACGAAAGCTTTATTGTGGTTTAGGTGCCAGTGTCTGCTTTGATCCTCGAGGACTTTGTAACAAAAGAATTAATTAAATGACAGATAGATAGTGATCTTAAGGGCGGTCTAACTACTAAATTCTATTTATTTTAGATTGAATTAAATTTAAAAAAATCAGGGATTCACTGCAAACACAGACATTTTCAGGGAAAGGTCAAAAGATGGCGACGCTAGCGGTGGTGGTTGCTGCGTCGATAGCTGAAGGGAGGTTTCTTTGTTTTTTCTAGATTTTAAAATATTTAACTAAATATTGTATTTTATAAATGTGTGAGAATTCAATTTCCGGTGTTGTTGAGTTAATTTTTGCTGGAAAACGTGCATCTTTTAGTTTTCTGCTAAGCCTTTGCTTTCTCTTACATGTATGTTTTTATAGACTGGGTTTCCGTGAATTTTGCTGTGATTTACAACGAGCAACTGGTGTTGACTTTTAATTTCTGCCTTTTCTGGGTTTCTCTCCCATCGAAGAACCTCTCTTGCATGCTTTGTATGAATTTAGTTATAAAGATTCGAGCCACGATCGAGTTTAAAGCTTCTGTAATTTTATGTTTTAAGATTGTGTGTAACTGTGTTTTTTTCTCTCTTTTTTTTTGTAAAATTTAAATTTTTTTAGATCATTTTAACATGTTAATATTAAAAATAAATTTTTAAAAATAAAAAATATTATTTTAATTTAATTTATTTTTTAAAAAAAAATATTTTAAAAAATAACATCTCAAATACAATCAAAATAGCTACAAGTTTTTTCCTTTTTTCAAATTTTTCTTTTTATTTCTTTTTCTAGCCATGTGCTTATTTAAAATGCAAGTGGGTTAGGTATCTTGGAAGTAAAAGAATGTTGCTTTTTAATGCTTTGATTGATTGTTGTGGACCAAGTAAAAGAAGCATTTGATGATGACGATGATATATTGGCTGCTTCCTCCGTTTAAATATATATATATATATATATATATATATATATTGATGTTAAAAATAATCTTTTTAAAATAAAAATAAAATTTATTTTAATATATTTTTAAACAAAAAATACTTTGAACCACCACCGCTACCACAATCTCAAACATACCCTAGTATACTTGGGTTTAATATAAGTTGAGCTCAAGACATCATGAACTTAGTAAATTCTCAAACCTAATACATTTGGGTTTGCTTATGAGCCGAATTCAAAGCACTGCAAGTTTGGCAAAATAAGTTAAGCCCAAAGTATCGTGGGGTCTTGTAAATAGTCAGATCCAATATATTTGATTTTAACCACGAGCTTAGCTCAAGGCACTACAGCTCTGACAAATCAGCAAATTCAATATACTTGGGTTTAGTCACGAACTAAACCCAAGGAACTATAGGTTTGATAAATTATCAAACTCGGCATATCTGGGTTCAGCCATGAGTTGAGCCTAGTGGCAGAGCTAAGATTTTTTAAATGAGGATGCAAATTATTAATAAATACTTGATATTATGTATTATGTAGACATGTATTATATAGAGAAATTAATTTGAAATATATGTACTAACTCATATCAAACAAAATTAATATAAAAATATTTTCAAAATAAAAAAACTTACGTTATAATTGATCTTTTCGAGTTTTATATTTTAAAACCACTTCATAATAACTTTATTATCAATCTCATCGAAGATATTTATTTATTTTTATATCTCTATTATGTCTCTAATTTTTTGAGTTGTCTTATACTTCATTTTTAATCACTAGCAAGTTTATCACTATCTATTTTTATTATGAAATTCATAGCAAAATACTTATCAATTCATCAAGACCCATTTCATATTCATATACATGTAATATTACTCATACACGTATTAATCCAACAAACTCTTAAATTATTATAAATTCTAATATTTTCAATAACTAATTGTAAATGAATAAAAGTAAAATTAAACAATGAAACAGATATAAAAGATGAAGGAAACTTACCTGAAATATAAAGCATAAGAGATTATTTGCTTCACTAATTAATAACTTAAGACTTGAAGAGAAATTTTGTAAAAGAAAGAGAGGTAAGAATAATAGCTCGAAAGAAAGAAGAAAGGCTCTTGATTAATTAATAGAAGAAAATGAAAGAAAAGGGAAAAGATTAGTGAAATGTGTTGGACATATATATTATATATTATATTATGTTGTAAGCTAACAATAGCCAACTTGGGTTAATTAGTAGCCAATAAAGAAAATTAAACATATCAAGATATTATTAATATTCTAATATAAAAAGTATAATGAAAAAAAAAGGATTATTGAGGCAATTGCCCCCTCTTAACCCAATATATGGCTCCGCCACTGGCTAATCCCAATATATCGTATGTTTGAAAAGTTGTTAAACTTAATATATTTAGATTTAGCTGTGCATTGAACCTAGTATACTGTAAGTTTGATAAATTACCAAACTCATTACTCCTAGATTTGGTTACAAGCTAGACCTAATTAGTTTTAGAGATCCATCTTAGGATCATAGTATTCTATCTTAAGATTATTGATATGGTCTGTTTATGTCAAGAATAATCATCTTTCTTCACTTGTAGTTGTATAAAAGATTTCAAGTACCTACCATATCTGCATCTTATTAATGCTCATTAATGATCTATAAGAGATATTTATCACTTATTAATAATTTGTAATGAATATTTGTCATTCTTTAATAAAATATAAGAGATTTTTATTTCTCATTAATGTTATCAAGCGAAAATGAATATTTAGTCCCTTCACTTCATTAAAACAACAAGATTCATGGAGTATAAATACTCCTCGAACCACCCATATAAAAAGTTTATTTTTTCATATTTTCCTATCTTATATATCTAAATCATTAGATCATTAACCACACAAAATAAAAACAAAAACTCTTATGCATGGAATTGGAAGCTTTATTTATTAATTATCATTATCATTTAAAGTTAATGACTTTATCATTGAAAAGTCTCTAAATCCCACCGATATAGACTATTCTGCAGATACCAAGATATTTACCATCGATTTTGCACTTCTTGGACTAAGAAAAAAAATATATTGACATGAACATTTGATTAACTCCTATCCAAATACCAAATAATCTCATTCTCAAGCATATTGGATTCTGAAACATCATCAGTTGTAGTATTTTATCTATTAAATACATTTTCTGGCAAATAATAAAATTATTATTAGATATAAAATTATTAACAACTTAAATATTCAAAACAAAAATTTTGTTATATTCTAAGAGAGCGTTTGAAAACGTGGGCTAACCCATGTTTTCAAAAAAATCAATTTTTTTTGCAAAAAATTAATTTTTTTATGTTTTAAATCGTTTTGATACGCTGATCTTAAAATAATTTTTTAAAAAACAAAAAAATATCATTTCGATGCATTTCAGCATGAATAACACTTTGAAAAGCAAATAATAAAATTATTATTAGATATAAAATTATTAACAACTTAAATATTCAAAATTAAAATTTTGTCATATTCTAAGAAAGTTTTTGAAAACATGGACTAACCCGCGTTTTAAAAAAATTTAATTTTTTTTTGTTATTTTTTTTTATGTTTTGGATCGTTTTGATACGCTGATTTCAAAATAATTTTTTTAAAATAAAAAAATATTATTTTAATATATTTCAGTATGAAAAATACTTTTAAAAACAACCACAACCACACTTTAAAGTCCTAAATTGTTATGTGAAAACACTTAAATGACAATGAACAATTAACCAAATACTTTTAACAGAATTGCACCAAATGAATATAATGTTGAAAATGAAAACTAATTTTAATAGAAGTACACGTATTTGATAAAAAAAAAAAACAGAGAGAGAGAGAGAGAGAGAGAGAGAGAGATTTTTTAAACTGGGAAAGTTTCATTCATCCAGATTGAAAAGATATTGAAGCAAAAAAAAATTAAATGTAAATTAAAGAAGAAACACTTGATTAGAAAATCTTATGAAGTACACTTAAATAATTGGAGCCTCAAAATCTACCGGACTCGGACAGAAAGCCAACAGCAATGGGTGAAGCTCCTGATTTGAATTTTTAAAAAGGCCCCACCTACTTTTTGAAAAACGCGAACTCGAACGGCTACCTCCTAACTTTCCACACAGCAAAACCAAAAAGTGGACTAGCCGTTTCTCATTTGAAAACACAGATATAAGAACCCTAAAAAAAATCCCCGATTCAATTTTTTTAAAAAAAATCCTTGATCGAAAAGAGATCGAAAAGAAATTACAATCATAAAGCTCTTTCCATTCTTTTATTTTGCTTACAGTTGTAAAGAAAGAAGATATATGATGTCGCTGACTCCTGATCAATCTAGAAAGGTAGGGTTAGGCTTAATGCCATCTCCAACTCCCTTCCTCACGCCAAGGCCGGAGAGGCGCCGCCATGAATCGAAAGTCCACGACTGGAATTCTGCTCGTCAGGACAAAGACAAAGAGGTGAACGTGCAAGTCGTACTAAGATGCAGGTGGGTTTTTTGAGAGCAAATTATTAGTTCAATATTTGATCAAAACAATGCAAGAAATCCCATTTGATTGAGAATTCTCTTTTTCAGACCCTTAAGTGATGAAGAGCAAAGAACGAATGTCTCCAAGGTGATAGCATGTAACGAGCATAAAAGAGAAGTCACTGTCTTGCATAGTATAGCTAACAAACAAGTAGATAGAGTTTTCACCTTTGACAAGGTAACAATAATAATCACATGTCACTTTGATCCTCCGTATCTGAAAACTGCGATTTTCTTTCGAAACTTTTAGTGTTCTATGTTTTAAACGTTGCCCATGCAGGTTTTTGGGCCTAAAGCACAGCAGAGATCGATATATGATCAGGCCATTGCACCGATTGTTGAAGAAGTTCTTGAGGGTTTCAACTGCACAGTATTCGCATATGGGCAGACGGGTACCGGAAAGACGTTTACAATGGAGGGTGGAAAGAGAAATAAGGTAATGGAAGAATCGACCATGCTTTTAATATTTGGTTTCTTTTAATTAAGTATATTTTCATTTTCATTATAAGCAATTGTAGGGTGGGGATTTGCCAGCTGAGGCTGGAGTTATTCCACGAGCAGTTCGCCAAATCTTTGATACACTGGAGGCCCAAAATGCCGACTATAGCATCAAAGTGACATTTTTGGAGCTGTACAATGAAGAAATAACTGATTTACTAGCTCAAGAAGATCCTTCAAGAAATGTAGAAGATAGGCAAAAGAAACCCATTTCTTTGATGGAGGATGGGAAGGGTTGTGTGTTTGTAAGAGGTCTTGAAGAAGAAGCTGTGTATAGTGCCAACGAAATTTACACTCTCTTGGAACGAGGAGCAGCCAAAAGGCGTACAGCAGATACATTGTTAAACAAGCGAAGCAGGTTAATTTTACTGTTCTTGGGTTATTGTTACTGTTTTTGCTAATGTAATTGAATCTAGTTAGAAAAGACACTTTACTAAATTCATTTCGTTACTCTTACAGTCGCTCCCATTCTGTCTTTTCCATCACCATCCATGTAAAAGAAGCAGCTGTTGGAGAGGAGGAACTTATTAAATGTGGCAAGCTTAATCTTGTTGATTTGGCAGGATCAGAGAATATTTCTCGTTCAGGTGCAAGAGAGGTATGGAAAGAAATACTAGCTGTTAGTCTCTTGAATCTATTTTGACTGCTGATTCAGTAGCTTGCCCAAATCATGATTTCAATGAAAGTTTGGACCTTTAACACATCTTGTTGGTTCTGATCAGGAATAGTAATAGGACGGTCTATTTAATTCTTAGCATAACTATGGCCGATTCTGGTCTTTGATCTTTGTCAAATTGGATTGCCACATGGAGGTTTTTAATTGATATTTTAAAACATTTGTTAGAAGAACTATCGATGACGGAACTAGGTTTTGGATGAATTCCAGCCTTTAATATACTTACTATTTCTTTTGTTTTGTAGATTCTTACAATGGCTCCTGAACATTTTAATTTTCACTTTCATTAATAAGCTGCAAGAAAAATGTCAGATCACTAACAGCCTATTAATTGGATCTTAAATTAGTTTTGGAACAGTTTTGAAATTTGATTTGCATTCGAAATTGCAGGGTCGTGCAAGAGAAGCAGGGGAGATTAACAAGAGCTTATTAACCCTGGGTCGTGTTATAAATGCACTTGTGGAACATTCACCCCATATACCTTATAGGTTCATGATTCATCCCAATATCTTATCTCTCACTGCTATCGTTCACATTTCCTTAATGAGTTTCTGCATTTTTCTTCCAGGGATAGTAAGCTGACGAGGCTATTAAGAGATTCGTTGGGAGGAAGGACAAAAACATGCATTGTTGCTACAATTTCCCCTTCTGCTCATGCTCTGGAAGAAACTCTAAGCACACTAGATTATGCATATCGGGCTAAAAGCATAAAAAACAAACCAGAGGTTTGTCCAGCTATTTCTTTTGCCACTTTGAAATGGTAGTTCGATTTATTACTTTCCCTTTCTGAATCATAAAAGTTTATCTTGCAGGCAAACCAAAGAGTATCCAAGGCTGTATTGCTCAAGGATCTCTACTTAGAAATTGAAAAGCTGAAAGAAGGTCTGATGACACACTCATTCTGAGTCCATTTATCATAATAGTAAAACTTGGATTTGAATTCTTATTATGGCACGGCCACGTTAATGCAGATGTTCGCGCAGCAAGGGAAAAGCACGGGGTTTATGTTCCGCATGAGAAATTTGCCCAAGAGGAAGCTGAAAAGAAGGTGGATTTTTAATTGAAACTCATATTTAAGTTCTCTCATGTGAATCACTATCTTTAGTAGTTTCCTTATTAAATGAAACTCATGACATGGGCAACCAAATCTCTGAATTTGTGTGCATCATCAGTGAGCTTCTGATTCATTTTATGAAACCTGAAACCTGTCATTATTGATTCTTCTCATCTCTGCTTAGCAAATTATGACTGAATCACTTTTCAATACCTTACAGTTGAGGATTGAGAAGATAGAGCAATTGGAGAATGAGGTCACTCTCAGAGAGAATGTATAACTTGCTGGCTGTCTTTATCTTTTCTCTGTAGTTCTTTTTCCCTCTAATATTTAGGTGACTTCATTTACTTCCCCTTAATGCAGCAAGCTGATAGATATAACGAGCTTTATCTCACTGAGAAGGAAAAGAAAATTGATGTAGAAAGGGAGCTAATGGATTGTAAGGTAATTATGTTCTCCATATGTGTGTAGTTCTTTTCTTCTCCCTGTGTTTCTTCTGGACATCATTCTAATTGCCACCATTTTGTTCCTTTAGATGAAGTTGGAGAAAAGTAACAATGAAAGGTTGGATCTTGAGGAGAACCTTAGGGTAACCATTTCAACTCTAAAGGAAAAAGAGATCATCATCTCGAAGCTACTATCCTCAGGTAAGTAAATTGATTGATCATTTGCAGAAACCAAGCGTTTTTTTTCTCCATCCATGTATAACATCACTGCATAAACAGAAAATTCTTTAATTGAGCATGCAAAGGAGCTGTGCGTTGGTTTGCAAACTGCATCAGAGGATATAACTTCACTATTTGGCAGATTAGGTATGAGAACTCTATTTCTTTCTGGTTATCCCCTGAAGTCACTTTCACATTGTGTGCTCTTTCGACTTTAGTCTTTTGTTTGTGGACTGCCTGGACAAGCTTTTGTGTCTATTTCGCCGCGAGTAAAAGTGTTCTTACTTTCCACAGATCAGAAAGACATGATGGAAGTAGAAAATAGAAACATGGTTCTGACATTTGGTTCACATCTAGACCAGAGCTTAATTGACCTGCATAAGACAATCCTGGGGTCAGTTTCTGAACAACGGCAACATCTAAGATGTATGGAAGAACATGTTGAATCATTCCTTGCGAGCAAAACCGATGTGAGCAAGAGCATTCTTCTCAGTTTATATTATATTCTCCACTTAACTGGTCTTATCTGGTTGATAATTTTACATTCATCATGAATACCAGGCAACAGAAGTCTTGGAAACTAGGATAAAGAAAATGACAGAGACACATGCTTCAGGAGTAATAGCCTTGAACGAACTTGCCAATACAATGCAAAATAAAGCTTCCTCTGACTTACAACAGATAAATACTATAATCTCGTCTCAAATGAGAACCGTTGAGCAAGTATGCAGTCATAGTAAAAGAATTCTTTTCTAAGATATGTTATGGTAGTCTTGGATTCAAAATGACCATATCCTAAATACCCTTACAGTTTCTTGCCACCATGTTGTACGAGGCCAAGGAGGTTATTGAGGAGATCCATAGTTCTCTTGCTGACCAAACACAGCTACTGGCTCTCTCCACTCAACAACAAGAGAAGGTAATGCATAATTGTTCGTTTTCTGATGCCCTTCATCGTCTACTTTCTGCTATTGATGATATTCCTTGCATATGTATCAAAATTTCCTGAACAGGGATTGCAGCGTAGTTTTGCTTCTGCTCAAGCAGTTTCACAGGCGACAGTGGACTTCTACAATAATCTCCATCTTCGGGCTTCTGAGATCATGGCATTTCTTGAAGAAAGCCAAATCAAACAATCAGACCAACTATCTAATTTTGAGACGATATTTAAAGTAAGTTATACTAGATTACAGTGCACGTTACTTTTTCTCAAGAAGAAAAAAAGAGTAAAACATTAGTGTCGATGGTATGAGGAGACATTACAAGATGATGAATTTCCACATCTTCTGAACAGGAGAAGGCTGCAAGAGAAGAAAAGGAAGCTTTGGAAAATATAGCAGTAATATTAGCATCATTGACTTCTAAGAAAACAGCTATGGTGAGTTATTCAATCCTTAATTTCAAACCATTTGGTGGAAGCATGCTTGATGTTTTATAATTCTGTGTGTAGGTGTCAGAGGTATCAAGCGACATCTATGACACAAGGGTACGAGAAAATAAGATATTGCAGCGGGAATTATCCAACATGCAGAAGGCTTCATCTAATGCTAAGGAGGGGTTGAGTAAATATGTAGAAAAATTGGAAAGACATTATATGGAAGACACATTCTCGGTAGCTGAATCAAAGGCTGTCATGGAAAATCTCCTCCAAGAATGGTATGCTTTAGTTTTTTTTTTTTTTTTTTCAATCCTATCTGAAAGAAAGTTCTGTGAGTACACTCGTTCAACAAATTGAAGAGTGGTTTTCTATTGGAACAACAATAGGGGGGATGAAGGGAATAAATTATGGGTTACATTAGCGTATGTCAGAAAAAGGTGTTTTGATCATAGCAATTATCACAAAATGTCCAACCCTGGCATTGAAGGAGATGTAATGAAAATAATACATAATTAAAAAAAAATCGTTGAATAATTTTCTCAAATAACGTTGGATATTTTCATGTAATGCAGTTCAGAAAAGGCAAACGATTCTAAGAAACAATGGGAAAATGCTCATTCATACTTGAACATTTCCAAAGAGAGAACTGTTCTCGAGATAGAATCTGCTGTGAGGTAAGTTGTTCCCTGATCTTTTGTATTCATTCTTTCTTTTTTCCAACTTTAGGAATTTTAATCACAACTGAAAATTTACTACTGCAGGGATAGAGTAAGTAAAAATCATGTTGCACATCAAGAATTTTTATCTGCATCCTCTGCTATGAAAGCAGATTTTGATGCCAGAATTGGTGATGTGATGGCTGCAGTTGATGGTAATTTTATAATCTATGTATTATCCAGTCACTTCTTCTAAACGATACTTGCACTTGGTGTCTCAATCGTTCATTTTTACTTCACAGATTCCATGATGCGGGATCAAGAAACTAAGAAGGAAATAGACTCCATTACTTCCTTGTGCCAGGGTCAGCTCAAGTCAACACAAGAAAACCATGGTGATCGGATATCAAACATTAGAAGCAAGGCCGAGAAGTGCCTCACGAAAGATTATCTGGTATACTTCTTTGTTGTTGAGTGCTAATTAATTTTTTTTTTTTTAAATCACGTTTTAGAACGGCTTGATTACCTAATCTTTTCCTTAAAACAAAAAAAAAAAGAATCTCTCGGAGTTTAGTAATGTATTATTACTAGAGTTTTGTCAGGCCACTTTTTTATTCTTCTGTTTAGCAGAATTTAAATTTACTAGTAGACATTGTTGGAGAACTTGAACTTGTAAACGGAGAACTGGGTCTTGTTGTGAACAACGCAGGTTGATCAGAATTCCGAGACAACACCTAAGAGACGAGTTATAGCAGCAATACCTAGCTTGGCATCCATTGAGGAAAGGAGAACAGTAGTGGCCTTGGAAAGTCCAAAGGAGCACGGGAATTCAGAGAAGAGAGCAAAGTGGAGCCCTGCGGAGAGCAAGATCCCAAAACATCATGCGGCGTTATTTAATAGAGCTCCTTTCACAAATGTCAACTGAAAGTCGATAAATAGGATAGGAGGATGGTAGGAGGCACACAAGATGCTATTGCCATTGCTTGTATCTCACGGAAACGCTCATCAACTGGTGAGCGCGTGAGTAAACGCACTTTGCTAAATGTTTTTCTTGTCAACAATTCCAATTTCTTTCTTGCTTGCTTCGCTCTCTTATGATGATTTAATAAATAAATAAATAAACAAACTTGAGGGAGTATCGTTCCATATAGATGTTGCCAATGCTGTAATTAATATTTAGTATTTAACTTATGAAAAAAATATTAATATTGGTAACTAATAATAATATTGAAGGTAAAAATATTTTTTTACCTTAAACGGGATTCAGGTTTCCATCCATCTGTTCCCTACCTTATATTATTCAATCTGTCTTTAGAGACATTTTAGGACAAGACAATTTGGAAAAGCTGCTCCTTCACTGTCTGCATAACCGTCTCAAAACGAGCATCAAGAAGCCTCACGGTGGAGGAAGAGCAGCCGTATGTGCGGTAACAACAAAAAATGGGGGAAAAGCCGGTGCCCAAGGGAGCTTCAAGAGAGTATTTTGTACTAGCCGCTTGTTCCATTGTCCTTCTGCCTTTTCAGTTCATCAGGCTTTGCCAAGATAGGAAATTTTGATGAACTCAAAGCAGCAAAACAATGGAAAAAGTCAGAATGAATGATTGGCCCTAATGTGGAGGAGAAGAAGCATTCCCATACAATATATTTTTACGGAAAATGATTTGCTTATTTATAAGTAACAAAATTATCAAAATAGAACCATCTTAGAGATTGCCCTTTGCTAAATCATACAAATGAAAGAAGGTTAGGATGTTCAAGAAAAAACATACAAAATATATATGGGTGCAGCAATGACTTTTAACTTCAATTAAAGGTAAAATCGGTTATAAAATTCACAATAGACTCAATTTTTTTTATTCCAGTATGTTTTTTAAAATAATTAAGGCGACATTTGTTTTTGTAGTGCAAAAGTGTTTTTTAAAAAAGATAATTTTTTTTGCTTTAAATTTTTTGAAAATTTTAGATCATTTTGAAGTCAAAAAATAATTTTTAAAAAATAAAAAATATTATTTAAATATATATTTTAAAAAATAATTACTACCATAATACCAAATAAAATCTAAATAATATGTCATAAATATTTTTTTTGGTATATATTTTCCAAATTCTGAAAACAATAACCTAAAACTTACTCTCTTTTTTTAGTTTTTTTTGAAAAAAAAAAACCAACACAAACAATTACATCACAATTTTGTTTTTTAAAAAATAAAAATTACAAACCCTTAATCCTGTCCACGTGTACAGTGCAGATGGGCTTCACGACTTTGCGATCGTGCAGGGCACCATCTTATAATGCCCCCTCTCAAAAACACCCAAAAGCTTCTCCTTTTGCTCTGTAATTGTGATGTTGATAGATAGATCCCGCCACCCATCCCTCCCCGTAATATTCCGGACGTGTTTTCCGTTGAATCTTCGCTGGTGATATTCTACACCTCCAATCACACTTCGTATGGTTCTCTCAAAACTCCTAGATTTCATTTATTTTCTTTGCTTTTGAATCACCTGAAAAGGTGAGTTATTGTTGCGTGCGTTTCTTCCTCTCCTACCGCTAACAATATAATGGTGATTATTATCACATGTATTTCTGCAGATAAACTTTTGAAGTGGGCAAGTTCGATTGTGACAGAAACAGTTATAGACGCAAATGGTATGCTTTTTTCTTGCCTAATAATGTATGTGACTATAGCGGTTGACTGATTTCTTTTGATTTGTTAAATCATGCAATAAGATAATGCTTGAATTGTTTTCTGCTGAAGTTTGAACTTCTTAAACGTAGAATGAATCATGTTTGTTACTTTTTCTAAAATGGTTCTTAGTGGTTTGAGTGCTTGGACTGGAAAAGAGTATTATAAGACCATAGACATTGAAAAGAGAGTGTAGCAAGTAAATTACAATATACTTGCTCTCCGTTTCTTCCATGCACGCGAAGGATATGCTTTTATGAATTGATACTTACAGCGAAAACAATTTTACTATTAGGTTATAGGGAGAGAGATTCTATTAGTTTTATTGCATAATTTGGTACCCACTTGGCAAGGAGATCTTTTGATTATTCTATCTTAGGTTACTGACATGGTAGGGACTCATCTCTTAGTGATTTATGTGACAGTCTTTCCAGAATCAAGGTCTTTGGATGGTTAAGGGTGCTGAGTGTATAAATGATGGTGAAATTAATTACGATAATTCTTCTTCTAGAATTGAGTCAAAGCGTTCTCACCAGTGGTTGATGGATGGAGAGGCAGAACTATTCCCCAATAAGAAACAGGCAATCGGAGTTCCAACAAACAATTTATTTACAGGAATGCTAAGCACAAATGCTACCCCGTGGGGCAATGCTTCTAGTTTTCAGTCAGTCTCTGGTCATTTCACTGAACGGTTTTTAGATCCTGAGACAAACAGGGCTGTTGATTTCGATGACAGAAGCGTTGCATCAGTTAGCTCTGGAAAAATTAACAGCATAGGCAGGAAGTTAGATGAGCATCTATTTGGTAATGATTCCCCTTTTGGCTTATCTATGCCTCATATGATGGAAGATCCAAGATCAGGTTTAAACTATGGTGGGATTAGAAAAGTGAAAGTTAGCCAGGTCAAGGAATCTGAGAATGTCATGCCTGCATCGTTGGAACATGCCTTTAGTAGGGTGGATTGTAATACCATGTCAGTTGCTCAATCTTATGACAAAGATGAAAGTATCATATCGATGGGTCTTGCTCATAACAGACAGGATGAGAATGGCATGTCAACGGGTACTTATGACAGGGAGAATAACTTCTTTTTTTCAATGCGAAAACCCTGTAACAAGGGTGATGAACACATATCAATGAGTCAAACATACAAAGAAAATGGCAATGCCATACCAATGGGTCACACATTTAGCAATGGTGAGAACAATACCATATCTATGGGTCAAACCTACAGCAAGGTAGATGAAAATATCATCTCAATGGGGCACATGGGGCACATCTACAATAAAGGGAATAGTGGTGTGGTATCGGTGGATCAAACCTATGACAAAGATGGTAACAACAGTCTATCAATTGGCCAGTCACGTAATAAGGGAGAGAGTACTATAATATCCTTTGGGGGCTATGATGAAGATGATGACACAAATTGCTCAGGGAAGCTTACATCTAGTTATGAACTGTTGATGGCTGAGCCTTCTTTTCAAAGATCAGAAGTAAGAAATGATAATGAATTGGTTAAATCAAATGTGGATACACGTGTATCTGCTCTGCATGTAGCTACCTCAGGGACTGATAACGTTTCTAAGAAAAAAGATGACATAAAAACAGCTAAGAAGCTTCCCTCAAACAACTTCCCTTCAAATGTTAGAAGTTTGCTGTCCACTGGCATGCTAGATGGAGTACCTGTAAAATATACGGCATGGTCACAGGAGGTAAAACTTAATTCTATGTATTCATCTTTCAGTTTGCTTTATCCTTTGATGAGAAATTGACATTTTTGGTTCTTCATGTCTATATTAGAAGGAGCTCCATGGTGTTATAAAAGGTTCTGGATACTTATGTGGCTGTCAGACATGCAATTTCTCTAAGGTGATCAGTATGATCTTTTTATCAAGGGAAAGTTCTTTTTCTATTTTTTTGGAGCAAATCAAGGGAAAGTTTTGAATGTGCGTATGTTTTATTCATATATCATATTCTGGTGAAGAAATTTTGTGTGGAGTATGCTGAGTGTGTGATGCAGAACAGCTCTGGGGATTGCTCTGGATCTAACTTTTAGGGGATGTTTAAAGATTGTGTCACACAATCAAAAGCGAAGTTACTGGAATTTTATTCACAAATTGATTCTCTCTGTATTGAAGATCACTTAACCTTTATTTATATAGAGTTCTTGCCTTAAATATAATTATAGTTTAGCAAAACAAATCAATTAGTCCTCATGGTTTCAGAAATTATATATTTAATCTAGCTATTTTTAAATCCATATATATCTTAATTCTTTTTGTCTATTTCACGTTTTCCCCCCTCTTTTTATTTTGAGAAATAGAAAAAGGAAAAAAAGATTTGTTTTAAAATAGGAAAAACATAATAAAACTGATTACGTAGGAAATAGAATACTAAAATAGAAAATATAACCTAGACATGGACAATTTTCAAGATTTTCTCGTAAACCTAGAAATACCCGTTTAAAAGACATTAATTTTGCATCTTTTGTCGTCTCCATAAGTTTGTACCTGAAAAGGTTAATTACTGTTTTTGTAGGTAGTTAATGCTTATGAATTTGAGCGGCATGCTAATTGCAAAACTAAACATCCAAATAATCACATATATTTTGAGAACGGGAAGACTATCTATGGCATTGTTCAAGAGCTAAGGAGTACACCTCAAACTATGTTGTTTGAAGTTATTCAGACGATAAC
Source organism: Populus tomentosa (assembly GCA_018804465.1). Classification (NCBI taxonomy): domain Eukaryota; kingdom Viridiplantae; phylum Streptophyta; class Magnoliopsida; order Malpighiales; family Salicaceae; genus Populus; species Populus tomentosa. Next base: position 5,911,804 of record CM031979.1, on the reverse strand, counting down.
CGGTTCACCTATCAACCAGAAGTCTTTTCGTCTTTGGAAAGGTGATGGAAACTATCTACTTTAATTTTTATTGTTGTAGCTATTTTATTGATTCTTATTTTTTTCCCTGAAAAGCAAACTTGTGTTATAATTCTTTTGTGCTAATGTATTGACATATTCTCTTCTTCCTCTTTTTCAGAATCCTTTCTAGCTGCAACTCGTGAACTTCAACGAATATATGGAAAGGATGAAGGGAAGCCATCATAATTTGTTATTAGACGGTGTCGTTTCTAGATCACCGAGAACTTAACAAATCTTAAATTTTAAGTACCTCAATTACGTTTGTGAAATGCAATGCATGCAGGGTACTCAGGACTAGCGTATTGCATTCAAGGCATAGCGATGAAAGATCGAGGACCTGTTTTTGTAACAGCTTGGGAAGGTATTTCTATAAACACAGTGCTCAATCTTACTACTAGCATATGAGCACACACGAAATCGCATATGTTGAAGATCCAAATATGCATTTCTGCATATGCGATTTTGTGTATTCAGTATGCTTATATGCTAGTAGTAAAGATCAAACACCATGTCTGGAGAGATTCCTTTCCAAGTACATTTGCTGAGTCAAAATGATGGAGCTCATGACAGCAACAATAACCATGCACAAGGGACTGAAAGCTGTTACGAAAACGGGCCCTTGAATGTAATAGGCTAGTCCTGAGCAGAAAATACACAACATGGTTCGCATTCACAAAAGGAAGGTGCACTGTTTCTGTCATGTTTCTTTTTTGGGGAGTGATATATCATTTAGAACAGAGGTAAGCTGTAGTATATTTTTTATTATTATCTAACGAGTAATGATTGTTTTCTCCCTCTCTCTTTTTTTTTTCAATTAAGAAGGTATGGTCTAATTCAACCACTATAATGGTTTGTGACAAAATTTATCTAAGAGAAGTTGTAACTACCTAACCAGTAATTTTCGCCTCATCTAAAATAAGTTTCAGCTAGCAAGACAGGAGGTGGTAGGTGTTATACTATTTATTACTAGGAGGTGGTTTTGAAAAAATTACTCAATAACTCATAATACTTTTCATTGTTCTTAGACAAAAAATAATTAAACTAGGATTTGGAGGCAAAATATTTTCAAATTGTTTTGGGTAGATAAGTCTTTTTGATCTTTTTGGAACAATTAAATTATTTAACTCAGGTTTTTATGTTTTTTCATTTTTTTTTTATTAAAGTGACATAACTTTGGGTTCATTTTTTTTATTAATTTTCTTTATTGGTTTTATCTTTAAAGATTGAGGTTTTTCATATTAGGCTTTGTGATTTATTTTTATTTATTTATTGATATCTCATTGTTTACACTGTGAATTTACTTGATTTTTTTAGGGTTATTCTTTTTAAATTTAATTTGTTTTGCATTTTATATTTCAGCATTAGGTATCTTTTGGAATTGAGCATTTTGATATTTCCTGTTTTGTGTTCTATTTACATGATCCAGATCGTAAAACTTGGTTTGTTATATGTTTTTTTGGTTTTTTTTAAAATAATATTGTTTTTAATTTTATTTTTTAATATTTAATTTATTTAGGATTTGATTTCGATTTTTTTATTTATTTTTTATTGGTTTATTCTAATCTCATAACATAATTTATATACTTGGCATGCTTGGTTTGCTGGCTCAATTTGTTTTTTTCTTTTTCATTTTACTTTTGTTCTTTCACATTTAATTTACTGTAATTTTAGCTTCAATGATTTTTTTTATCCTTTTAATCTTTTTTTTAGGTTCCTACTATTTTTTTAAAAAAATTGATCCATATATTAATATTTTTTTCTTGATCAAGTATATATTTAATTTTTTTTTAAAATACGCTTGCATTGCTTAAATATCATTTTTTTATTATTGATAAAAAGAACATCCTGGCTTATAATGTGAAGCGTTCCCACAAAAGTAAGTGTTGCCTAAAAAGACACTGAGCCAGCTGGCAAGGATATCCCATATTTTAGACGTGTAGATGGTCTCATTTACGCGATTTGTGTCCAATGGCAGTTCCTGTAAAAACAAAGCATCACTCAAGGGCTTGGCTGTGTTAGGGTCGCCAACATAATTATTCATAATTGGATGGTTGAAATGTCAATCGTGATAGAAGGGATTTGGTAACCTTATTGGGCATGTATTTTTACTTTTTTTTTATTATTATTAGTATGAATATCTGATTCAGCTTGTATATATATATATTGATTAATTTTATAAATTTTAAAATTAATAATTATATAAATCTTTAATGGCTCTAAAAAAAACTTAAATTTATTATTATTAAGAAACAAATTTAAAATTTTACTAATTAATATACTTTTCAGAGTTGCATGCATTTTTACTCTTACTGAATACCAAGGTTAAGTTCACCGGTAATTTTTACTCTTGTACGAGAAATCAAAGTTTATCTAGAAAAAGTTGCAACTTTCATGCTATAAAGAAACAATAAAGGCGCATCCTATTTATTGTTAGGAGGTGGTTTTGAAAGAAAATACTAAGAGGATACGAAAAAATTATTAAGAGGGGGTCTCTGTTTGTGTCTATATATATATATATATATATATATATATATATATATAGAGAGAGAGAGAGAGAGAGAGAGAGAGTCTAATACATTACTCTTTACTACTAAAAGAGTTGGAAAAATCAACGGTGCTTTGTTGGTGCTTAATTGTTCATCGTCCACCTCCTAGTGCTTCTCCTAATTCAAAAAGATTGAAAAGGAGAAATCATTATTAGTATATGGAAATTCCACTGCATAAACCAGAGTTCATGTTAATACAATTCTGACTACACTTTACTTTTGCATTATTATCTTTAACATATTTAAATTCCAAGATTTTTCCTTAATTGTTTAACCCACACTTTTTCATTCCATGTTTTGTAACCATATCAAATTTCCAAGATTTTCATATTAGCAATTAAATTAAATTAATTTCTTAAAAATTTAAATATTTTCTATTATCTCATTTAAATTGATTTATAATTTGGTTATATCAATTAATTTAACTATACAATCCATTTATCTTTTTCATATTACTGGTTTGATCGGATCACCGGTTAGGGTTTCTTCATACTCTTATTTTTTTTTTAAATCTGACTAATTTTATCCCTGAATTAACCGAACCCAAGATAAACCTACCAACTATGTTTCGTTCAACAAAACAGGTTTATGATGCTTGAAGGCTTCTGTCAAGCCTTGTCAAGTGGAGGACATGTCATCTTCAATTCAGATATGGATAACATGTCATGTCTTGGGTTGTCTTCAACTCGTAAAGCTAGATTGAGTTCTCTCTTTTCTATAAACAAACAATTATTTTTTTAATGTTTTAATTTATATCATTATAAACCCCAAAACTAATATCTAAAATCCAATTTGACGATCAAAAACCATTTCAATTAAATATTAACTAAAGGGTACCGAACAACTTAGAAGAGTGCAGTTCAAATGATTAAGATTTGCTTTCTAAAAATTATTAATTCAAGTTATATAAATTTTATAATTATTAAAAATTTATATAATTATCAACTATAAAATTAATAAAATTAGTTAATATATTTACAATTTGATCTTGGATATTTAAGTTAATCAATTAAAAAAAAAACAAAAGAGTGCCGACCAGCCTTTATCCTCGACAATGGCCCGCATGAGATAGGTTCTTACAGCAGTTGATCACTGACACCCAAATAGTCAGAGCATGTAATAGATCAATGCATCTATTAGACTGTAACAAGTGTACTTACCAAGAACAAGCAGAACCACATCCCTAGCTGCCTTTGTTTGACCCATGAACTCAAGTTTGGGAAATTATGTTCCTGCAGAAGATGGACGCCACGGAAGTATTTTCCTCACTCAACGCCTTTTGTTGCATCCTGAGGTGTCCAATCAATGATCTTCCTGTATTTTCAAAACGAAACTCGTTTCTTTATGGCTCCATCAAGAGACGTCTTCTTTTTTCTTCTTCCTTTTTAACTGCGATGCAAACCCGTGATTACAACCATTTATTTTTTTGTAATATATATAAATATTGGAAATGGAAAGAAAGAAAGGGAAGTTATTGGAAAAGAAAATTAACATGTACTTAGTTTAACACCATTAATTTTTTTGTAATATATATATATATATATATATATATATATATGTTGATTATATAATCTCCAACCTTGTCTTAGGAACATAATGGGTGTAATAGATTACAGCTGTGGCAATTTTTCATTTTACAATTTGGGAGCAATTAATTATTTGAAGAAGTGATACGGTTCCACATATTTGGTAGTGGATAATTCACCAAACTCGAAAGCATGATGAGTTCTTTGTTAAAAACAAAACTAGGGTGTGTATTTTTTTTTTTGAAAGTGATATCTAGAAAATTATTTTTAAAATTTTCTTGTATTTATTTGTTATTAGAAAAATTAATTAATAAAAAATATTTTCTAGTAAAAAAAATTTGGTTTAGTTTTCAAGAAAGTGTTTTTTTTTTCTTAGAAGGAAAATATTTTCTAAAAATTATAAAAAATTTAAAAATATCATATTATTTATTAATTATATTAAATTTAATCTTTAAATTTTTTATTATTATATATATATTATTTTAAATATTTATTTTTTAATTTCATCCTTTAATAACTTCATGACTGTAACTTATTATCTGAAAGGAGTTTCAAAACCCATGAAATATTGATGAAAAGCTTTATAGCTCTACAGGCATGCTCAAGTGCTACAGCTCCAAGCAGCCTGTTTTGGAGCTCTAAAACCATCATTTAAGTGCATTTTTTTCTAGCCATTTCTTCATTAATATTCAGGCCATTAACCCACTTTTGTTTTGTATTTACAGCAGCTATTACATATATATCTCTTCTTTATTTCTATAATGGACTGGTATTATTATGTTTTAGGTTTTGTTCCTCCCTTGTTTTCTCTCGTTTTTAGGGAAGAGTTTCTCCTTGTGTGGAGCGTACGTCAAAAATCAATGCTTTTGAATTATTAAATTTCTATTTCAAGAGAGGTTTTTTTTTAATTTTATTTTTTAAAATTTAATTTTTATATTAATTTTGATTTTTATTTTTATAATTATTATTTACTTTTATTCTATCATTTTTTAATTAAAATTTTTTATTTATCAAATTTAATCATCATTTTTATTTATTTTATTAAAAATAATTTATGAAATGTTAATTATTAGTATTTTAATTTCTTCATCTTTTAATTTTTTTATTTTTTAGATTTGATCTCTATTATTTTTATTGTTATTTATTTTATTTGAGATAATTTATGAAATTATATTTTTTTTTTCAACTTCATTCTCATTCAACTTTTCAATTTATAAGATTTATTCTTTATTATTTTAATAAACTTGAAAAAAAATAAAACATTAACAAGTTATATTACAGCTCAACATAACCAAATACTGAAAAATATTTTTCAACTTATTTTTTATTATATTACCAAATATTAGAAAATAATCCACTTTTTGAATTCACTTTTTTAGAATTTATTTTCTAAAAAAAGGCTATTTTCCCAAATAGTAATGCTTCTCTCTTATAATTATGTTTGCTTGGTGGATGGATCGTCGACTCCTTTGGATGCTGAAATCTTAATCGTAGTTCGTTTGCCATTTTTCACGAGATGATTCATTTATGTATCCTCGTGAACCCACTTGTCCTTTCCTTTGCTTCAGGCGACTGTTGGTTGTTTTACTGGTATTGTCTGCTCGTCAGCCGGTGGGGATGAAGTCTTGTAGTCCTTGCTTTTACCCCATACTACAAGATATAGGCCTGCAACTATGACAATGGCACCGAGTATCCTGTAAAATTTAAGATTTGTTATGTTCTTGGTGATCTATATATATAAAGCAAGCACCACGCACGGAACTGCGCCTGCTGATATGCATAGTGATCGAGCTCCATGTCTATGGAGATACCTTCCCAGGTACATTTGCTCTGCCCAGATGATGGAGCTCATCACAGCAACAATAACCATGCACAAGGGACTGAAAGCTGTTACGAAAACGGGCCCTCGATCTTTCATTACTATTCCTTGAATGTAATAAGCTAGCCCTGAGCAGAAAATACCCTGCATGCATTGCATTTCACAGAAGTAACTAAGGTGCTCTGTTTCTTTGTAATGTATCATTTGTTGGCAGTGATATATCATTTACAACAGAGGTAAGTAGTTTTTTTTCAAAAAAAAAAAACAGATTAGTGATGATTGTTTTCTTTCTTTTTTTCAATCAAGAAGGTATGGTCTAATGCAACCACTACAATGGTTCTAGAAATAATTGCCTGAGTGTTCATTTCAGAGCATACTCTGATGAGAGCAATTGCTTTAATTAGGGTCGATCCAGATGTACGTGGGCTTTATGATTAATATTTAGGTTTCCCCCCTTAATAGCTGGTTTGATTTTCTTACACTGTAGACGGCTGCAAGTAGTTTCATGTCCCAGTTTATAGCCCAGACAGAAGGTTCTCCCTTTTCTGCTACCAGTGCCACCACGGTGCCCTCAATTGTGCCAAGCAGGCAAATCCAAGCAGTTAGAGAGAGTTCTACAGGATAGGATTTCAGTGTGATGGCCTAGAGAAAATGAATCAGAGGTTAAAATTGTGGAGGAGATCTATCAACAGATTAATTGTGTTCTATACAAGGCATGCTGGTAACTTACTTGCAGAATCATGAAACAGGCCCAGCTGAAGCACCCCACGGTGATCATTAGTGCACCCTTGATTGAGCTATGGAGATCAAATCCACTAGTCCCGTTTTCATGATAAGCTTTTCCTTTTATCCGAAAGAACTCGATCAATGGGCCTTTCATTAGTGTCATCAACATTGCTCCAGCAACTGTTGCTATGGTCCCAGCCACCTTAGCTTGGCTGTGGAGAGATCCGATTTTCACTTTCTCAAGCCTAGGCAGGAAGAAGCAGTATATATTTAGATGCAACAAGAACATCGACAGTGTTTTTAAGTAATACTAGTAGGTGCTTTACAGTTTATCTATATCCTTTGCAATGCAGCTAGATTGCACTTGATATCTCAGAGTTACCTAACGATCCAGGCGATTATAAAGGTGATTGCAGGAAGAACATTGACAATAGCAGCGGCAAATGTTGCTGTTGTGTACTTCATCCCTAGAAAATACAAGTTTTGGTCGATAACAGGCCTGCCCAGGTAGAGATTTTTATATGGTCAACGGTTATCAGAGCAATAGAAAGAAGGAGAAATTGGATTTGTTTTTAGAAAATTACTCCAGTAAGCTGAGCGCCACTAGCTTGATGAAGATTGAGAGAGTCATCTTCGGCCTGAGTTTCCTGTTTAAAAAAAGAGATAGAAATTAAGACAAGACATTATGGTTTCTTCAGTTTTAGTTTTGTGTTTGTGTGTGTGTGTGTGTGAGAGAGAGAGAGAGAGACTTGTCTAGAATTGCAGCGAAGGGGGCAATGACAACAGTGGCAACTGCATGGCGATAGACCACAAGCACATAATTGCTCATCCCTTGATTCAGGGCAGCCTTGGACAGAATATCCATCCCTGCAAACCCAGCTTGCAAGAATATGACAGCAGCGAAGGGCTTCGCTCTATCGAAGCTATTCATATCAACCACGCAGCTTAGACACAAAAACCTGTCAGGAAAAAACTTATTCAGGCAGAGAGTTTCATGAGACTATGATCGATGGCAGCGCTCCGCCTCCTTTTATACTGATGATATATACTAGTAAATAATATGTATGCAGATTCCAGATTCCACTAACGCCAAAAGGACCCACGAGCAGACCCACTGGCCAAATGCGCTCAGTTCATCAGAATTCCATTACTACTTAGCCATTTGTGCACCGTGTTATTGCTTCCATTTAACGTTTTCATACCTTTGCATGGTCGTACTTCCCTGTTCTTAGTGGAGTTGCTTTCTACGTAATATTTGTTCCCTGATTGGTCTGTACTTTGTAATATGCACAGGGACCCTTGTTTTTTAAAAAATTAAAATCCCCAAAAAACCCTTGTAGGTTATTAGAGTGTCTTTCCCTTTTCAAAATTTATTTGCACCTTTTCTTTCTCTATGTTGTATTGATCATCAAGTGCGCGCGAGCAAAACCCCCCAGGAGCACTGACCCTTGTGGAGCAAAAACGAGGGGCTAGCCTGATATGATAATAATGTTTTTTATAAATTAGTCTACCAACTCTCGTAGAATGCATAATGACCTCAGTGTGTAAATTATATTAGTTTGGTGGTGATAAAAATATATTTTTTTTAATTTTAAAATCAACTATTATAAAACACTAAAAATAAAGTGCTTATGGTATTGCTTTTCGAATTTTATCGTAAAGAAATACAATAAAGTGACGAAACTCTAGAGAAAAACCCTAGGAAGAAACGCAGAATCTGGCAGTGCTAGTATTTTAAGAAGAAGCTGTTAGCTTGAATCTTGGAAAGAAAGGATGATCTATATATTATTTATGCGGAACGAATATTAAATTAACCCGATGATTGATCGAGTTAAAAAAATAAAAGAATTGAAACAAAAAGAACTCTGAGAATATTCGGGCGACAGTTCGACTTTGTTGGTGGACATTCCGGCGACGCTTGAACCAGCTTCGTTGATTAATAATTGCTGTGAGCCTTCGCAAATAGGGCAAATGGGGTCGATTAGGGATAAGACACGCAAGGGACTCCACACGCAATTGTTGACTAGATTCATTAAAATTAAGCCACAGCTGCTGAGTAGAACTCCATTCAAAGCCAGATTTGATGACCGACTTTGTCTTGGGTCTCGCTGCAGGGACCATGATCTCCCTCGCCAGCCATTCTTGGGGGCAAAAAGACGACCGATCTTCTACTGGATGCGTGTTAATGGTGTGTGACTCACCTCCCCTCCATAAGTGAATCATTCAGAGAATCTGCCTTGTTTTAACCTGTTCCTCGCTCGATCTCTCTTTAGTGATCTTATCCTTTATCAGGGCTGGGTCTTTTGCTTGCGCGACAGAGCTTAATCATTTAGCTGCTTTGCTTTGGCCTTCACATGCATCATTGAATCAATCGGTGTGTAGTTATCCAGCTAGGAAACCAGCGCGCGCAGGGGCTTGCTATCCCTCGCCGCGGAAGTGTTTTAGGATATTTATTTTTTAAAGTATTTTTTATTATAAATATATTAAAATATCTTTTTATAATTTTTATAATTTATTTTTAAGATCAATATATCAAAATAATTTAATTAAATAAAAATATAATTTAAAATAAAATAAAAATCAACATAAGAGTGTTTGGAATATTTTTTGCTTTTGAATATTTTTTATTTTTTTATTTTAAATTAATATGTTTTTATGTTTTCAGATCATTTTAATATATTGATGTCAAAATAATTTTTTAAAAATAAAAAATATTATTTTAATGTGTTTTGAAATGAAAAATTTTTAAAAAAACAACTAATATTATATTTTCAAATATTATTTTATATAATTTTAATTGTTGTGATATCAGCATGAACAACATCTCATTTTAAAATGTGTTTGTTTCATAGAGTGAGGTTGAATTTTATATATGAAATCTATTAAAAAAAAAGCAAATCTTAAAAAAATAAAATATATATATTAGATTATACTCGACCTCAGCCTCCAAAAACTAAAACAAACACTAATAATAGAGGATCACGTAAGAAAGACATGACTAAGAGAAACAACAAAAGAAGAAGTGTATATAAAAGGAAAGTAGAATAATAGACGCACTTAGAAAACTTAGAATATTGTTATTTTATACATAAGAAAAGGTTGATTGATTTGATCGTTCGAAGAGCACATAGAAATCAACTTTCGATTGGACGTGTGTGTGTGTGTGTGTGTGGTGGGGGGGCGCGTGCGCGTTAAGGAGTGTAGTTTCACCAAAATTTCTTTTGATCAAAAGTGTAGTTATGATTAATTTTATTTTTTATATTAAAATTTATTAAAATAATATTTTTATATTTTTTAAAAATTATTTTTGAAATAAGTACATTAAAATTATTCAAAATATAAAACAATTAATTTTTCATAAAAAAATTTAATTTATTAAAAATACAAGTGAATCCACATTTCAAAAAAAATATTTGCATGGTGGTTTTTTTTTTCCTGTCCGTATCCTTTTCGAAGAAAGAAAGAATAAAAATTTATATAAAAAAAGAAATATTTTCACGCTATATTAGTTAAAAGTCAAGCACTCATCTTTCTTCTTCCTTTCTCTTTTTAAACTGAACATTTACCTCTTTTTTTTTATCATAATAAATTGTGCAATTAATTACTTTCTGCTGTATTTTTTAGTTTTTATCCAAAAGTTATTTATTTAATCTTCATTAAATCATCAATGTTATTGTTTGTTCTCTTGAAGTGACGTGGATATTCAGAAACTATTTGATGTTTGTATTTTTATCATTTAATAACTTGGATGCAAATTACATCTGTATATTAGTATTTATGAAGAATGCACTAATTATTAAAATAATATTATTAAATTCAGGTTAAAATCATGTCCAAAACGAGGAGAATTGATTTTTGTGGAAAAAAAAATGACATGAGTTACAATACATGTCTTTCACAACACAAAATTCAAGTAAAAATAATTATTAATGTATACTAAAAGGCTCTGTTGTTTTCATTAGCAATGAAAATGAAATGCCTCAGATATTTCATTTTGGTCCTCAAGAGTTTTGAGGATTTTTTTTATTTTTATTTTTAATTGTTTTTTTTTCAATTTTATTCTTTAATATTAGTTTTACTTAATATTAAACTTCATAATTTATTTCAATTAACTTTATATAAAGTTACCGCGGTCTCTTGACTTGGATCGTAAATTCTGCAAGTTAGTCATGTTGACCCTGGTTATTTTTTTTTTGTTATTTTTAATTGTTTATTTTTCAACTTCATCCTTTAGCATTAAATTAATTGAGAGTTGGGCACCGTGATTTTCTTTATTTGATTTCCATGGGGTTATCATGGTCTCATGATTTTAGTTATGAGTTTTGCAGGTTAGTTAAATTGACTTGAATTTGTTTTGTTCATATTTTTATTGATTTTTTTCAATGCATCCTTCATAGTTAGTTACTTGAGAATTGAGAATTGAGAATTGAAATTTATATTTTTTTTATTTTTTTCTATGAAATTATCACAATCTCCAGACTTGGATTTGACAGGTTGACCCATGTCATTTTCTTTTCTATTTTTTTAAAAATTTTCCAATATAATTCTTTAATACTAAGTTGAATGAGGATTGTAATTCATATATATATTAATTTTCTTTCAACCAATTCCATGATCCAAGTCACAAGTTAGGCCAGTTAAATCGGGTTTTTCCTTTTTTTTTTTAGTTGATTTTTTTTATTTTATCATTCAATATTTGATTGATTAAGATTTAGGCTTCATATTTATTTTGATTTACGTTTTGTGAGTTTATCTTGATCTTATAACTTGAGTCACAAGTTTTTTATGTCCTCTTTATAATTGATTTTTTTTTTTAATTTCATTACTCAACATTGAGTTGATGGAGAATGGAGCTTTATGATTTATTTTAATTTTCTTTCTACATGGTTATCTCGGTTTTATGATCTATGTTTGACAAGTTAACCCAGTTGACTCGGCTAATTCTTTTAGTTTTTTTTAATTTCATAATTCAATATTAGACTTATTTTTATTTTTTTTATAGAATTATTAGGGTTTAATGACCTGTATAATAGATTTGATAGGTTAACTCGAGTTGATATAATATATTATCATTTTAATATTTTTTTAAAAAAATATTATCTCAATCTTTTTAATTAAATTATAGTTTTATTGATTATTCAGTTATTATTGATTTTGTGAACTTGACTAGATAATTATATGTAAATCTCAATAAAAATTATTTTTTTATATACATGAAAAAAAAATTAAATACAACCAATGGTACAGCGTGGGCAATAATCTAATTCTATGTGCAAAATATCGTACTCGGTAATTTTTTAAAAAAAATTCTTCAATTTGTCATTTTAGCCTTGGCCCTTATAAGAAAATATCCCGAGCAATTACGTCTCTCTGCTGAACAATTATTCTCAGTCCACTAAGGGCAGTCCGTCGTCAAGGATTCAGGGGGCACCAAAATCTTATCACTGACACTTCAAAACTTTCATCATTTGTTCTGTTATGCCTTTACATGGGACAAGGACCTGTACACCTGAGTGCATGTTTGGTGTTTGATGGCTTTTGTGTCGGGATTTAAAACAAAATAAAAATTATTTTAAATTATTAATGGTTATGTTAAAATATGTATTTAGTTAAAAATATGATTGAAATTATTGTTAAATAATAAGTAATTAAAAGATTTTTAATTAAAATTATTTTTGAAAATGTTATTAATAAAATGACTAAAAAAATATATAATAATTTTGTAATTTTGCATTACATTAGTGTACACTGAATTATTAATATATTATAAATACAACAATGTGATATTAACATTTTATTTTTATTATTTTATTAAACTAGATATAATTTTATTATGAATATAATCTATTTGAAAAGGTCTTTATATTTATATTTCTTCTCGAGCGCTAACATTGAAGTTATTAAAGATTTAAAACTTGAATTAGTTGTGTTAGTCCAAAATAAAATAAAATAATAGGGTCCATGTCAAGGTATTGGCAATGGTTCTCTCTCTTTTTTGGTCGGCAAAGACAAATTGAGAGAAAGGTAAAGAAGAAAGGTAAAAGTTAAGGCTATTTTGGTAGCACTTTATTTTCAACGGTTCTCTCTCTGTTGTGGACAAAAATGAAAATAAGCTTGAAAAGATACCCCGGTACCTAACATAGAACTCAGTAAAAGCCAGTTAAAAGGAGTGTGAGAGTATAATAATAATTATTTTTTAAAATATTTTTATTTAAAAATATATTAAAATATATTTTTTATTTTTTAAAAGTTATTTTTAATATTAATATATTAAAATGATATAAAAATATTACAAAATATATTAATTTAAAATAAAAAATAAAAATAAAATTAATTTTTTTCAAAACCATTTTTATAACACAAAACAACTATTGTTTCACAATAAATAAGGTCAGAACTCAATTATTAATAGGACCTACTGTATAAACCACAATTTTTTATAATTAATCGAATACTATGTTTTCTGGTTGAGAGAAAAAGCAAATGAAAACGCAATCGCAAGCGCAAACTTAAAAATAGTTTTATTTTTATGGGGTAGTGTAGTTGTAATTGTTTTTTAAATAATTTTTAATGTTAATATATATATTAACAATATTTTTTTATTTATTTAAAATTATTTTTGATATTAGTACATCAAAATAATTTAAAAACACTAAAAATATATTAATTTAAAATAAATAAAAAATAAAAATATTTAATTTTTTAAAAAATATTTTAAAAATACAAAAATAAATGTTAACTGCCTCAACGTGGAAAGCACTTTCCTCCATAATGGTTATGGTGTAGATGCTATGCCACCCAGGCCCATCGTACCGGACCACTACTTGTCATATCTTGATGGATACATGTATTGTTGAAGCTATCTAATAATTACAAAAAAATAAAAAAGTATCCTAAACATATGTTATGGATACTGGGGTTATTTATGTCCAAAAAAAATAATGTCACCCTAACTTTTTTTTTTTACAAAATATTAACTTAAAATTTAGAATAAGATTTGTTTTTTTATTGCCATTAGTTATCAATATTTTTCCAGTTTATTTTTTTTCCTTTTTTATAAATAAATATAATTTTAATGTCGGTCCAAAAATAGCCGATTTTAAAATTTAGAATCGATCCTAAAAATAAATAAATACATGAATTGATGCAATAATAAGTCTAACCCCACACCAATTTAAAGCAAACGAATCAAACACGTTGGCCCATACATGTCCACACAAAGCAAAATTTTATGATCCCACAATGAGCATGCAGACCGAGATAAAACTAGTGGACCAAACCGAAAAAAGAATGTCGGCCCATATACATCAAGAGGCCCAAAATCAGAGTAAAAGAAGGAAAAAAAGGGGCTCTATAAAGCCCAATGTGATTTCCTTTAAAACTTGACAGCCCAGCCCAATGAACATTACATTACCCCTGTTATTGTTTTGAAGATCCAAGCTAATTAACCTTGAGACTAGCTCAGCCTCTCATTTGTTCCCCTGTTCTTGTCCGGTGTTCTCCTTTCAGTTCCGATTGATGCTCCTTTTATAGGCAAGTAATACCCCTCTTCAGGAAACAAATCAGAGACTTTAGGAGGGTTGGTTCTTAGAAATCAACTTAATTGCTGACCACCAATGTCGCTAGGTTTGTGGAGAGCGAATCCTGCACCAGAATGAAAAGGTCCGGCTAGCTGACCGAGGAGGCATGTTTGACTCAGAATCTGTAGCTGGTTTTGAGAATTAAACCCTGATCTTTTGCGCCAAAAACTATTGGTGACATGTAGAAATCGCAAATTTATAAAATGATTTTTTAAATAGTATAAATATAATTTGTTTGTTTATATGAATTTCAATAGTAAAAAAGTATTTAGAAGAGTTAATTATATTTTATATTAAGTTAATTTTAATATAATTATACAACGGTAGTTAACGAACATAAAATAAATGAAAAAAACATTGGGTAACAGAAAAGGTGTACTTTGATTTGCTTTTCTTTTGTTTTTTTTATAGAAAAATATAAAAATAAAACTTTCTATTTTAAATAATTATTTTAGCTATTTATTTGACTCGCTGGTTGGAATGTTTAAAATCAAATATAAAAGCTAAAAATATAATTTTTTTCATTTTATATATTTGGAGATAACATGTTTCTCTCGTTTTTGTGCCATCACGAGACTCAATCAGGACCAAAATCAAGCTCTAAAAATTGCTTGAAAAGTTGTAGTTTTTTCCCTTTTCTTTTTTTCATAAATCTGCGAAGAACAAGAATGAAACGGCGTCATTTCCTTTTGATCTTCATCAGCATGTTCTTTTCTTTTCAAGTAACCAAATAAAAAGAATTGCTGTTATTTAAAGATAATTTTATTTATTAAATACAATATTATTTTGGAGAGTATATATAAAAAAAGAGCCTGATTTTTATTGACAATGAGAAAAAAGTGCCCTTCCAACAGCACATGACAAGAGGAGGGTGTGACCGTGTCAATTGACATCGGAATTCAAGAATTGAACAAATCAGAGGAGGCGGCGGCTGGCCTTGAACAATCCTCCTTGATTTCAAGAACTGAATGGTCAGCTCTTGTCCCGGTCAAAAGCAAACTAATCAAATCCCAAATCGTATCAATTAGTAAAGAAGAAGTTGGATTCTCCCTGCAACACTCCAACCATTCCTTCCCCTCGCTCCCTGCCTAGCAGCTCGAGCAAGTATTCAAAAGGTAAAGCTGTTGCTGCTCTTCCCGTATTAAAACCATATATATATATATATATATATATATATATATATATATATATAACCAGAAGAATAACTTCTTGCAAATTCATCAATTCAATTGGCAAAAAAAGCATGAGATCTGCAGGCCAACCAGCCTTGGAGTAATGGATACGCCTTCCCGCGGTGATCCCGGGCAGCGTGATAGGAACTGTAGGGTAGAATAACTGGTACGCTGTCTGTCACTGGTTTATACTTTTGCTTCCACGCAACTCCCTCACCTTTCCTTCCCGTGTTAAATGATAAGGAACCTTCTTCTCCAAAGGCACTCGAAACTCTTCGATCCATAATTCCGAAATGCGTAACAAAAATAAAAAAGAAACAGGAATAAAAATAATACGATACAAAATTATATATAAAAAAATTAATTTAAAATTAAAAAAAATCAAAAACTTTTTTCAACACAAAAACAAATACACCCGTGGAATGGAATACCATGGTGGTGGTATGAGATCTGGTTTCTGTTAGGACAACTAAGAATTAAAAACGACACCCTGCACGATATTCTCATGCAATGTCTACCAATTTCTGATTATGATTTCTCAACACGTGTACCTGTGTTAAATTAATAACACAAACGACCGAGCGAGGACACCTTAACGGCCAGTTGAATGTTGAACAAACAGCACCGCAGGACCGTTAGGCATTCCGTCAACGTCTTTCGTCGGTCCCCAAAAAAAAAAAACACCCGGATGCCCAATAACTACTCAACACGTAATAAACCGGCGCAGCTGGCGACCATCCGATATGAGATATTCGAATATACGTGGATTCCATGAGCTGAAACGAACTGTAACTACAGGTAAGTCCCTGTTTTTAGTGATAATTTTATTTAAGTCCCTATGCAACAAGATTAAGACACTTTACTTTAAATCCATCATATTTTAATCATTCGTATCCCCGTGAACATCAACTAGTGACAGGATTCTATTTTCATCGTTCTTCTTTCTTGCACATTCCATCCCTAAGCACTCCTTGCCAGCAAAGACTAGTCATGGTTGTAATTAATTAGGAGAAGTGAAATCATGTTATTCCTTGGGCAGTGATATTTTCTTCAAATTAATTGAATACATGCCATCTCCATTAGAATTTAGTTTTAATAGCAGAGAAGAGTATTGATATATTATTTTAGTTAATTTTTTTTCTGAACTTCTCGTGTATTTGATGGGTAGTGATTGAGGGAGGCGTGTGGCAATAGTAGGATGGTATTGCTTAATTCTGAAGTTTATAGACTCAATGGAAAGTATCATTATACTTGGAGGACTTGCGTTTCCTTTAATTAGTTGATTCTGCTTTTAGGGCCTTTAAAATTGGGAAAAAGGAAAGAGAGCGGGAAGAGAACGCGTATTAAGATTCATTTGTCTACCCGAGCGCTTTCTATAATAAGCAGAGAATTTATTTCCTTTATTGTGACTCATCTCCTCTCCTCTCCAAATATTCTTTCTTCTGAAAGCAGATAGATCTGCGCGTTGTTCGTTTCTGAGAAGAGATTTTTATAACCATACCGCTACTCCGACTCCCTGGCTAGTATTCCAGGTATGAATCCAGTTCGGATTTAAGTGATTTATCTTTTCTGCTAATGGATCTGATTGTTGTAGAGTATTATCTTGGGAGGAGAAAAGGATCTTCGTTTTCATAGCCAGCTATGCAGATCATTGGATTTTATGCCTGTTGATTCTATGCTCTTTCTATGTTTTCATTTGATTTTTTATTCTTGATGTTTTCCTCAAAATATTCGAGTCTCAACGCATTTTTAGCCTGACCATGCATACAATCTTCCCGTGCCTTTTTTTTTTTTTTTCGAAAACGTTAAAAAACCGACAAAATGTTGTTAAGACTTTTGAAAACCAAAAGAAGGCTGTTTTGTGATGGTCGTTGTCGGTTTGAAAATGATACCAGGCGGTTGATGTTTGTCCGGTGCGTTGGTTCAGTTTCGAAAGTTAAATGAGTTTCTGTTTGCATTTAAAAGGTTTAATAATGTCATTTATGAAGACTTCAGTTACCAAGTTGTTCGAAACTTTGCTAGCTTTATTTTATTTAAGCATCATATCGTATAAGGAAACTTGTGGGAGATTGGAAAATCAGGTGATTTCTGCTAATATATTTTCTGTTTGTCCTGGTCCGTGTTCAATGCTGTCATTTTATATGCACTCTTAATTTGAGAATCTACAACAGATTATCGATGCCTGCAAAATGAGCGGTTAAGTAGATTGTAGATCGCATGTGCATTCTGAATGTACACCGAATGCAGCAGTGTCTAAACTATTGATGTCTGTGTTCCCAGATTATAGACATGGCTCCTCCTATTGAGACTCCCAGTAAAATTCCTATCTCTCGCCATTCCTCACACCCACCTCTTAATGAAAGGATACTTTCATCAATGAATAGGAGATCTGTTGCTGCACATCCTTGGCATGATCTGGAGATTGGTATGCAATGTCAATATAAGTGATGCAGAATTAATTAATACTGGATTAACGATTATTCCTGCTGTTGTTGGTAGAATAACATGCTATATTTTTGTGTTTTTTTTTTTTTTTGGAAAAATCAATTCAGGACCTGAAGCTCCAAAGATATTCAACTGTGTAAGGATATTGAACCTCAACCACCATTTTATTTCGTAGTGTTTCTCGGATACTTGTGTGAAAAGAGCATGCTGTCATGGATTAATATCATAAAATACCAACAAATACGTCAATCCTGTTACTTTGTATTGATAAGAGTAGTAAAGAGTAGGAATACTCGTGTTGCTATATCAGGCACTGATGTACCGGAAATCTTTTCTTCCATAATCTTTTTCTTCTTGTTTGGAGTAGATGCAATTGAATTATATTGGCAGGATTCAGTTGAATTGATCTGTAGTTGAATGTAAACAGGCTGCCCTTAACTGAACAAGAGATGAGATCTCTATTTAAGTCAGAGTAGTGTTATCCTTAAAAACTTTCCTCCCCTGTGTAACCAAACACCCCACCATTTCCATCCCCTTTATTCCCTGATGGGATCCCCATGACCTCCCTCTTCCAAAAATGGACACCGTAGCCAACAACCTCTAGAGTTGCTCATCATCGTAAGATAAAACCTACTGTAGCGATCATACTCTCAGTTAACCATGAACCCTTCAAAACCTATTGAAATAAACTAAGAAAAAATGAAAAGAAAAAAAAAACCACCAAAATATATCTCCTCTGTTATCTCTAAAATCACTATTTTTTGCCCTTACATACACCCCCGTCTTTTTACAGTTCAAAGAACCTTTGCATTGTTAGTCGCATCACATCAGTCTGTTGATAAGCAGAAAAATGATGTAACCACAGAATCAAAATAGATAACTGAGAAGTACAGGAACCCAACTGTCCTATCTCTTTAGCCTCTCTAAAAAAACGAGTCGAATTCAATTCATTGGAAATTTATACTTTCTTGGCTTTCCAATAGCCTGTATATTCATGGGATCCAACCAAGCAACTTGGTAGTTTATATACCATAAAATTACTTGTTTTCCTATTCGGTATCTGCTTTGAGAGTTTAACTTGAATATATGGTTTCTGTATCTTCACCAAATATATAACTGAGAAGACATGAGAACTTTGACTGACTGGTGGTAAACAAGCTGCAGTCCTTTAGACGTTCTTGCCTTAAGCAAGGTGATCCGCTCATCACATGGAGAATTTGTGCAGGTGATTGAAATAGGGAAAGGAGGCAAGGTGAAATATGAACTTGACAAAAAAACTGGACTGATCAAGGTAATAAACAAAAATAATCTCCCTAATTGTGCCCTTCGTTAATTTACGACAGGTTGCTAAATGGTTGTATTTGCAGGTTGACCGTGTCCTTTACTCTTCAGTTGTATATCCCCACAACTATGGTTTCATCCCCCGCACTCTTTGTGAGGACAATGATCCCATGGATGTCTTGATTATCATGCAGGCATGTTGTTTGATGCAACCTTTTCTTGCAAATAGCCCTCATTTCTTTTGTGATTGCCATGCATGTGTCTGCTTGTTTGCATCATTGCCTAGAATCTCATTGGTTCCGTCTCATGGCTTTAAAACCTCAAAAAGAGTTGTTACTTTCTTTTATGCACACCATGACTTCAGCATGTGAGCATACATACAGGACAACTTTTGAAATATACAGAGCTTGTGAAATATTTTATCATCTGATAATAAATAAATTTATATACGCAGGAACCAGTTCTTCCAGGATGCTTTCTTCGCGCTAAAGCTATAGGACTCATGCCAATGATTGACCAGGTACATATCCCTGGTTGGAAAAAAGTATTTTCTTTTTCCTTTTTACTGGACAAAAAGCTTTTTATTTAGTTATATTTGTTTACATTGACAAACTTAGGGTGAGAAAGATGACAAGATAATTGCGGTTTGTGCTGATGATCCTGAATACCGTCACTACAATGATATCAAGGAACTACCACCACATCGTTTAGCTGAGATCCGTCGATTCTTTGAAGATTGTATCCTTTCGAGTATTTCTTAATTCTTTGCAACTCCCCATAGAAAAGATAAAATCTTAGCAGGCGGAACAATGTGCAGTATCTCTAGAAGCATAGGTTCTAAGCTTACACTGATCCTTAATTTGAATTAGTTGAATTAGATTATTTTCTCTTCCTTAATGGCACTTTCAGACAAGAAAAATGAGAACAAGGAGGTTGCTGTTAATGACTTTCTGCCGGCCTCTGATGCCTATGACGCAATCCAGCATTCAATGTAAGTGATAAGTCTCTTCGAGACTCTAATCCAAACTCACACACCCTGATGACAGAAGCAGCTGCCTTTGCCTTGTTTTCTTTTGTTGATCAAGCTGCTTAGTCTATATCTAATCACTATGATGAAAATGTATGTTGTTCCCAGAAGCAAGCATAAGACGTTAGTTCTTGTTGCTCTTAGAGTTTCTGTATTAATGGATTGAAACCCTAGCTTTTGAACATTTAACTTGTTGCCACAACTAAGAACTTTGTTTGGCAACCGATAATTTCAGGATTAGGGTGTCTTAGATTAAGACACTTTGTTTTGCAGATTTAATTATTTCTCATCTCCTTTTTGCATTTTTTTCATTTCCTTGCATTCTTCATCTTGTCATTTGATTTTTTTTGTGGATTGTGGTTTTATTCTAATGCTGTTTTTCTGCTACGTGAAGGAATCTTTATGCGGACTACATAGTGGAGAGCCTCAGGCGATAGATGCTCCAGCACACAAAAATGACAGGCCGAAGCTTGAAGATGTATACGATGACGACGATTATGTTAGGGTTGCATGCTTCACAGTTGTAATAAACAGCGAAGAAACAAGGAAAAGAAATTCTGGTGTTGGCTTGACTTCATAATGGTGCCTTATTTTTTGTTGTTTTTTCTTTTTCTTTTTCTTTTTTCGTTTGCCATCATTTGTTAATTTGTATGTATTGATTCCACTTATTTTGAATTTATAATACTTTTTGTACGTGATAAACGATAGTAATTATTTTTTCATACGATGAAAAAAATATAATACCATAAGCAATTACTTAGTGTTTATTAGCTATGTGGCACCCAATATAAAAAAATTATTTGAGAATCATATGTGATAATAAATGTAAAAAAAATAAAAAAATTGACTAAGAATTAAATTAAAAAAAAATAGATGTGTATTAAAATATATGATATTGTAATGTTGGCAATGACATTCTTGCGTTGAATGATTATTATTTTATTAAATTGGATAATCATAAAAAAAAAAAAAAAAGGTTTGCTCTTTCTTACCATTTAAGCACGATAATGATGATGAAGGTCTCCAAAAATCATCCTTGAGCTCTGCATAACTTCAATCATTAACCCTAAGAAAATGCCAGATCTCTTAAAATGTGTTTGTATAAATATTGGTTTTGTAGCTTTTAAAAGCATACATGGTCAATTATTCACGCAACAGCAATGTTTCAGATTTTTGCTAGCAAACCTTAAGGGCGTGGGAAAAGTCGTGGAGCACATTATGGATTGGAACATGCACGGATGATTTTGTATTTCTCAGAAAATCTCATTCGCTTTTGTTTTTAGGGTAGTATAGTTTTTTTATATGATGCATTGGTAATTATTAAATTTATTGTGGAAAATTCAGCCTGGAATACTCAATCACTCTTTGAAGTGGAAAAAAATAATTCTGTATATAAGCTTTTTTATATTTTCATATTTATAAAGCACACTAAAATACCTTAATAACCCTTCAAATATAAAATAAATAAAACTAGCTATATGAGGTTTTTTTCTTACTTTTCATGCTATTTTTTTTTTATTATTAAGTTAGTTTAGGAGCAATTTAGTATTTAAATAAATATAAATATAATTAAAGAAGTGGTTAATATGCATGTAACACATGTGTCAACATGTGTGAATACTCACATCTTCAAAAAAAGTGTATGATGTCTCCTAAATCCCAAGAACTCTCTATTGTCTTGTCGCTAAGAGCATCACGTCGTCCTCTTCTTATTAGGGTAGGGCATGACAGTGTTGGAGTGGTGGTTTAATGCCGACAATGCTTTTTTACTTTCACGTGCCAACATGTGTGAGATGCTCACGCCCTTCAAGAGGAGCAAATGATGCCTTCTAAAGCCCAAAAACTCTCTATTGTCTTGTCATTAGGAGCATCACATCGTCTTCTTTCTATTAGGGTAGGGCGTGACAGTGTTGGAGCGATGGTTTAATACCAACAATGCTTCTTTAGTTTCTTCCTCTTTTCTCTCTTCTCTCCTCACTTTGTTTTGCAATTTAGCCTTCAATCTCAATTTGTGATATGTTATTTGTTTCAATTTGGTTCTCGTTCATTTGATTTTTTTTTTTATTTTATTAAATTGAGTTCTCTTTTCAATTTCACCATTCCATCAAAAAATTACAGTTGTCCTCTAATTTATTTTTTGTTTCAATTTTAATCCTTGTTATTTTAATTCTTTCGTTAAATTGATTTTTATTTTTAATTTCATCCTTCAATAAAAAATAATTAGGTGTCCTCTAATTTATTTTTTTATTTCCTTGTTAATCTTTGTTTTTTAAAATTTTAATTTTATCCTTCAACATTTGATTGGTTCAATTTCACCATTCAATCAAGAAAATTCAGTTTTTTTTTAATTTATTTTTTATTTCAATGTTGATCCTCATTCTTTTAATTGTTATTTTTTGTTTTGGATCCTTTCGTATAGTTTTTTTTTTTTAATTTCATCCTTCAACATTTGATTAGTTAATGATTAAGATTCATGACTTTTTCAAGTGGGGTATTTTTGGTCTAATGACTCGGGTTACAGGTTTGAGAAGCTAATGTGAGTTGACATTATTTTTTTTTTATTATTTCATCATTCGACATTAGTTTTTTTATATATAAAAAAAATGGGTTTGTATCTTCTTTGTTTTTTTATGGGTTATTCAAGTCTTATAACCTAAGCTGTTGATTTGATGGATTAATCTAGGTTGGCTAAACTCTTTTTATGGGATTGCATTTTTTAAATGAGTTTTAATCTTTTTTTAACATTATTTTTTTATGAAAAAAACAACAATCCCACCCCCGCAACGTAGACTTCTAGTATTATACTACAAACTAAGAAACTTGGAGGCATACTTAGTGAAGCATTTTTTTTCATATTTGATCCTTTTTTTCTCAATTTCTTTCTCCTAGTTTTTATACCATTCATCTAGGTTGTTTTATAGATCGGCCAGTGACTAGATCATGTCGGCGTAAATTTTACACATTTAATTTTAAATCCAAATTAGAAAATGGGTAAAGTCAAGAGTTTTTTTTCCCTTTCAATTTTGTCTTCTTTATCCTTAGACTTTTTTCATTGTTCATCTAGATTGTCTTTAGGCAAGCTAACTGGTCATATAGAAGTAAATCTCATATTTTTAATTTTAAACTCAAGCTAGGCATGAAATTGGGTCGGGAGGTTTTTTCTTTCAATTTCATGTGTTTTATCAATTTTATCCTGGGATTTTTTTAAAAATCATTTAGGTTGTCTTTAAACCAACCAGGTTTAGTCATGTTGGGTCAACTCCCATGTATTTTAATTTTAAATCTATATTAGACAAGAAGTAGGGTCAAGAGAGGTTTCAAGATTGATCGGGTTTATTAACAATGTCAAATAGTTATCTATAACCTTAACTTTTTTTATTACTTAAAAAAATTGACGTGACATATAATGTAGCACGAGCCTATAAACTAGTCTTCTAAATTAAAAGAACTAGGGTAAAACCTGAGCTATTTAAATGTTTATATGAATAGTGAAAGAGTTGTCCTTTTTTTTAATTCCATCTTTCAATTCTATTTTTTTAATTGGATCCTATTTGGTTTTTTTATTTTCAATTTCAACGTTTTAATATTTCATTGATTTTGAATTGATCTTGATAATTTATTTTGGATTGCTTTTCATAAGGTTATCGTAATCTTAAACAAACATCTTGATATTTGATTAGTGTTTAATTTTATAAGTATCTATTTTTGTTAGTATATCATTAAATAAAAAATATTTTTTAAAAAATATTAAATTCAATGGAGTTCATTATCAGAATCACAAGTCTGGTGATTTAAGTCGCAAAGCTAGGGTCGATCCAATATGTCTCTACCTCAATTGTTTTCTAAAAAAAATATTATCTTGATTTTGTTTTGAAGTCAAACCGCATTTTTTACCAGTCTTATGAGTTATATTGGAACCCACTAAGTCGACTGGGTCACTTTAAAGCAACTCTTACATGAGTTAATTTTAAAGTCATACTAGATAAAGAGTTAGGTCAAGAGGATTCAAGGATGACCCATTAACATGGGGTTTTTTTTTATCCTTTTCTTTTTGAAATCCCATCTTCCATCATTTTTTTTTTTGATTGAATCCTTTTAGGTTTTTTTTTCATCCTTCAACATTTAGTTAGTCTTGAATTGATCTTAATAATTTGTTTCAGTTTGTTTTCTATAAAATTATCACTATCTTAAAAAAATATCATATATTTGATTGGTGCTTAATTTTGGAAATGTTTATTTTTATTATAATATCATTAAGTAAAAAAGCCCCCCATGTTAACCTATCTAAAAAAAAGAATTGTTAAACTAAGTGGATTCCATGATCTGAGTCACGAATTAGACAGGTTAAGCCCTGAAACTCAGGTCGATTCAATATGTTATTATTTCAATATTAAAATAAAACATCATATTGATTATTTTTTAAATCAAACCATATTTTTTACTGATTATTTAGATTGCGGGTTGCTTTTGTACCTAGCAAGTTAAATGGCAATGCCAATGTAACTCTTAACTCGTTAATTTTAAATTTAGGTTAGACAAGAAATTGGGTTGAGAGATTTTAAAACTAACTTGTTGGGTTAAATTGAGTTTGATATTTTTATTGTAACATAAGCATTTTAATGTGTTAAAACAAATTTAACTCAACATACTGCGAGCTAGTAATCTAGCTATCCCCAATCCATACCCCTTTTCTCTCTTTTTCATTAAAAAACTAGCTATTTTTTTTTATTTGGTCCTCGACCTCTTTATTTTTAACTAATTATTAAATCCTCAATGTATTTTATTTTTTATAATCAATCCCTAAAATATTGGTTCCCTACTAATACGGTCAGGAGATATATGATAAGTTAAAATCTCAAATATCAAATATAAGAAAATATAAAAAATATTTAATTTTTATTCATTCAAATCTCATATTACAACCATTTATATAAAATGAATTAGCATTTTTTAAAATATTGAATAGAAATAAAAGAAAAAATAAAATTCCTAAAAAGTTAAAATATATATTTATTTATTTTATCTCCTGCATCACCTATAAGATGGTGTAAGACATGTTTGTTATGAGAAGGGGGCTCTTGGATGTAAGGGAACTCAATAGATAAATATTTAGTTTGGGAACCAAAATGAAAAAAATAATATTGGGGACTAATTTTGAGATTATCAAAAAAGGAAAATTATAACGAAGCCCCTCCAAAATGAAACCCTCGCTCTCTCCTTTCCTTCAACCCCAAAAGCTAAAACCCTTCCATTATCTGATCTGTTCGATTTCAAAAAAGCCAAAACACAAACGCCATGAGCTCATTCACTAACTTCGACAATCTCTTACTCCAAACCCTAATGGGTCGCCTCCAAATCCATCCTCCTCCTCCTCAATACCCTTTCCTTTCTCAATCCCTCGAAGACCTCCTTTTCAACGTTGATAACTCCTCAGATGATGATGACGATGACACCAACAAAACCCAGCTCTCAAAAGAAGAGTCCAAGCTCGAGAAGGAAATCATTCGAGTCATCCTTTCAGGCAAGACCGATTCATTGAAACCCAACTCCGGCCAGGCTGTTACAATCGGCGAACACCACATCTGTGTTGGGTTTCACGAGGAAAAAGGATCGGATTATCGGGTATGGGAGTGGCACGGACATATCATGCTTTTTGATGAAGAGGATGGGTATACCCCTGAGTACATTTATGGGAATTACTTCGAGAGGCTTCTTGGTAAGACTGCCGCCTCCACCACCGCCACGCCTAAGCAGGAGCAGGAAGAGAACGAAGACGAGGAGGAGGGGGAGGAGGAGAAAACAGGGAATTTGGGGTTGAGAGAATTGATTGATGGTGGGGATTCTGGTGCTGCTAGGATTCTTCATAGGATCATCAGCGCGGGTTCTCCTAGGTTAGTGTATACATACCACTTCCTTACCTTATTTGTGTGTGTTTATCATTTGTCTCTTTAGTTTTCTAGTATTAGTTTCATCTCACTATAGAGATTTATAATGATATGCATTTTTTTCCCAGTCTGCTTTGATGTGGTTATTATTGTGCGGATTTACTATGCTGCATATCCTTCCAAAAAATGAGATTCACAATCATTTTTATTTTTTTGGCTAATCTGAATAAATCATTGGCGCCATGCCACGCGTTTAGGAAAGTTTACCTTATTCCTCATGGAAGTACGAAGCATTTTGATTTTTGATAAAAAGTTGTTGCAAGGATCGTATTTGGTCCAATAATAATGCAGACTAAGAAAGCATAATGTGCCAGAAAATGAGTGTAGGGATAAAAATACCAGGTATGGTAGCTAGAAATGGTTGCCGTGAAGAAATACAGGTTGGAATTGAAAGTGGTCTTCAGGATATGCATTATCCATTGAGGAGATGTATGATATGCGCTGTCTCAAAGAATCTAGTGGTCAGTAGAAATCAAATTGGCCATTGGCAACATCTTTCAGTGATAGAGAGCCCAAGTGATAAGCTAAGCATAATTTAGGTAATTTTTCATTTTTATGTAGTTAGAGAGTCCTAGAAGTGATGGGCATAATTTAGATGATTTCTCTTTTTTATGTAGCTAGAGTTTTTGATCAAGTAACTTTAAAGTTAAAGTGCCAAAGATGTTTGCTCTCGTAGAGCTGGACTGTTTATCAGATACCATAAACTTAATCAAGGTTTCAGCTTGACAAATATACTGATCTTGACGGAAGGGTATGTGTGCATCTGATTGCTACATCACATGCTCATTATTCGATGGTAAGTATACATCATTATTAGTCTTGACCAAGCATGTCTATAGGAAAGGCATTGAGGAAGTCTAGATTACTATCATTTCTGCCTCGCAACTGCCTGCCCCGTGAACCTTTGACACTGGTGCTTTTGTTCAGCAACTTGCCCTAGTTCAAATCTTGAACATGGTGAATGCAGGGGAACTTGCATTAAGATTCTTGAACAGTGCTGTTTTTTTATTTTCCTGTAGTGTTTATTGTTATACGTGTTATATGTTGCTTTACTTCACATCTAGTGGGAATCTGATGAAACCTTAGTTGCGTGCTGTTATACTATGTTTTTTTAATGTCCACTAATCAATTTGCACTAATTTGTGGGTTTCTTTTTTGTTCTTTCCCTCCTGAAACTGACAGGTTCAATTGACTTCACTCTTTTGAAGTGCTTTTGGGTATTCAAGTGGAGATTGCACCCAGTATTTCATTCTTATTGCTGCATGGAGATTTGAGCTTTGGCTGTCATTTTGCAGTCTGCTAATGGTGCAGTTCCAGAGATTCATCTTGTATCTGCCCTGGAATATATTTGAACTTCAAGTATACTTTGAGTTATATAGAAGAAGGTTTCATGTTGTATGACTTCATTTTGTTTGACTGGTTTTTTATTCAAGATGAGCTTAAATGTGGGCATTTTTCTGTTCACCTAATATATAAATCTATCTCTCACACACGCCCACAATTTGTGAAATCATGTGGAGGTATCGATTATATAAATGCTTGGGTGGTTTTTGGCTGATTTAAACCCTCGTGTATTCGCCATGGTTAAATGTGCATGGGCCATGAAAAAATTGTATGGTTTCGATTGGAGCATTTCACCTCTCAGGAAAAAATTGCTATGGTTAAAAAATTGTGTTACAATTGTATGCCCATCATTAATCTATTGATCTTTTATTTTGACATGGTTGCCAGATTATGAGAAAGCAGATGATTATTAGTATAGTTGTAATGCTATGTTACGAACCATGGCTACGATCCTCTCTATTTAGTATTTTCTCCGAGAGGTCCCCACGGAAATGAGTTCTTAAGGCATTCCCCATCTCCCCGTCGATTGGGATTAATGGGGCGGCCTATGGCGTTCTGCTTAGCCCTCAAGTCTGCGTAGAGGATCTCTATTTTGGACTGCTGCTTCTTTTAGTGGCATGGCTGATAGTAGAGGTCTCTGGAATCAGTGGATTTGATGGTAGGGTAGATTGGCTTGTCCGGCCGTTGTACCTCCTCTCCTCTACTTGGCCACCAAATCTAGACCATGTTTTATGGGGCTCCCTTCTTGTTGATGTTTTAGAGCCCAGGTTATTACATCTCCCTTCCCCTCCCCTCATGTTTTATAGAGTGTTTTTGATAAAAATTTAATTTTTTTTTGTATCGCATAATCAACCGCTAGAGGGAGCAGTTCAAGAAGAACTAAAGAGATGTTTAAATATCAAAACTCCAGGCCTCTCACTCCACATCAAGCATCAATTTAAACACCAAAACTCTCTGGTTCTCCCACTTTGAAGATGGAAAACTCTTTCGATCTTTAGCCCTTGCCACTTCCTTTATGCGAGACATCCCCCCTTCTTCCTTGTACTCTCGTAGCCAAAACCCATTTCTAGCTTTAGCTGATGCGCGCCTACTCAGAACATAGCAGGATGCTGTGCAAACAAACAGCTGATTTGAACATGGGCAATCTTAAAACATTTAGAACACAACAATTGATTTCATTCATTCGAAGATGTTGTTGTACATGGCGGAGTAGAAGTAAAGAGCCAACTCCATGGATCTAAATAAATCCTAGAAAAGAAAAACACAAAATAAAAGATTTACCTACAAGCAAGGGAAGCACATCAAAAGCAAATTACAGACATGGACGAGGAAGCAGATATCGAAAGAAGGACTGCTAAAACTAAATACTCTATCACTAGTAGTGGGTAGAGTGGCTAAGCCTTCTTCGGGGACTTGGTGGCCTTGGAAGGTGACTTGGGTTCTTTGGCTGCCTTTTCGGTTTTCTTAGGCAAAAGAACAGGATTGATGTTAGGCAACACCCCGCCATGAGCTATGGTCACACCTGCAAGTAGCTTTCCAAGTTCTTCATCATTCCTCACAGCCAACAACACATGCCTTGGTATTATCCTGTTCTTCTTATTATCCCTTGCTGCATTTCCAGCCAGCTCTAAAACCTAATTAATCCACACACAAAGACGATCATGAAACCCAACCAAATCATCCACAAAACGTATCATAGTAATAATAACAACAAGAAGAAACCAAAAGTAGCCACACGGAACAAATAAGCAATGTTAATTACACAAATTCCTTCTTTTTCTTCAACAACCCAAACCCAAATGTTCAATATCATTCCCCCTCTTCTGGTTCCCAATTAACAGTTACTCCAGGCCTAGATACTATCTCAACTAATTTTCAGAAAATAAAAATAAAATTTTTATACCTCAGCAGCAAGATACTCAAGCACGGCGGCAAGGTAGACGGGAGCTCCGGATCCAACACGTTGAGAGTAACGGCCTTTCTTCAAGTACCGACCGATCCGACCAACAGGGAACTGAAGACCGGCTTTGGCGGAGCGGGACACCGGTTTCTTCTTTGGACCACCTCCCTTCCTCCCTGCTGCTCCTTTCTTCACCTTTCCACCAGTCTCCATCACTACTACAACGACTACTTACTAGAAGTCTCTCTCTCACAAGCACAGTAAGCACAGACAATTAGAAACCTAGCTAGATTTGTGCGAGAGATATAGATGGGGTTGGGGGCAGATAAATACGGGGCCTGCCTGGTGAGAGAAAAATGGAGAGAACCTTTTGGTTTTCTGGATGGACGATTTCTTACTGTTGGATTATTTTCCATCGACGGTTCATGAGTGAGTGCTACCGATCCGCGTATGTTGAAATGAACCAATTGGGTGAGGAGAGAGGTTTGGATTTCAAAATGCTGAACGCCAAGAGAAGGGAGAAGGAATCCTTACTTCTTGAAAATAATACATTATTACCACACAAATTATTCTAATTAAACCATCTTTCAATTACAATTTACATTTACAATTTAAACAAAAGAATTAAGCTTTTCATCGTACACATACTCCAATTTTACTTTGAATTCATATAGTAAAATTATCATTTTATTCTTGACAATAAAAACCATTTAACCAGACAAAAGAGGCGATATAATTTTTTAAATAGGAATTAGGAGCCCTTTATCATTACCAATTTTAATTTTTTTTATTGTAAAATTACTAACTTATCCTTAAAAATAAAAAACATTTACCTTAGGTCACAAGGCTTTTTATTACTTTTCAAATTTTTTTCACATTAACATAACTTAAATACCATTGAAATTAAACTTTCTCGACTTTGCATTCAAGGGAGATGGATATTTTGGCTTTTTTATAATTCTTATATTGTTTTAGGGGTAATTGTGTTTTTTTAAAAATATAAAATATAATTTTAAAAAATAGTTAGCCAATA
The DNA here is from genome assembly GCA_018804465.1 of Populus tomentosa. NCBI lineage: Eukaryota > Viridiplantae > Streptophyta > Magnoliopsida > Malpighiales > Salicaceae > Populus > Populus tomentosa. Next base: position 5,881,400 of record CM031979.1, on the reverse strand, counting down.
AGTGAGCAGCGCGTGTAACGACGTCCACTTCCCTTGAGCTATTTTCCAGGATGATGTTGGAAGTGTCTTAACACTCCCTTTATGATAGTGCAGCACGTGCCATCATCAAATTAACGATTAGGCTTCAATAGGGTATTTTTTTTTCTCCCTCTCTTTTCTCTCTCTTCTCTTAAAAACATGTTGGAATTTAAAGAGAAAAAAGAAGAAAAAGTATGCTCATTTGTTGGTTGAATTAAATTTAGTCCTTATTGTTTTGAATGCAATACATTTGGTTTTGGATTTTTTTATTGAATTTTTTTTCAATTTCATCCCATATAAATTGATTTTTATATCAAGTCTGGTCATCATTGTTTTAACTATTATTTGTTATTTTGTTATCATTTTCTTGATTTAAATTATTTTTCAACTCCATCCCTCGCCATTTGATTTCATTTTATTTTTGTGTCAAATTTGCTCCTTATTCTTTTTAATTTTATTTTCTTAGTTTTGGATTCTTTTTTAGTTGAATTTATTTTTTTAATTTTATCCCTTATTATTTTGGTTGGTTGGTTGGGAAATTGACTTTGTTATTTTTTCAGGTGTGCTTTTTATAGTGTAATTTGGTTTCATGGCACATGTCATGGGTTTGAGATATTAGATCGAGTTGACTTTGATCTATTTTAGGTTATTTTTGAAAGTATTTTTTTATTTTATCTTTAGTGTTAGGTTGCTGGAGATTGATATTTGTTATTTTTTTAACCTTTTTTATCTACGGGGTTATCTCAATCTCGTAGATTTAATGGGTTTTCAAGGTTGGCTCAAGTCTTTTTTTTTTCATTGTTTATTGTAAGATAACAAAGAATTTAGTTTTTCACTTTAATATTAGGTTGGTTTGAGAATTGAATATCATGATTTGTTTCAATTTGTTTTTCACAGGTTTATCTTGATACCATGACTGGTTATAAATTTAGTATGTTAACTCAAATAGATTGTGGTTGTTTTTTTTCTTAATTTTGCCTTAAATGTTTTATTTATTGTGAATGGAGATTCAGAATTTTTTTCCTCATCTTGTTTTCTATGATATTATTTCACTCATTTAATTTTTGATTTGTTAACAAATTAGATCATAGAGACCTTTTAAGAATACTGTAAACATTTTATTTATATAATATTGGCTAGCGTTCATCTTTTGCATTGAATCATTATTGATTTTTTTTTTTTTGCTTTATTTGTTGTCAATGTCTTCCTTTCCAATCATATTATTAAATTTCTTCATGATCTTTCTAGTGGTTGAAAATGGTCTTTCTTTTGCATCAAGTGATTAAGCAACAATAGGTGTACTCAAATGACGAATATTGTCCATGTAAAAGTGCTTCAAGACCTTTTTTATATACATTGATTGATAGATATATTTTTTTCATTTGAAAGATATTCAATCTATAAATCAATATAAAATTTCATCTTTCCGAGATCTTTCATCTCAAATTCATCTTTCAAGTAGGTTGCAATTTTTATGAGCTCTCCAATAGTACTAACAAGATTAAAATCATCAGCATATACTGCAACAATAGCAAATCCAGATATGGTTTTTTTAATAAAAATACATAGGCAAATCATGTTGCTCTTAAACCTTTTTTTCTACGAGGTATTCATTAAAACGATTATATTACATTCGATCAAATTACTTCAATAAATATAAAGATTGTTATAGTTTGATAAAATAAACACTTATAGGTTTATCATAAAAGACTTTAGGCATTTTGAATCCTTCAGGGATTTTCATATGGATATTTTTATCTAATGATTTATATAGATATGTTGTAACTAAATCAATTAAATATATATATATAGAATTTCCAAGACTACTAAACCAATCACAAAATTAAAAGTGATTGCATTCATATATATATAATAAGTTTTCTCATAATCAATAACAAGTATTTAAGAGAAATTTTGTGCAACAAGACATGTCTTGTATTGAACAATTTCATTGTTCTCATTTGATTTTATAACAAAAACTCACGTATATCTAACAAGCATAACACATTTAGGTGTGTGAACTAGAAATCCAATACTTCATGTTTTGCAAATGAGTTTAACTCTGTTTTGATTACTTCTTTTTATATTTGCCAATCATTTCTATGTCGACACTCTTAGATAGTTTGTGGTTCAATTTCATCATCATTTTTTATGTCAAAAGCAACCTTACGCACAAATCATTTATAAAAATTTTATTATGATATAAAATCTCTCTTGTATGAATATAGTTTATGAAGATCTCATTATTTTTATATACCTTGATCTCTTTAGGAAGTTCTTATTCAATATGATCAATATTAGAAGATGATTTTGACACAATATATAATGTTTATTTTATGGATGATGAATCTTCAAGAGTACCATCATCTATTTGTTGTAATTTTTGTTTTTTAGGATTTTTGTTCTTAGCACTGACAAGTCTTCCATATTATAAGCATGATATAGATTCATTCGGTACTATGTTGTCTTTTTTCCCCCTTCATGGATTTCAATTCTAGATGGAGCATTTGCAGTTAAAATATGAGATTTAACCACCTTTTCACTATTGGTGAAAACATCCGATAATTGATTTACAATATTTTATGAATGAATTATTTTTTGAACTTCAAGTTCATATTAATTTTTCTTTCAATCAAAATAAGATAACTTCAAGTTATTTCAAGTAATTTATTATCGTGTTTCAAGCGCTCATTTTTCTTTCCCTAATGATGGGAAAATATTCTCATTAAAATGACACTCTTTAAAATGTACCTTAAAAACATCTCCAGCTAAAGGTTATAGGAGTCTAACAATAGGTAGAGAATCAAAACCAACATAAATTTTTATTATATGTTGTGGAACCATTTTAGTCCTTTGTGGGGCTATTATAGGTAAATATATCGCACAACCAAGAGTTCATAGATGAAATATATTTTGTGGTATTCCAAAAAAAGGTTGTAAAAAAAAATATTTATGGTAAGCACTTAGTCTAATTCTAACTAATGATGTACATGTAATATAGCATGTTCCCAAATAAATGTAGGTAATTTTGATTTTATAAATAATGGTTTAGCAATTAATTAACCCAAATAAATATAGGTAATTTTGATTTTATAAATAATGGTTTAGCAATTAATTGAAGGCATTTTATAAATGGTTTTGCTAAACCATTTTAAGTATGTACATAAGCAATAGGATGTTCAACATCAATTCCAATAAAAGTGCAAAAAATATCAAATGCTTGAGAAGCAAACTCACTAACATTGTTCAATTGAATTTTCTTGATTGGATAATAAGAAAATTGCACCTGTAGTTTGATAATCCATGTTATTAATTTAACAAATATAACATTTCGACTAAAAAGTAAACACATACATGACCATTTGCTTGATGCATCAATTAATACAATAAAAATATCTAAAAAGTTTAGCATGGTGAATGAATAAGTCCACATATATCTCTTTAAATTCTTTAAAGAAAAAATGATGATTCTATAACAACCTTTGATAGAGATAGTTTGATAATTAATTTACTTTGAGAACATGTGGCGTATGGATTTTTACTTTGTAAAATAATTTTCAGGTTCTTTAAAGGATGCCCATATGAATTTTTAATAATTTATCGCATCATAATTAATCACAGATGTCCAAGTCGATCACGCCAAAGCATAAATATTTATGGGTCGAAGCACTTCTGGTGCATCACGACATTTGTTTCAATGGATTTCATGACCGTGTAATAAATTCTAGAGGAGAAAGTAAGTAATTTTTCAAGTATATATTCTTGGCCTGAAATACATGAAATAATATATAGATATCTTTTTTGTCTTCATTTATTATTTTGATACGATAACCATTAGCAACTTTAAAACTGAGTAAATTTCTTATAGACTTAGGTGAATATAATGCATATTTGATGCATAGTTTTGTGTTATTTGATAGCAAAATATTAGCACTTCTTGAGTTTTTAATCATGTTTGTTGAACCTGATATTATAGTAATATTAGCTTTGATTAATGTCAAATATTCAAAGTATTTCTTTTTATAGAGAATTGTGTATGTTGTTGCATTGTCTACCAGACATAAATCTCTATCATGAAAAGCCATGCCTCTTTTTAAAATATAATTAAAGTTTATTATTTAACTGAAATAAAATTGATATTGTTTATTAAAAATACAACAAGATAAATATCATAATACAAATATTAATCATCCCTAAGGGTTCCACCACTAAGTAGGTTATCTATTTTATCTGAGTTTTTTTTTTAAAAAAAAAAACATCAAGATAAGCATTATGACCTTCAAAATTATCTTTATGGACAAAATTAGTCTCAATTTCATTTTGTTTCAAAGAAGTTTGATATAAATCTGCAAGATGTTTTGGCGTTCGACAAGTACGAGATTAAAAATGATGTATATCACACCTATAACACTTAACTTCATGTTTATGCAAAGTTTTGCCCTTTTCTTGTTTATGTTCATTGTGTCTCCACTTTTTGTGGTATGGTGAGTTGTTTTCAAAGGATCATCTCTTCTCATTTCCATTTATTTTTTTTCATATCTACACCCCTAGTTTTTTTTTTGTCTTCTAGACAAAAATTCCGTTCACTCTAAGGAATGATTTAGAACCTGTAGGATGGGATTGATGATTTTTCATCAAAAGCTAATTATTTTGTTCAGCCACAAGAAGACAGAAATTAGTTATAAATACCTCTTGAAATTACATTCTCTATATTGTTACTACAGGACAATATTTGAGGCATGAAAAGTTGAGAATGTTTTCTTTAACATCTAGTCTTCTGTGATATTTTCACCACACAATTTCAGCTGTGAGGTAATTTTAAAACGAGAATAATTATATTCACTAACCAATTTAAAATCTTGCAACCCCAAGTATAACCAATCATAACGAGTTTGAAGGAGTATAATAAATTTTTGGTGATTATATTTTTCCTTTAGATTTTGCCACAAAATAAAAGGATATTTTATTATGAGATATTCAATTTTTAATCCTTCAAAAAAATGATGATAAATGAAAAACATTGTTTTTATGTGATCCTTTAAGGATGCGTTATTTTTTTTTTATATATAAAAAGGTCTCTTTACAATTCATAGCTTTCAAATGAATCTTAACATCAATGATTTACAACAAAAAAATTATTCCCAGGTATATGAAAAGTGGTGAATTCAAGTTTCCTCAAAATCAACATTAAATAAAATCATAAATATAAAAGAAAAAAAATCAATCTTTTAACACTGCTATTTAATTCTTTAAAAATATTAGTTTTTCTAGAATTGTATTTAATTCTTTAGAAACTTACAATACTACTTCTTCATGAACTTTAAATCTTAATGAAAAAAGAGAAGTTTATGTATTTTTTTATATATTTTTCTCAATACTTAAATATAAAACAAATAGTTTATTTATATATAAAAAATAAAAACATCAAAATGTCATAAAAAAATTAAACACAAGAATCATAAAATTTTAAAAATTATAATATGCATTCATTATATATAATTATAAATTTTACAATAATAAATTATTAATAAAATGCAAAACAATTATTAAATTATTTCTCGTACTAAATAATTGATTCATTTCAATAAATTAAGGAGAACGTGCACGTCCATGATTCGGCATAAGAAAGAGAGCCCAAATGTCTCGCCCGTGGATTCGTTGACCGGACGATTTGCTTCCCCTATTTATAAAAATACAAAACCCTATAACAGAGTGAGTCAGTCTGAATCTGATCCAAAAGGAAAATATCTTATCTCCACCGATCTCTTATTATTTATTTCTCAAAAAATTAGGTTGGGGTTTTTTTACTTCTCTTCGACGAACAATTAAATCCCTACGAGCTCCTTGTGACAATCTTTTTTTTTAATTGAATTGTAGATTTTTTTTTTGACAAAAAAAATTGAATTAGGGTTTTGAGAGTGAACGTTTACAGATCAGAGAGGGAAGGGGGTGGTGGCGTGGCGGTGGTGGTGTGTTAAGGGGGCATAATAAATAAATATGCGTAGGGAAACCGCCATAGAAAAAATTGTTTTGGTCCCTTATTATTATTATTTGACGCTGTTTTGTGGTGGATTGTGCTCCCATCGTTTGAAACGTTGGCGCGCTAGTCATCTGTTCAGTTAACATTAGGTTTTATTTGCTCACTTTCCTTTTTTTGTGCCTATTTTGCTCTCTCTCTATTAGGGTTTTTGTTTCCTGCTCTCTTCTAAGAGGAATTTGTCGAGAAGTCAGAAACAGAGATCGTGTTTCGAGGATTTTATTAGACTTGGTAAGATTCTTTAACGTGTTCGTTTTTCTTTGATCATGGCATCTGTTGAAGAAATTATTTTTTTGTGTGATCTGTCAATTTTGAGTTTGGCATATTCCATTTGTTTGCTGATTTTAATTTAAAGAATTACAGAATGGTTAATGGATGATTAATATGAAACTGAAGGAATGTGTTTTGTGATATTGCAATTTTCAGATATGAGAGTATCAAAACTCTTGGATTGGATATAGGAATCTATATATTAAACACGGAAGGATTTTTTAGGAGAGACATTCTTTTTTCATAATTTGTTGATTTTGCAGTTCCTGTTTATTGATTTTGCAGTTCAGTTCCTGTTTATTGATTTAGTGTTATAATCAACATGAGCTCTCGTAGTCATGCTGGTGGTGATGTACTCGTGGATGAACTCGAAAGCAATCTTAGCAGGTTTGCAAGTTTAAAAGACGTTGAAGAAGAAACGTATACATCTGATGGGGATGATAACAGCGATGCAGAAGAGGGATATGAACCATATGGGCCACAACCTGTTAAAAAGTGCCATGATAATTCATCCTCTATGGCTCCTTCAGATGATGAACCTGAAACTGGGTTGCAACTATTGTTCCCTGAGGAGTTTCCTCACTTGAACTCAACCCGTTTGCCTGTAAGCGTTCTCTTTCTATTCCCAATGGCATTTTTGGAATTCTTGTTTGCTATTACTCATGATTATGTTTTAATGCTTGTGAAAACATAACATATGATCTGAGACGTGGCTGTCCACATATATGCTACTCCTAACTGAAGTTCAGTACTCTTGGGTATTTTCAAAGAGATACCCTTGTTGGGCATGCTAGAACGTGGTCTTATTATGCAAGAGTAGTTGTAAAGGTTGAAGTGCTTCGCTATGCATGAGTGATGTATTTGCCGGTATTTGATTCATTGAAATATATTTGTAATTTCTTGTTGGTTGGGCTGAATTCCATGCTAGAGAAAGTGAATCAGGTTTACTAATTTCTCATCCTCAAACCAGTCCTCTCTGCTGTTAATTGTCCTAATCAAATCAAACATGCAACTGTATGAGTGAAATATTGATAGGAATTTGATAAAGCAAGCTGCATGTCCAGGTAATAACAAAGGCACCAATTTTTTATAGGGTTGGATTAAACAAAAGGATTCACAAATAAAAATCCTAATGCTACAAGCATTATAAATTCTTTCAGCATCTATTACAATGTTAGTGGCATCCATGCTATAGTTTCTATTACAATTACCTTGGCCTGTTAGAGCTAGTATATTCTGAAAGTATCATGCTACATTTAGAAGTTAAGATAACTTGTTGCCTTGCTGTGAGTTCAATATATAAGCCTTCACGATTAATTTGGTCCTCTCTGTGTTTTTTTTTTTTTTTTTTTTTTTTTTTTTAAGCTTGTTTCTGCAATGAAAGGTAGCCGAGAAAAACAAGAAGGGTCGCCAAGGAAACTGACGGTGTCATGGGCCCCAGATGTGTATGATCCAATTCCCAACTCCTTGTCTCACAGTGTTAAAAGCAAGCAAAAGAAGTCGTCTAGGAAAGATAGAGATAAAGATAACAATCACAATAAGAAAAATGGTAAGAAAGGGCAGAAAGGTAGCTCATCAAAAGGGCTAGGTGGCAAAGACAAGAAGCAATTTCGCAAATCTGGTGGCAGGTCTGACAAGTGCCATAAAACAATGGATGCTCCTGAAGACACTGATTTTGGTGTTGGGAGCCCGGACTATTGTGGAAGTAGCTTCCTCAAAAATTCAGGTGCCAAGTTTCATTATTCTGTCGCAGAGGCATTATGAGCATGTCTTCATTCACACATCCTTTGTTTTGTTCTGAAGCTCTGTGAATAAATAAAGCTTCTATCTGATGACTGTAGTGTGAAGGTTTTGTTTATTGGTCGTGATCATGACTTTGAGCACTTTGTTACCTACTCTGTGCATCTCTTTTTGACACTGATTTTATAAGTTGTAATTGGCACTGATTCTTTCTGATGTTGCAATCTGCTTTGTAAATAGAAACAAAATGGCTTCCTGTCGAGCCTTTTGTCATCTACTGCAGTTTGTTGAAGCTGATGCTTGCGTCTGGTGTTCCATTCTGTGCAGTATTCTGAAAGGTTGGATGCACCACTTGGAGGCAAAAATGTGCGTCCACCTATCCATGGTTTTGCATGCTGGATGCCATGTGTAGATAGTTCGATTTCATATGCTTTATGTACCTGTCCTTGTTTTTGCTGTATTGTATTGTATTGAGAGTTGTGTTTTTCATTTACTAGCTATTGAATGCTAATTTTGAATTTAGTAGCCAAGTAGTAAATCCGACTGGTTGGATTCACCAGTCAGTTGGAAGGAGTCATCTCTCTGGTAGTAAATTTGGTCTTTTTAGATGAAGGCCACCGGTTGGTATGGGTTTGGCAAATTTTAAATTTTTGTATGGTTTTCAATTGATTTCATACATTGATATTTAAAAATAAAAAATAAAATAAATAAAATATTATTTTGATATATTTGTAGTAATTGTTATCGGATGTAAAAAACCATTGTCTTTTAAGTTTTTGGGTTATTCGCAAATCGCAAGATAGGGTGTAATCTCACGAACTAATTGATGGATCCGTTGGGACTTGCATCAGCCTTCCTTTTATTTTTTTATTTTATTTTTCCATCCCATCAAAGGCATGCCTGGGCTGGGTTATCTGCCCTTGACTGATATATACGCAAGACATGGTGTGATCTCATGAACTAATTGATGGTATATTTTAATGTATGAAGTCATTAGTACAAAGTATGGGTGTACCCGAAAGAAAGTGTTCCTTTATTTTATTCTTCACCTTTCTCAATATCACTCATCTTTTATTTGCATGGTCTTTCCTGGTAACTTTTCAACTACTTCATTAAGCAAAAGCTTGTCCTTTTAATTTGATGGTGAGTGGCTTTACCTTCATCTTCTTTATGACTTCCACTAAAAACCTCTCTTCTTTTCATTTGACCAATCGATAAACTCCTTTGTCTATAAGGTTTATGGGAACTTAGAAAGCTCTACTTGAAATCTAAATTGTCTATAAGGTTTATGGGAACTTAGAAAGCTCTACTTGAAATCTAAAATCTCTATGATGCTTATCTCAATTAAAAAAATGTCTTATGAAACGGGTTCTCATGATTGTTTATGAATCCATAACCACTCTCCTCGGGATCCTTCAAGGTTTTTAACTTTACTAATTATCAAGTTAATCATATAATATATCTCAACATGTTTTTATCACTAGTTTTGAACATTTTTTTCTCGAGAAGGGAACCTTCTCATACCCTCATGCATGAGAATGTCATGTTCTACAAGTTATTTAAGCCATGAATATTTAACATTATATAACAACTAACCACTAGGAATATTTGGGATTTGATATCAACTCATATACACAAAAATAACATAAGAAAGACAAAGCATATCAAAAGATATAATTTAATTGAATAAAATCAAAACACATAAAACCTGATTCAAAATTTTATTACTTTTTAAAAGGTTTATAGCTCTTTAAATAAATTTAAAAACCGACCTAAACAAACTAGAAAAAAATAAAAAAATAAAAGAAACAACAATAAAAATCCTAAATTAAAGTTCAAAAATAAAGGGAAAAAATAACAAAACTAGTCCAAACAATATATCATGAGCCTAATTTAGTTGAATAAAATCAAAATACATAAAACCTAATTCAAAATTTTATTACTCTTTAAAAAGTTTACAGCTCTTTAAATAAATTTAAAAACTAGCCTCAACAAATTAAAAAAAAATCAAAAATAAAGGAAACAACAATAAAAATCCTAAATAAAAGTTCAAAAATAAAGGAAAAAAAAAACACCAAACAACATATCATGAACCTAATTTAAAGGTTTTCAAGACCTTAACCAATTATATAGCTTGTCAATCTCTGTGGAAATGGACCTTTAAAAACACCTAAAAATATATCAGCACGATCCAATAATTGAATAGAAGTTACGGGCCTTTTTATCATGTTGATCATTTTGCGCAACCCATGTCTCTTCTAGGAATTAGTCGTATCCTATTGATCCACAAATATCCCTATAAGACTATCTACGTAGCCTAATTATGACATATCAACAATTACCTGATTAGAATTACCTGCATAAAAAAAGTTAAGCCACATAAATAGACCATCATTTCTTAAATTTTTAAGAGTTAGTCAAAAAACAAACACTTGTTTTTATCTAATTAATTAGTAGATTTTAACTACAAATTTGACCCGCATTTCATGTATACATTTTTTTTTCTAAAAAATATGAATGAGGAGGCTTTTCCCAAGCGTTTTGTAGGCATAAAAAAGTTCTAAATGTAAACTAATATTTGATCAAATAAATTAATAATCATCTATATATATAAATAAATAAATCAACCACAATATTTAAAAGCAAAAGGGGACCCTGGACAATCATTTAATTACTAGCATGCTAATGTAAAAGACTTAATTACCTCAAACCAAAGTCAACTAATTTTCTCAACCGAGGGTGAAAAAAAGTGATTTTAATGTTGAAGGGAATAGTGTTCAGTGAGTGTGTGCAAAAATGGTTCCCTACGCTTCTTTGTGTTTTTTTTTAATTGCGTGGAGCCATATCATTAGTTAATTCACTGGAATCAACAATTTCTACTTTTAAATATTTTCTAATTTCTATTTATATATATCCTTATAGGACAATTGATTTTGCATTTGAAAACAAATAACGTAGAAAATCTTTTTTTTTTTTTTAATACAAGTATACTCCTATGCTAGGAATTCTGGTGGCAAGGATTAAAAATATGGCTTTTCTTTTTATTTAACGGACAGGATTGCAGCATATAGAAACTGCATTAGAAGGATGGGTCACCGCTAATCATCAACCGCCACCGTGGGATCCTTATTTTGTGGAGTGGCAGCTTTCTGGGTTCTCCCATTTAACTAATTCTTTCACTTGTTTCTCAATCTCCTGTGTTTCTTTTGTCAGGCTACTGATGCAGAACTCTAGGCTGTATATGCGAAGGATCAACCGGCTCTTGAGCTCCTGTGCAACTTCGCGTGTTTCAATACCGTTGGCTTCTTCTTTTGAATGTTGGGGAATGGAATTCTCATCTTCTTCTTCATCTAGACTACTCAAAGTCCCAAATACTACATCTGCACTCGGTGATGATTTTCCTAGCTCAATGTCATCATGAGATGTGCTTATCTTTTGCTTCATCGACATCAACTCTTCAATACATTTCAATGAAAAGCCTACCTTTTCCCCCAAAGGATGTAGATAATTCTTGATGGGTACTTGTAACCTATCTGATAGTTGTGGTAGAGTTTCGATTTCAATGGCCACGAACAGCAAGAGGCACTCCATCTTTCTTAAAGAAACCAGTAATTTGCCATAACAAGCACCATCAAAAGGCAAGAACCAGAAGTTAGGCTCTGACTCGGCTGCAGCAATGAATTTCTCCAGGTTGTTGATGCGGGATATCACCTCTTGATGCTTTCTTCGTAATGCTGGAATCGAAGATGACAACGCACTCTTTTGGCCGGCACAAAGCTGGGATGTATCGTCAATGCAATCTCGGAGTGCCCTCAAGCTCCATGCAAATTCAGTCTTTGCTAGAGTTGCAGCTCTCGCGGGTTGCAATAGAATCTCTACCATAATGAAGCAAGTCAATCCTATGCAAACTTCTACTAGTCTTGCAGTTGCAAACTCGTTTGGAGGGCCATAATTTTTCCTACCCAAGATTAATAATGCTCCTGTCACAGCTGAAATCCCGCCGGCTTGGCCATACATCCTGCTGTGACTTAGAAAACTGGTGAAAATGATCCATGGGAGAAGAGGTAGAAGCCGTAAGTCCACAAATCTTTGGAAAATGAAGCTACACAGGATCCCGTAAACCGATCCTATCGCTGTCCCTTGCACACGAGCATTCGTAACTGTAAAAGTTGCTTGTCTTTCCGTGACAAAAGCGGTGGCAATGATGAGTCCTGACCAATACCCGTTTTCTTTGTTGAATATCAAACCGAATAGTACAGCAAAACCCAAAGAGAGTGAACACTTGGTTGCAAGAGTCCACCTCTCCATGTTTGGTAATTTTATAGTTGAGTAATCCCAAGTCTTTCTAAGGTTTGCCTTCTCTTGATCTCTTTTACTGGTTACATCTCTAGTTTCAGTTTTGTTGGTGTTCTCTGAATTGCACTCTGGATTTTGACCAACAGGCAATTCCCCCGAGAGGAGTTCCAGGCAATACAAAAAGAAGAAAGCTGGTAGGTCTGCCTGAGTTGCGCCACCAGTTTTTGGGGCGAGAACATAACTTTCTCCAGCCTTTGCTTCCGGAGCTGTTGTTGCATCAAAAGGAGCAAAGCACTTGGCGTTCTGCAGCTTTAGGCCTATTTTTCCTTTCATATCAAGTAACGCTTGTTTGATCCCTTCATCTATCATGCTAACAGGAAAAGAAGTGCATGAATCAAGAGCAATTTCCACGCCTTTCATTAGTATTTCGATGTCTTGCAAATTTTCTCCTGGGTTAAGCTTTCTGATTTGTGGTTTCTCACATGCCATCCCTCCCTGCTCACAAAGAAATGACTACAATTGGCCACCTGAACCTCTCAAGTCCCAAGCGGGTAATGGTAATAATTAGAAAGAGTAGAGATGACTTACTCGAGTATCTTTGATAGTTTGAAGATGCTTGGCTCCTGCTACAGAGAGGAACTTTGCTCGGGAAAGCAAGTCGGCGGCAGCTTGCTTGTTTTGGGCTGTTAAGCCCTCTACATAGATATTCAATCTCTCTGACGCATTTTCAACATATAGTCTGCACGTTTTCCTAGCCTGCAAATACCGCAAATGGTGTTTATATATGATTTACCTATACATGTAAAGTATCTAAACTTGAAAGCTATTGGAACCCGTCGCCATTCAGATGAAAAAGACGAAAGTTTGTACCAATTTTTTTTTAAAAAAGAATGAGATTATATATCCGTTGCCATTTGCAGATGCTTTTGGTCACCAGTAGTGGATTGTGGGATTCAGGCTGGACACACACATCCATCCCTAAAAAACAACTTCAGAGAAATATACTTTCTCAAAGCTTCTGGGTATAAAGCAAACCTTCCCGCCTGTGCGCAATAGGAGTAGGAGTTGTCCGTTCGAAAATCAACACTTTTAAGCATGAAGCACAAGATACCATCGGAGGCCATGAAGATACACAGACAAGATAATTGGGACAAAAAGCAACCATCCTCGTCGTGCTTTCTCACAGTAGAAGTGCTTAAGAAACAGTCAGACACGCCCTACGGATAGCGAATTGTGGAATAAGGCTAGGACAATACTAATGCCATGTCTTTAAATCCCAGAGGGCTTTGAAATCTTGAAGGCTAGCACTGCCATAACCTTTGAAATTCAAAGCCAGTGCTATTTTTTAATATAGCTTTGTGCAGATTTTTGATTAAAAGGGCAGCGCAATGCCGCAACTAAAAAAAAAAAGGGTGTTAATTGTTATTATTCTGAATAAATTTTCTACTGTGCTATGACCTCAAAATCCTTGGATTAATGGCTGGAGATACTTGGAGAATTGTGGAATAAGGTGTCTTCTTTATCTAACACTTCTCTCTGTTATAATTTTCTCTTCCTTTTTTTGAATTGAGATTCTACATGAGAGTCAAGAGTGTGAAGAAGAATATTCTCCTACCGGCATCTATAACAGTATAGAGAATTCTCCGACCGGCATGGAGATGATTCGTCCGTCATCGAGAAGCTAAAATATGCTACGAATCACCTTCAATAATATATATTTTTTATATCTCATCATAAACGCGGTAAGAGACTTCATGTCTTTTAGGTCTTGTCGAAGTCCTTGATTGCTTTTTTTATATGCTAAATTTGCTGTCAAATTACTTAGTTTTTTCCCTTTTGATCGAATGGTGATGCCAAAACGTCAATTTTAGGTAGTGGGATATTTCTAATGATATGATATGATGGTGCATGCAGCAAGTGGATCACACCTGAAACAGAGAAAGAATTTTAGTTCCATGGTTGAAGGAACAAGTTGACCTGCCTTGCAGTCCATTGTCAAAAAAATAAGCATATAATACAGCAAGAAGTGTTTTATATATATATATATATATATTGGAAATATATTTAAAAAATATTATTTATTTATTTTTTAAAATTTATTTGTAATATCAATACATTAAAACGTTAAAAAAACATAAAAAATATATAATTTTAAACAAAAAAAATTTAAGTTTTTATAAAATATTATTTGTACTGCGTTATCAGATGGAGCCTTATTAAGCATGCATGCACCATCCTATCAACTTGTTGCTTCAACTATGGACCTAAAATTCTTTCTCTGTTTCAGGTGTGATCCACTGGCCATGTGTTGGTGGTGAAGGGGTTGTGACTTGTGAGCCATATTTAGGATCAAGTTTAGGTTAATATATATATATATTAAAGGTGGGGGTTTTGGGCGGGGGGGGGGGGGGGGACTAAACAAATCATGGAAAAAGAAACCAAGATCTCTTTTAAAAAAAAACTCGGAATCTGCTTAGTCCCATCATTGCCCTGTTGTTTGGTGATCATGTAGTTTTTATTTTTTTGTTACACAGAAGAGGTTTGAACTCAAAACCTGGTAGTGACTGTATAGCTGCAACCGGAGCCTTTTCTTCTATTTCTCTATTATTAACTACGTATGGAAGATTGAAGGATTATTTGCAGCTTTCTTGGACTAAAATTGTGAGAAGACAAAATAAGCACTGCTGTGAATCGTCCAACTCAGGTAGTGGGACGTCGATGACTAACACAAACAAACAAAAAAAAAATGTAACAAAAGAAAGAGGGAGGAGATGGAAGAACGATTTTGAAGCTTCGATGCTGGATACAGAATTTGGGTATGAGGTTTACGTACGTGGTCAATGATCACAAAAGCAATATGATGCACGTAAAATGATCACAAAAGCAATATGATGTGTGTGTGTGTGTGTAATGAGAAAAAAAGAAAAAATTCTCGGATTTACCTTGCAGTAGGCTAGCCGAGGGTATGGAAACAGCATGGCCAAAACAGAAGCTAAAGCTCCCAAGGCTGTACTTGAAGCCACATGAATTGGGTGCGTGACTACTCCTTCTTCTGCACCATGGATAGCTGCGCCTACAAACACAATCACAGCCTGCCCAAATGCAATCCGCTTAGCCATCAAGGGAGTTGATTCTGGCAGCGCCACCATGAAGGTAGTGACGGCCACCGCCACTGCTGCCAGAGCATTACTGAACCTGGCTGGTCGAATCATTTGAAAGGTCAGTATACAGGGGATCATTACTTGGATAGTACCATACAGTGCATGCCAACAGCCTCTAAGAGTGTCACCAAGAGTAGCATCCGAGACAATTAGGATTGCTGTCACATAAGAATAGGCCGGATATGCAAGAAAGTGCCTAAGTCTTGCAGGGCCATAGAGGGTGGTGCAACCAACTATGGTGCATGCCAAAGCGGTCCTTAGAGCGGAGCTTAAGCGCTCAAGCCACACCGCCTTGATTGAATCCTTTCCGGTTGCTGCTGACATTTCAATAGCTGCGGCGATCGGCAAAAGCGAGGGACTCTTTATATGTTGAAAGTGAAGATTCGAGAAGATATTTTGTAGGGAACAGGTAGAAATGAGTTTACTGTTTATGTATTCAAGCTTTGGTCTGGGTAGCAGAGAAGATGTTCTGCAGGAGATGACAGTCGTATGATCAGTTGCTTGTGCGAGGATCACCCTCGCTAAAAAGAGTTACTTAGGGTAACTGTGGTTAGGTGTCGAATTTACTTTTCAATAATCACGTATCACGTGTTTGAATAATAAATTTTTTTCATTAAATATTTACATTGTTACTAATTTTAAATTAATCAAGTGCACACCGACTGAAACTATTATAATAAAAAGAAAAGAAAAAGTCACTTAGTTGTTATAAGATTTGTGAGATAATAAATTTTAAAAAGATTAGCTTATCACCTAATGACTGGTATTTAATCGTTAGAAGATTGATGAGACGACTGTTAAAGATATCGAGAGTAAATATTCTATTAGGTGGCAGGAGAATAGAATTACCACCACACTTGCACGGGGAATCAGTTCCAGCCTCTAATGCTGACTTGCCAAGAAAATGAGTGCAGGAAGGGTGAAGGAGAAAATTAAACCAGTGGATTGACTGGAGAACTAAACTATACTCTTCATCAATAAAAATTAAAGAATAATTAATTTAGGTAAAAACTCTGGTTGACTCTTAAAGCAGTTATATAATTTTAAAAAAATTTAGTTAAAACCAGATCCAAACCTTTTTTTTTTCTTCTCTTTTCAAGAATAATATTATTTTTATTGAGCCTTAACCGGGTTTTTTTATATAATTAATTTTTTATGATATTATTTGATATTTGATTTGTTAAAAATTAAATTTTATAGTTTTATTGGATAATATACTTTTTATATTAGTGATCCAGGTCATGAGTTTGTAAAAATAACACCGATTAACATATTTTTTTTTAATTTTAGCATTTGATGTTTTTTATTTTAAAAAATAAACTTCATAATTTTCTTTAGTTTTTTTTTATTATGTTGTCTCAAATTTATAATTTAAACCATAGATTTGGTCAGTTAAGACGAGCGTGATTTTAGATTTCATCCTTGAAAATTGATTTTTTTTTTAATTATATTCTTAAAAATTGATATTTTTTTTGGGTTTTGATAGCATGATTGGTTTCAACTGTATAAAAAATAAATTTTCACTGTCCATGATATACATGCAATGAGGCCATAAAAATGAAAAGACTAGAAGCATAATGCGAGAACAGCAAAAGTTCTCATTCCTTCAAAACCAAAGTCTCGCATTTAAATTCTTGATATCTTTATGCCAGTTACTTTAGTTTGTGTTTCTCCCTTGTAACTTTGAATCTATAAAGATAAAAAAGAAAAAAAAAAATCAACGATCGCTCATTAGCAAGGCTAATGAACATGATATATTCCTAAATAATTATTATTTTAATATATTTTTAAAATAAAAACATTTTAAAAAATAATTTTTACCCCACCATCAAATATTTATTACGTCGACCGTATCAAAGCCATGGCGTCAACCAGCTGCCATACATTCATTTCGTAATATAACAAGCTAGCAATCTAGAATATATGCTGACTGCACCACAGAATCTCTCTCCTTTTTTTCTTTGGACAAGAAGGCCAGGCTCCACATTATCATTCTCTGGTAAGTAGTAACGTGGAAAGACTAAAACTAAATTCCTAACTGATCAAAATCCATGGAAAAACGATTTTTGATGCTGAGAAGCTCATTTCCTAAAGTAGCTGTCATTTTGAGTTTGTTTGACTTTAAATTTTTACTTTTATGGTGTAAAAAACGTTCTAAGTTATATTTGGTAATATATCAAAGTGTATTTTATATTATGGAATAAATTAAAAAATTTAATTTAAAATTTAATTTTTATTAAGTAATTTTTACATATTTTTTTAACCAAGTTTTGTTAAACCAAATATTATATATATTTTTTGATATACATAAATCTTAATTATAATTTTTACTAGACACGTATCTAAATTTAATTGATAACACTTAATTATATTATTTTTAAAATTTACTTTTTCTAAACTACAACAACAAAACCTATCTAAAAACACAAACCTAATCTTCGAAGTCCACTGTTTGAGGGTGAATTCTTAGATCTATGTTCTATATATATATATATATTTTTTTGAATTTAAAAAAACCCCACCTTTCAGAAAATGCATTTTATTAACTTAGATGAGTGAGTAAAACCTCAGCTGTTCTAAATTTTTACAAGAGATGTACACCCTAACTTGAACTTGAGACCTATTATATAGATCTCGAATTCTTTACCACCATATCATATCATGATACGTTGTTGAACAATCTTGCAAACAACATGGTAATTGCCACCAGCTTGTTTTTTTAGCATCAGAAATGGATGGAATTTTTTCATATAAACACAGCCTCAGACTGGCCCGATTCCACACAAAAAAGGCACAATCTTGAATGTAGACACTTCAAGCAAGAACATTTTCCAATTTCTTCATTGAATTCGATGAACTTTCTAAGATTCCAAATTGAATACATGCAAATATATCTAGACCTTTAACTTCGCAAAGTTTTCACTGAAAAAAAGAAAAAAAATATCAGTGATGATCGTGTTTGTTATTGCAATAATAATTGTCATTTAAAATATTTTATTTTTTATTTTTTAAAATTTATTTTTCACAAACAAGGAAAACACATTTTAACGAGTGTTCATCTTTAAATTACTACAGGGAAAACGCATTCCTAAAAAAACCAAACGGAAGAAGGAACAGACGCAGCATATGACCTTCCACGCCGCTGCATATTTGCCCCAGGTTGGTCACCTCATCAAACACTGTCAAGAATCAATGTGCAGCATTTTTGTTTGATGCAAGAGCAGTGAAGAGAGACTCCCTTTTGCCTTTTTGTTTAACAACCCATTTTTCGAAATTTTAAGTGAATAGATATTTAAAGAGTGGTCCTCCAAGTTGTTAATTTTAGTTATATTGTAATGCTACAAGTTCCTTTGATGTCCAGATCTTCTATGGAGGGGTTAGAACGATCAAAATGAAAATCTTGAGTGACCAAGTAATGTGATTGTATTTTTTTTTTGTTTTTTCTTTTAAAAGAGGTTCCGCGAAATAAAATCAAAATAAAAGAAAAGGAGAAAGGTAATTTGATTTTATTCAAGAGGTTGGCGAAGTATTTAGAGAAGGAAAGAAAGAAAGGGATGGATCTGTGAAGCTCAAATGAAGAATGAGTATTTCTCTATCTCTCTCTCTGTTACAGGCACAGCACAAGTAGTATAATCATCTATCAGTAGTCAGATCTGTTGATAAAACAGATCAGATCGGATCTTACAAGAATCAGAAGGAAGGAAGGAAGAAATAATGCTGCGATTAAGAGCATTCAGACCCAGCAATGATAAGATCGTAAAGATTCAATTGCATCCTACGCATCCATGGCTTGTCACTGCCGATGCCTCCGATCGCGTCTCCGTTTGGAATTGGGAACACCGCCAGGTTATCTACGAGCTCAAAGCCGGCGGTGTCGACGAGAGACGTTTGGTCGGCGCCAAGTTGGAGAAGCTTGCTGAGGGTGAATCTGGTACTGCTTCCCAATTCCTAACCTAACCTAACCTTTCTCCCTCCAACTGCTGCTGCTGCTGCTGGTTTTATTTTTTCAATTCGTTTCATTTTCACTTTTTTGCTATTTTTTTTCAGAGCCGAGAGGGAAGTCTACCGAAGCCATGCGTGGAGGGAGGTAATTAATGGATTTGATTACTTGTTTCAATTCAATCAGTTTTGATTTATTTTTTATAAGTGTATGGTATGATAACTAGAACGAAACCAAAAAAAAAAAAAACATAAAGTGTGCAGCAGGTTAACTTTTATGATGATGATGTCCGGTTTTGGCAACTCTGGCGTAATCGGTCAGCCGCTGCGGAGGCTCCTTCCGCCGTCAGCAATGTCACTTCAGCATTCGCTTCTCCAGCTCCATCCACTAAAGGGAGACACTTCCTTGTCATCTGTTGTGTAAACAAAGCCATCTTTCTGGACTTGGTCACCATGCGTGGTCGTGATGTGCCTAAGCAAGAACTTGACAACAAGTCACTTATCTGGCAAGTCTTACCACGATTTCACCAACCTCCTTTTTTTGCTGCATTAATCAATGGGGGTTTCTTTCTTTCACCTTGTCATGTTCATTTTCACTTATGAAAATAAATATCTGGAATTAAACTACTGTTAGTTATGTTATCAACTAGCATTTTCTGCTTTTGTATGCCAATGTTTCATATAGACAGATAGTAAAATTTACAGGCAGCAGTTTGGTCTTTGATCAGACTTATTGTAATGATATTAAGATAACATTGTAGCAAACCAAAATTCCAAATAAACAAGCAGAATCACTTTTTACAGATTTCCTTTTAAGCTACAACAGGGGGCTCCAGCTCATTTTATAGGGTGAGAGGGGCTATTTTCGTGATTGGAAGGGTTCTGAGAAAGAGGAGTTACCTCTCTTTGTATCTTAGATTGACTAGCTTTCTTCTTTTATTTTACGGGAAACAATTTTTTTTTCATGTTCCCTTGTTGCATCTTTTGTAGCCTTTCCTATCTTGCAATTGAAAGTCTTGATATTGCACATGGGATTGCGTGATGCATTCATTTGGTGCTCTACAATATAGGTTTTGCATATCTGAGGTCTTGTAGGATCAATGGTTTTTTCCTACATATGATTACCAACTACCTACATGGACCTGCAAGTACCTGTAAGCTTATCATGTTTATGTTACAATGAACGTTTTGTTTTTTGTCCTCTTCTGCAGTATGGAGTTTCTCTGCAGATCTACTGCTGGTGATGGTCCTCCACTAGTTGCATTTGGTGGATCTGATGGTGTCATCAGAGTTCTTTCAATGATATCATGGAAGGTTTGTGGGTGGCTTAGTTGTTGGTCTGTTGTATGCAATTACTTACCTCTTGTTGTTTGGTAATAGTTGTTACTTGCAGCTTGTACGCAGATACACTGGAGGACATAAAGGATCCATTTCTTGTTTGATGACCTTCATGGCTTCCTCTGGTGAGGTAGTGCTTTATTACCCTTTGCTAAATTTGTCTTGCTTAATATTTCCCTTCATCCAGAGTTACTGCTAGACTCCTTATTGGTATTTTTGCATTGAAGGATGCCTTCTCCTCCCTGTAATCTTTTTCTGCCATGTTTGTTGCATATACATAAATATACGCAGCTGTGATTTGTGTTACACCTTGGATCCTTCCTTGGTGCTAATAGTGTGCTGGTGCTTTTTATCAACACCGGACACTCAATGGGTACAGATGTAAATATGCATCTGGATATGGAAAGTGAAACTAAAAGATAGTAAGAGGGGGAGGGATGCTAATCTTTTGCTCATTTTTTCATCATAGGCCTGGGCACCATCAGTCATGACATGGATGTTAGTTCTGTTAAAACTTTAAAAGACTGCAGATCTTTTAGAAACATGTGAGTTTTATGACTTTTGGTGGCATACTTCATTATGGATCTTTAAGAGCAGGAGCATCATTGTCGAGTATGAGTCCGTATGAGTTAATATTGGAAATTTTTGGAGTATTACAGTTTCAAGAGAAGGTTTGATGGGACTCAAATAGTCATTGTTCCCTATTTTCTGTAATGTGCTTCATAACAGGAGGCATATAGTCCTTTCTAGACTGTAGTGGCCTCGGATATGTGGAGTGGACCCTTGGTTTTGGTGTTGAGAGTTGCGGCAATCCTGAGTTCAATGGAGGTATTCCTATCTACCCACTTATCGGGGTTTGAATGAGGAAAGGATTGCAAGAATAAATGGTGGTGTGCTATCAATGTTGCGAATTGGGTCTTTGGATGGAATAAAGAGTACAGAACTTGAAAGGATCATTTTTTCAAAGAAATTGTTAATGGATAAATTGTTTTTTTGTACCCTTTATGGTGCACCTCTTAATGGGCTTTTGAGGGGTTCCTTTACCTGACATTCAATGGGGACTGTAAAGCCTTGTTGTTCTGAATATCTGTTTTTTATTTTATTTTATTTATTTCTTTCTTTTCTCTCTTGGAGGACACCTTATTCTCCATTATGTAAACTCTCTCCCCCCCCTTCTTACTCCACCTTCTGTGTAAGAAAACATTCGCATGCATGCCTTCCACACTCTCTTTCTTGCGCACCCCCACTCAATTAAATCTATGCATTTTAGAGAATACATGTAACGGCCTATGTGCATGAACTTGCATGTGCTATATATGATATATGTCATGTAACTCATATTTGTTTACAATTGCTATGCTATTGATTGCAGGCTCTTCTTGTTTCGGGTGGTAGTGATGGTTTACTTGTACTTTGGAGCGCAGACCATGGTCAAGATTCACGAGAACTTGTACCCAAGCTAAGCTTAAAAGTAGCGTTCTTACTCTTCTTTCATCATGTGTCATGCTGCTCCCCTTTCTACATCACACAACTAAAAAGCAATTTAAACCTTGATTTTGATGTTGAGCACATTAACTTAGCTATGCCAAGAATTTATGATACCTGGTATTAAAGAGTCAAGATTTCCAACTTTGCAGCTTAAATAAAGAAAAATGCCACACCTATTTGAGCACCTTGTTTGTCCAAGAAATAATGCAAATATGTCAAACATGGCTGTTGTTACTAGTTTCTTTTGGCATTTTGAGTTGTAAATTTTATGCTCAAAGTTTTATTTGCCAAGTCATTTTGTTTATACATGATTTCTAAGCATGTGCACATTTAATCTTGTTCCAACCTATTCATGCTGTACAGGTCCTGCTTTTTTGAACTAGTGCAACTGAAGTAGGTTTTAATGCTTTAATTTGCCTTATTACCAGGCACATGATGGTGGGGTTGTCGCTGTTGAGCTTTCGAGAGTAATTGGAGGTGCTCCGCAACTTATTACCATTGGTGCAGATAAAACATTAGCTATATGGGACACAATCTCTTTTAAGGTGTTGTAACAACCTTCCATTATTTCTTAAGCTATGTGAAAATCTCATTTTATTTATGGAAATTCGAGTTGAAGGCTTTGGTACTATATCTGTCTTTCCTTCCTTTCCTAATATAATCCCACACACTTTCTTCTTTCTATCCCTTTTTGTTTGTGTGGGCAGGAGTTGCGGCGTATTAAACCTGTTCCAAAGCTTGCATGCCACAGCGTGGCATCTTGGTGCCACCCTCGAGCTCCAAACCTAGATATCTTAACTTGTGTCAAAGATTCTCATATATGGTATGCATAATTTTGCTATTTCTGTCGTATGCTCTGACAGAAAGTTGATGATTACTAAACAACTGTGTTTTGCAAGTTTGCATCAAAGATGTGTACAGTGGATATCACGGCTGTAACAACTCATACATTTTGCAGGGCCATTGAACACCCCACTTATTCGGCCCTTACAAGGCCATTGTGCGAGCTTTCTTCACTAATCCCTCCTCAAGTTCTTGCACCAAACAAGAAACTTAGGGTATGTAATTATTTTCTTTGCCTTTTCTTTAGCAACTTTATATCATGAGTTTGATGTCAATTTAGCATCTCTTGGTACTGTTAAATAAAAGCTTCTGTTGATTATTTGTTGGATAGCTGAGAGGGAACAGAGGGATGTTTGAAACTTGTTATAGAAGTAGCATTATATTTTGCATTGCAACTCTTTATATTCCCATTTTTTCAGTTTCTTCTTCTTTTAGGGGCTTCTCTGGTATGATTATTTTTAAACAATGTTGCATGTTTCTGGAAACTGGCCCATAAAATCATATATTTATGTTTTAACCATGGTTGTCACTCCCGGATTGGATGCCAAATCTACATTAACAAATGTGAAGGTTTGCTATTCACACCTTTATGTCGGTTGAATCACTCCTTTGCCCTGATAAATTCCTTAAAAGGATGGTTCTAATTTTGATCAATTCTAAATTAACAAGGCACTTCTTATTTACTAATCAATATTACGTATTGTAATTGCTGATCACTGAAAATTGATGTTTCTACAAATAACAACTTTCTTTTAATTGAACTTGGGTTGATACAGTTGTCTATTTGTCGGATTATGCTCTTTCACAAGTAATGTGTTGTCCTTTTAAGTTTTCTATATTGGAATGCCTTTTATTTGACACCTATAGGTTGCTACTGCAGGTTTATTGCATGGTCGCACATCCTCTACAGCCCCACCTTGTTGCTACTGGAACCAATATTGGTGTTATTGTCAGCGAGTTTGATGCTAGATCTATTCCAGCTGTGGCTCCCGTACCAACACCAACAGGAAATCGAGAGCATTCTGCCATTTATGTAGTTGAAAGGGAATTGAAGCTTCTGAATTTCCAATTGTCCAACACAGCAAATCCATCTCTTGGAAGTAATGGTTCATTATCTGAAACAGGAAAGTACAGAGGAGACTCGGCTGAACCATTACATGTCAAGCAGATGAAAAAGCATATCAGTACACCTGTTCCTCATGATTCTTATTCAGTTCTTTCTGTAAGCAGTTCAGGGAAGTAAGTCTCCTTGACCCTTTCTTTCTTTCATTTTTTTTTGCCTTTTTTAACAAGAGAAAGAGAGGATGCAATTAAGAAGGGATGATTCTACACTCTTCCTTCCAATGAAACAGAGGAAGCAATAGTCAAGTCACTGCAACTTCATGTCAAGTAAAAAATACTAACATCAGTAAACACTCGTCCGAGGTCTTACTTTTAAACACGGACATAAATTTACAATCATTTGTCTATGTCTTCCTTTGAAACAAAAAGGAAGCAACATGTGTAACTATCCCCTCTTACTCAATTGCCGGCAGCTATATCAATAAATATATTTACACTGGCTTTCTGAACGCTTCGTATTCTGGCTTTGAGACTGTAATTATCTGTCTGTTAAGTGCTTTTGACATTCTTTTTTGTTTATAACTGGTATACACATGACATTGCTTTCTTACCAAACATTTTGGTTGCAGATATCTCGCAATTGTGTGGCCAGATATTCCTTACTTTACTATATACAAGGTGAGTGACTGGTCCGTTGTAGATTCAGGCAGTGCAAGGCTTCTGGCTTGGGATACCTGTCATGATAGGTTTGCTATATTGGACTCTGCATTGCCTCCTAGAATGCCAATAATTCCGAAAGGGGGTTCATCAAGAAAAGCAAAAGAAGCAGCTGCAGCTGCCGCACAAGCTGCAGCAGTGGCTGCTTCTGCTGCCTCTGCTGCCTCTGTGCAAGTTCGTATCTTGCTGGATGACGGAACGTCAAATATATTAAGGAAGTCCATTGATGGTCGCAGTGAACCGGTACTTGACGTCTTTCTCTCAATTTATGTCACTCTTGTAGTTCCTGTTCATGCACTGAAATTTGGTGATTGCAGTCTTCATTTTTGCTGTCATCTGTTGATCTATCTGAGGCATATCCAGAATTTTCCTAGCTTTTTCAGTAATTATAAACGATAAATTGCAATGGAATTTAGTTCTATGAAAGGACTTAAAGTCGTTACCCCTTTTCATATTCCTGTAATGTATTGCCCAACTTCCTTTTCTGGTTATTGGAATGACTGGCACATGGAAATTCATTGTAAAGAAGTCATGCCTATTTTTCATTCAATTATCCTTTAAACTCAAACATATGATTAGTAACATTGAACTGGAGTGGCTGTTCAATGCCATTTCTTTTACTTCATCAATTTTTATTTAATCAATTTTTTATTTATTGATTTCATGTTTATCTTTTGATCATAATACCACTTACTGGAAAATACTATGGGATTATCTTGAAGTAGGATTCATTTGTGTTGTGTACGTTGTAGGAACTCCTGTGCGCGCGCGCACGTGTTTTTAAACAGAGGGAAAAACATGTCCTTAGTGCAGTATACATGCAATTTAAGGCCAGGATTGTTTCAATCATTTTTCTTGCATGGAGCACTATAAGGTTCTCTAACTCGATGCAATCTCTTCTAGGTTATTGGTTTGCATGGAGGGGCACTTCTAGGTGTGGCCTATCGAACATCTCGGAGGATTAGCCCTGTTGCAGCTACAGCTATTTCAACTATTCAGTCTATGCCCTTGTCAGGATTTGGAAGCGGTGGCCTTTCTTCTTTTACTACTCTCGATGATGGATTTAACTCTCATAAATCTCCTGCTGAGGCAGCCCCACAAAACTTTCAGCTTTATAGGTGAATCGTAGTCATCCTTTTAGTTGCCTGCCATTAGCTCAATTTCAAGATATTAGACATCAAATATTAGGTGACTAAGGTTACCTTTAGGGCGTATTTATGCTTATATATTCCTTTACAGTGCTGAACAAGATCTTTTAAGCACACTGATCCTTCTTAATGCTTGTTTGACAGTTGGGAAACTTTTCAACCTGTTGGTGGGCTACTTCCTCATCCAGAATGGACTGCATGGGACCAAACAGTTGAGTACTGTGCTTTTGCTTATCAGCACTATATTGTCATATCTTCTTTGCGGCCTCAATACAGATACCTTGGAGATGTTGCTATTCCCTATGCTACTGGAGCTGTTTGGCATCGGAGACAGCTTTTTGTGGCCACACCAACTACCATTGAGTAAGATCTGTTTATTGATTCACTTTTTATTCTGTTTGATATTTAGCTTCAATCTTACTTTCTATATTTCTCTTCCATATATTAAGTTGGTTTCGTGTTGAGCTGCCATAGTATTCTGAACACTTGCTCTTGTAGGAAATAAAAAGATCTACAGAAATACGCCACAGTCAACTTTGAGATTCATTAATTCAAGTTTCACAGGGGACTTGGAATACTAAAATTAATAAATAAACAATTTGTGTATCTCATGCAATGGAGCTTTTACAATAAAGGAAGAGTAATAAGATGTATTTATGAAGACATAGGCCAAATTTCTTCTTTTCACATGCCTATAGATAGAGATGATTATGTTGTCTGAATCAGTACTTTGAATAATACTATTCCCATTGAAGTGCTGGATTATAGTATTACCATGGATTATCGTGTATACTGATAGTAGTAAGGAATCTAAGGGCACTACTTGGTTATGGTCCCATTGAAATGCGGTACTAGGATGGAAAGTTGGAGATTGTTGTATCCTTGAGCAATATGCATGAAGTGACGATTCTCGTTCTTGAGAGTATAACTTGAACACTTTTGGGACTGTGGCAAGGTGACAGGTTAAAAACATTGATTACTTTTTGCCTTTGTCTTTGGGATTCATAGCGAGGCTACTGGAGATGGCAAAGTGAACATCTTAAAGTGATTCCATTCTTGGTTTTGGAAGCCACTGGCTTGGTATGTTATACTAAGAGTTTAAGTAGAAACATTTAGCGTGTTTTCCCAAAATATGTGCATAGTAAAAATTGACTGTTAATTTAGGACATGAAGGGTAACTTCCAAACAACTAAATAATCAATTGCAACTTAATTAATTGAAGGGTTTTGGAGTTAGATCAACGAAACAATCATACATACATGTAGTCTGTTGCATTCAATTGCCTCTATGTTTGATAACTGGAATTGAATATGTAGATTGTGAAAGTCACTGAAATTTTGTAAATAAAGACAAAAATTTTATTTCTGAAAAATGAATGGCTTGCAATTGAAGTGGGTCATTCCTTGGAAAGAAAGGATCGGCCTTAGTTAAAGAGAAACAAAAATGAGAGAAGTTGTAAAAAAAAACTGACTATTGTGAGTCAAAGAGTTGTAAGTTTTGAAATAAAGGTAATAATTTGAAGTGGTGATCAGACACCAGAGAGAATTCTAGGAGTGGTTGAACAGTTTGAAGTAAATCTGCAAAAGTGAGCTTTAGTTTTACGGTGAACACACACAACTTTATATCTCAACCTGTATAATTTTTTTACTATAATTTTCTTATGTTATCTGGGTCAATAGGCCCACAAACATGAGCAAAAGGCTTGTTCAATTATCATGGCTCTTTCTTGGAGTACTTGTTACTTCCCCCTTTAGGTATTGATTACATAAGAAATTCTCTTCTTCTTGCCTTTTCTTTCTTTCCATGCCTCTTTGGAAATTTTAATTTTGAAAAGCTCATTTCCAACACACGACTCTTCTTCAGATGTGTTTTTGTAGATGCTGGAGTTGCAGCAATTGATATAGAAACAAGAAAGAGGAAAGAGGAAATGAAAATGAAAGAGGCACAGGCTAGAGCAGTTGCTGAGCATGGAGATTTAGCCCTAATCGCAGTAGATGGTCTGCAATCTGCTACCCAAGAACGAATACCATTAAGGCCCCCAATGCTACAGGTTTAGTTACTTTATAGCTTTCCTGGTGCTAATTAATTATGTTTTTATATTGATCTTTCATTTTGGGCATATTGGGAAAATTTGGCCCCTCTTTTTTGGCTCTTCTTTCTGCCTTTTGTTCCGTAGAGAGATATTGCTGGATTAAATTTGGCCCGCGCTTACTCAAAACAAGGCAATTATATCATCCTAATTCCATTACCTATCTGACGAGGGAAGAAAAAGATTTTAAGTGTTGTGTTCACAGGTAGTGAGCCTCTTTGGTGAGAAATTTCAGGGAGCGATAAAGATTTTGTTCCAGATTGTGTATCAACTTATTGAACTTCTGTAGTTCCAGTGTTCTTTTATTGTGTAAAGTTTGAATCATCCCAACTGTTTAATAAAGATAAAAGCCATGTTAGAATGACTCTACATCTGTCAGTTTGGCTGAAGTAGTATTTCATATGTTATATTAGCCAAATGAATTGAGCTGGGATAGGGCTTCATCAAGTTGAGTTATGTTGTTGAATATATTATTTCAGACAGCAAACAACACTTGGAAAGCAAGCAATCAACCGATCCACTCTTTTCATTCACCTTTTATTTCGTTTGCTTAAAGTGTTATCAGCCTTGAGTTTATTTATTTTGTACCATGTTAACTGTGTGACTAGAAGAATCTGGTTTTCTTCTTGCTTCTTTAAGTGAATAATACATCTTCCTTTCAGGTAGTCCGGTTAGCTTCTTTTCAGCATGCTCCTTCGGTGCCACCTTTCTTAACATTGCCAAAACAGACTAAAGTTGATGGAGATGATTCAGCAATGCCAATAGAAGAGAAAAAAGTTAATGAGATAGCTGTTGGTGGTGGAGGGGTCTCTGTGGCAGTTACTCGTTTTCCAACAGAGCAGAAACGACCAGTAGGACCTCTAGTTGTGGTGGGTGTGAGAGATGGAGTTCTTTGGCTTATCGATAGGTAATTTGGTGATATTTGTTTGAAGAATTCCAAGATTTAAGGCTAGTCCATTAGCCTTCACTATTAGGAAGTGAGGATGCAAATGCTATTTCAACTTTTCCCTTTTACTATTCGCCTTCTTTGTTAAGAATCGTTGGCATAGTTTTTATGTTGTGGTTGTATGGTCTCAATCTAATTAGAAACTTTATAACTTGCAGTAGTGCCAGCAACATTGTTGTTTGGTCTTGTTTTTAAGTCAAACCTCAAGCTACCCAATTTTCCATGATGAAATTGACCACATAACAAAGTATATCATTATTCACCTTTTCTCATGTTTTTGATGGATGTTCAAGCTGAAAAAATGTACCGAGTGTTATCACCTCTATTTATAATGATTTGTTTAGAGAACTTAGTTTTCACAGCCTGTGTCTCCATTTCTTACTATGCTATATTACCTCCATTATCACTTCTATACTGTTTGTTTTGCTTCTATTGCAAGTAAAAAATCTGTCAGTCCATGTGTTGCTTTTTTGTGCACAGGTACATTAATCTGAGTCTATCTCTTGAACCTCCTTTTACTGAATTAAGTTTCTTTCAATGGCTTCTTAACTCAATTCGTAGAAACTTTCCACTGCCCTGTTTGAGAAACCCAGGTTCAGAATGATTTTTTTTTTTGTGAGGGTCCATGTTTTCCATGGCTATATTTGTACTCACTCCAAATGAAACTTTCCTGTGTATTAGTTTTTAGAGTTGAAGCTCCACCATGATGCCTGATTTCGGGCTTCTCCACAATGTAAAGTATATTGTCCTTAATTGTAAATTTGGGCCTGCAAAAGTTTAGGAGTTTAGGCTAGGAAGTTAATTTCATGGGCTGGTTGTGTAAATTGGTCTTGATAGTAGTAGAGTGTTTTTACTAATATCAACAAGGAAAGTACTACAAAGTTGACTAATCGTTTCTAATTGCTACAGCATGTTGCCTGAGTACTCCAGCACATAGAAAATTGAACTATGGCATTTTTCTTTCCATTTTGAAAAACTGGAGCTAGTATCTTCATTTCAAGGTCTACCATGCAAATCTATTGTGTCATACAATAGAACGCAATATGATAGATGAATTCTCTTTGGTAGGTACATGTGTGCACATGCCTTATCCCTAAGTCATCCTGGTATTCGTTGCCGCTGTCTTGCTGCATATGGGGATGCTGTTAGTGCAGTGAAATGGTATTTACTTTTCCCACCTTTTTTAATTGCAGATGAATTGCAGAAATGCTTTATGACGGGTTATAGTTCTTGCATAACCTATATTCTACTTTCATATGCAGGGCAAGTAGGCTTGGTAGGGAACATCATGATGATTTGGCACAATTTATGATGGGGATGGGCTATGCTACTGAAGCACTTCATTTACCTGGAATATCTAAGAGGTCTGCCTTGCATCTCCCAACACCCCCCCCCCCCCCGGCTCGCTCTCTCTCTCTCTCTCTCTCACACACACACACACACAGAGTCCCCTTGTATTGCAAACAACCTGTCTACTGCTATGATGTCTCCAAGCATAGCTCTAAGACGTACGCATACTATTACATTGTTGATTAGTGTTTCAGTTCTTGATATAGTAAAAGAAGTTCAAGTAATTCTATTCAAAGAGTTTTAACTATGGCAATTCAAGTCCATTAAGAGCATTTTATTGTTGCATTCTGCAGCATGTGCTTAACTTCTTTTTTTCCCCTCGCAATCTAGTTATATTGCTAGTCTATATTATTTATAGGTTGGAGTTTGATCTGGCCATGCAAAGCAATGATTTGAAAAGAGCTCTTCAGTGCCTTCTTACCATGAGCAACAGCAGGGACATAGGTCAAGATGGTATTGGGCTGGATTTGAATGACATCCTCAACATAACAGCTAAAAAAGAAAATATTGTTGAAGCTGTTCAAGGAATAGTGAAATTCGCAAGGGAATTTTTGGACCTCATTGATGCTGCGGATGCTACTGCTCAAGTTGATATTGCTCGTGAAGCTCTCAAGAGGTTAGCCGCTGCAGGTTCTGTGAAAGGAGCCTTACAGGGTCATGAATTGAGAAGACTTGCTTTATGCCTGGCAAATCATGGAGAGTTGACAAGGCTGAATGTATGTACCATCATATTTCTGCATTTTCTTGAATATTGATTCTATGAGTTGTGAATGCATGCTTGAATATTATACTATCTGGTAGCTAATATTGACTAAAGAGTTTTTCTTTTGTTGAAAATGACTGAGAGTTTGATACTATGATTCCTCGTATATATGAGGTTTTAGTGCAAGGGTTTAGACTCTCAAAATTTAAACCAGAAGTACAGGACTGAATTGAAGCTGCAATGGTAGTTTAGGCATTGCTTTTGACTTGGTCATAAGAAACCAACATGAGAGAAAAGAGGGGGGTGGGGTTGGTTATCTTTTGGATTAATAAACATGTATGGCTTTGTATTTCAAGAAAGCAAGCTGGCAGTTATTGCCTTGGCCTGCCTGCCATGAATGACTTTGTTAGTTGATTCTGGGTGTTCAATGATTTTCAATTTTATGCCTTTATTTTTATCTCTTTTCTTAAAAGCAATTTCTTGTGTGCGCTGCAGGGTCTGGTAAGCAATTTGATTTCAGCTGGCCTGGGACGGGAAGCAGCATTTTCTGCTGCAGTGTTGGGAGACAATGCTCTCATGGAAAAGTCATGGCAGGATACTGGGATGCTTGCTGAGGCTGTACTTCATGCCCATGTATGAATAGTTCATATTCACTTTTTATTTTTAAACCCTGAGATTAAAATCTTTTATCTGACCTTCCTCATGAATATCTCTAGGCTCATGGACGGCCAACACTCAAGAACTTGGTTCAGGCTTGGAACAAAATGCTGCAGAAAGAGGTTGACCATGCTCCCTCTAAAAAGATAGATGCTGCATCTGCCTTTCTGGCTTCACTTGAAGAACCTAAGCTTACTAGTTTAGCAGAAGCCGGGAAGAAGCCACCAATTGAAATTCTTCCACCGGGAATGCCATCTCTTTCTGCTCTAATTACCACTCAGAAAAAACCAACTCCTGGTTTACAGAGTTCACAGCAGAACCCGTTACAATTAGAAGGTCCTCCCACTGCCACTCCTGAACCAGTTACTGTATCTGCTGCAACCACAGCAACTTCAGAAGCTCCAGAAAATGCATCTGCTGCAACCACAACTACTTCAGCAGCTACAGAAAATGCACCTCCTAGCACTACACCAGAAGCAGGAAGTTCTCCACTGCCATCAGAAGCAAGCAAACCTACTGTTGATGATAAGGCTCCTACTTCATCCCCAGGAAGTAATTCAGATCAAATTGCTCCAGTGGAAGGTATACCGGAAACAATTGCAAGTGATTTGGCATTGCCACCACAAATACCAGATAACCAGGGAGCAAGTGTTCCAGCTAGTACTACATTGCCAATGAGTGATGTTCTAGGTTGAAAAAGCTAGTTTGAGCAACTTGGTACCAGAAGATAGAGAAAATTCTTTCAATAATTTCTTTTTACCTGCAGGAATTTTTGAATTTCTTCCAGCCGGCCAAACCATTCCATATTCTAAACAAACCGCAGCACAAAAAATCAGTTTGTAGCTTAGGTGCATCCTTTCGTGTATAATTTTGTCGGTGATTTACTTGGGTGCATCCATGGTGTATATTTTTTGTTGGTGATTTCCTTGGTGTATGTTGCCTCGAGCCGATTTGGCTCGTTGAAAGTTTCGTAGCCTCCAAAAGAGAGGAAAAATTGTACTCCTTGGTGTGTGTTTGTTGGTCTTCAATGTTTCATACATACAGTGTCGAAATTAGAATTTAGCTCTGGTCTTCCTGTGTTGGAACTTAACATGATGTAGATACCTGAACAAATTATTTTCTCCCGCAAGATGAAGATTAAGATAAAGATGGTGCTTGAGGGAGAATATGATTGTTTTTAAAAGTGTTGTTTATTTGAAAAAATATTAAAATAATATTTTATTAATTGTTTTTAAAAATATTTTTGATATTGTTAATTTAGAATTGATATTGTGAGAACGAAATTGTCATTGTAAAGACAAATAAAGTATACCAGGCAGTACGCTTCCTTAAATTTTTTTGTTCTCTGTTTTTCATCTGTTTCCTTCTTGTAACCCTCGTTGTTACGGAGAGAGACTTGAAGCAACAGAATCAATGTAGCGTTGAAATTACAAGGAACATAATTGAATAATGTACACGAGTAAACATGAGTTGTACGTTTACTTTTATTATTAAGAATAATACACTAAAAGAGGGAGCTCAAATATTGTTTCTTATGCCATTATTCATCAAAAAAATAAAATTATTTCGAATTGTTATAATGATTTTATTTTTATAGGCCTAAATTAATGACTAATTAAAGCACATTTATCAAAGAAGAGTAAAAATTAAAGATAGTGGACTAGGATAAATAAAGCAGCAAAAATATATATTTTGGTTTTCTAACTTTTTAATTTATAATTTTTTAGTTCTTAATAAGTTATGAATTTCAATTTTAGCTCAAAATTTTATTTTTTTTTAATTTTTTGATCCCATATTCGAGAGAGAAGAGGAAAAGTTACCGGATTCTGGTGATAGAGAGAGAAAATCTCAGTTGAGACCAATTACGACTAAGAAAACAAGTGGTTTTGGTGTCAATAAGTTCCTTTTAATAGGAAAAGTTTATACCCAATGTTTTTTCTTCTTAAACTTGCTTGAAAGGATCTATTTGAACTTGAAAGAATTTTTGTTTCAGATTGATTGTGGTTTTTGAGTCAGCTTTCTAAATTATTAGATGCTATGAATATGTTTTAAAAGGTATTTAGGGTGTTTTTTTTTTTTTTTGTCAAAATATAGATGAAAATGGGTTTCTCTTGGTTTGAAATAGGTCAGCTCAATTTTTCATTGACTGGAGATGATATGAATTTGAGTGGTGCAAGTAACGTGTCGTTTGCTATTTTTTTTTTTTCAAAAACCAAGAACTTTAGGCCTTCCTAACCTGAGAGACCAAGCCTTTTTGTTTTTAATTTTTACTCATTATAATTGCAATATTTTCATGGAAAATAACCACATTTTAGCTATAAAACTCGTCATTTTTATTGTCAACAAATTTCATTTGATGGGATATTCCATTCAGGTCCTTTTCTTTTCTTTATCTTAAAAAAAAATATTAGGTATTAGAAATATTTTGGATTCTAGTTAATTTATTTATTTTCTAACCAATTAAATACACATTTAAGAAGAAAAAAAATTGAACTTATAGATCCATAGGATGTTTCTTAGGTGTTTTTAGTTGGAAAAATGGGTAAATTGTTTTTTTAGCCTTTTAAATCGATTGCTTTACTTTCTGATCATTTATGATAGTCAAAATCTAAAATCACTTTTCTTTTTTAAAAAGTAGTGGATGGCATTTTATCCTTAAAAATATTTAAAGAAAGACTTGGCTGACCTTTGTTTTCCTTTGATTTTTTATGGATTTTTTTTCAATTTCATCATTCGACCTTAAGTTTTTATTAGTTTTGTTAGTATTTTTTTTTATTATTCTTTATTACTTGGTTGATTTTAAATTGAGCTATGCAATTTACTTTAGTTTGCTTTTGTTAGTTTATCACAATTTCAAACAAATATCTCAGAATTTTATTGTTATAGTTTTACAAGTATCTATTTTATCTAGTTGTTAATTAAATAAAAAATATTTTTTTAAAAAAATGTTATTAAATCCAGTAAATTTCATAACCCGTATCATAAGTTGTGCAAATTAATTGGGGTTG
This sequence comes from Populus tomentosa, assembly GCA_018804465.1. Taxonomy (NCBI): domain Eukaryota; kingdom Viridiplantae; phylum Streptophyta; class Magnoliopsida; order Malpighiales; family Salicaceae; genus Populus; species Populus tomentosa. Next base: position 5,846,590 of record CM031979.1, on the reverse strand, counting down.
ATTGGGAATTGAATTTTATAATTTGTTTTAGTTTATTTTTTATGAGGTTATTATGATTTCAAATAAACATTTCAGCATTGATTTAAAACTCGATTTTAAAAGTATATTATTTTATTATATAATAAAAAAAAATTAAGAAATTATTAAGGCCGATGCAGTTTTTGATCAAGATAGTGGGTCAATGAAATTTTTTTAAAAATCAAATTATATTTTTATTAATCATCTAAATTATTTTAAAATATTTTAAGTTGATTAGATCATGATAACTTATTCATAATTTAATTTAAAACCAAGTAATAATTAGAGTAAAAGAATTTAAATGTTCATTTGTTGGCTACCAAAAAGTTCTCCATAACTTGGGATTTTTCCTATTTAAGATTTTTTGATATGACCTGCGTCCCATGGAAAATTATGTAATTGTTGCTATAATATAAGGTATAAATTAAAGTAAAATAATAACAGTAGTGATGGTGTAATAATAATAATAAAAAAAAAATTGGCTCAAATTCTCTTGCAGTAATTGACTTACTCAGACACTAATTAAAACGATTTTTTTTAATTAGCATATTTTAATTATGTAATATTTTATAAACATGAAATTTAATAAATATTATTATTAAAGAACATGATATATTTAAACATCACACTTTTAAAATACAACAATTTAAAATATTATATTTTATAAACGTTTTCTAAACACAATAACTTAAAATATCTGTTTTGAAAGTGCGAAATCAATTATAATGGAAGATATTTTTTTTATCCCATCAGTGAGAGCTAGCCGGCACCTGCAAAAAAGAAAAACTCAGCATAAAGAGTCGATAAATCTTCTTCCCTGCCTCTATTATTTTTAGATGGGTTCTATCAATAGCTTAGGGGGTTGTGACCAAGAGGAGCAACTAGCGAAAAGGAGGAGGTCGGCGTGCTGGAGCTGCTGAAGGAGATTCTGTCACGGCTTGGCCGGATCGGGTTTGGTTGAAGGTGGAGTTGGTTGTGGCTGTTGTTGCTGACCACGGTGAAGAGGGGAGGAGTTGTTGGCTGTCGGCTGGAGGATGGGAGCATTTTGTGTTGTTGGTGGTGAGGAGTTGCTTGCCGCGAGTTGAAGGGAAGGGTTTGGTGTTGAAATGTGAGGCTATGTGTTTGCAAGAGATTTAGCAAAAGACAAAATGAAAAGGAAGTTGGGGTTCACGGGTATGGCCTCTAGTGATTATGGGGAAGGAGAATGAAAAATGGGAGGCTGATGTTCTTGTATCATTGTATGCTCAAAACTACAACGGAGACTTTATTTTTGGATAAAGACAAAAAAAATGGTGTGGGGGCTGTTGATTTCTCAATATGGTGGTTTTTGTTTTGGGCAATGATGAACAAGTGTTGGTCTCAACAAAAACTCATGCATGGTGGAGTGGGAGATGGTTGAATCTTCTTGTTGAAAAAGAGTTGTTTATTATGTAGACATTTTATTAATTATCATGATTGTAAATCACGATAAAATTATAATTAATATCGCGATATTTATGCTAATTCCCAAATTTATATGCTATTTTGTATTTTATATGCTAACTCCCAAATTTATCCGATTAAAACACGCCATTAGAGATCTCATCTCTCCCATTAGAGAGAGATCTCATCTCTCCCATTAGAATCAGGTCAACGCACACCCTCTCTCTCTCTCTCTCTCTCTCTCTCTCGTTTATCTGATTGTAAGCAGGTCTTTCTTTCTATTTTCATTTTTTTTTGGGCTCCCTAGAAACATAATAGAATCAATCATCCACAAAACCCAAAACAACAACATTATTTGATGTGTATTTGTGAAGAAATTAATTCCAAGAGAAACTGATAAATTAGTTAATGGCATGTGCCGCTTCCGCTGCTGCTTCTGCTTGTGGGGTCTCCATGGTTTTCAGTGAATTCGTCTCTTTCCTTCTTCCAGAAACACGTCAATAAAAAATGGGGAAGGGCCTGCCTTTCTTTTTACGCAAAAACAGCCGTCGTCGCTTAAAGAAGGCTGGTGGCCTGCAATCACCACCATCTGCTCCGCCTCCTCCACCGTTGAGATCACCGGAATTAATTGATGCTAATCACAGCAACAACAACAATAGCTTGGTGGTTGGGGCAGCGACGGGGCCTGGGAAGGGGAAGAAGAAGGCCGGAGGAGCAGCCAGGCTGTGGATGAGATTTGATAGGTTGGGGAATTCGGAGCTGGTGGAATGTGATAAAAGTGCCATCATCAAGCGCGTCTCTATTCCTGCTAGGGATTTGAGAATTCTTGGCCCCGTCTTCTCTCACTCTTCTAACATTCTTGGTAATTTCCTTCCTCTTCTTCTTCTTTTTATTGTCCTTTTCTTCCTTTTTAGTGTTAGTTTTTTAATTTTTATTATTGTTTCCAGCCAGGGAGAGAGCCATGGTTGTCAACTTAGAGTTTATAAGGGCTATAGTGACTGCTGAAGAAATCCTGATTTTGGATCCTCTGTGCCAGGAGGTTCTTCCATTTGTGGATCAGCTAAGGCAACAACTTCCTCATAAGACCGCGGTTAACATCCAACAGGTCTCTCAGAATGCAGACACTCATGCTTCTACCGGGGGCCAATGGCTGCCTGTTCCAGAAGCTGCTGAAGGCTTGCAGTGTGAGCTTCCATTTGAGTTTCAAGTTCTGGAGATTGCTTTGGAGGTTGTCTGTACCTTCTTGGACTCCAATGTGGCTGACCTGGAGAGAGATGCTTATCCCGTGCTGGATGAATTGGCCAGGAATGTTAGCACCAAGAATCTTGAACATGTTCGCAGTTTGAAAAGTAATCTCACCCGTCTGCTTGCTCGTGTACAGAAGGTAGGTAGTTTGCCAATACAGTGATCTAAATACTTGTCATGCTCAACAATCTCTCTTCACTCTTCAATAGTACAGCTGAGAAAGAAAGAAAAAACTAATTTGTCAAACAAAATAATACTGGTACTGATAATACTAACACGTACGGCTTTACTCTTAGCATTGAAAACTAATGTTTAAATTTGATTTTTCTTAGTTTTTAGATGCACTTATAGAAGATATAAGCTAGAACATATCTGAATGGAATCTCTTAACAATTTTTCCAGTAGACCCCCCCTCCTCTCAATAAATTTTAAATCTAGGTGTGCACACATGTAAGATAGATCAAGAAAGCATCTAGCATCTTCTTTGCCATCCCTTATGTACAATTCTTCCTTTTTTCCCCAATTTCAATATGAACTTGGAATCCAATTACTTGAACTTGATACAATGCCTCCGCTTATCTTTTTCCAGTATCATAGGAATAATAAATATTCTACTCAGCTGAATTATGCAATCTTGGAAATGCGTGGATAAGAACAGGGGAGTTGGCATGTAGAAATTATTCATGCATTTTAAAGAACCTAACTTTACCGTACATTATTTGAACATCATTTCGCATGCACAATCTTCCTCTCTCCCTATATATGCTGGAATGTATGGAAACTTCATGCAAAAATCTTAATGAAGCTATTTACATTAATCATGTTATTGCTAGAAATTGTTGTGGGAAATGTTTTTTAACTCTTTAATGTTTGTAAATCTCTTGTAAATTTTGCGTGTCTTTTTTTTTTCCGCTATAATTCTTGAAACTTGAAACTGTCACTTAAATAATACTTTGTGCGGTAAAATATTTTTTATACATGAAACTGACAGACTTCATCAAGAATGTTACAGTTGATGCTGAATCCTAATTTACTTTCTCTCATCAAGGATTACTTATCTGTCTAATATCAGGTGAGGGATGAAATTGAACATCTATTAGATGACAATGAAGATATGGCAGATTTGTATTTGACAAGGAAGTGGATTCAGAATCAGCAATCTGAGGCCTTGGTGGGTTCTGCAGCTTCAAATAGCATAACCCTTGCTACACCACATCTCCCTCGACTTGGCTCTAACCGGAGTGCAAGTATGGTGACTGGCAGTGTTTTGGATGATGATGATGATGTAGAGGATTTGGAGATGTTGCTTGAGGCTTATTTTATGCAGCTAGATGGAACACGAAATAAAATATTGTCTGTGAGTATTGCCTCCTTGTCTACAACTTGACAAAATGTTAAGCAAATAATTGTCTTGATAAATGTCAGTTTTTACATTGGTCACCCTCTAAGGATGTTCTTGGTCCAAAAGCAAGCTTGTTGGTCTAAATTAAATAGGTCTTGACATTATGAGGGACATGTTTTGCCCCAATATTATAAGTATTCTATTGTAATTTTCAGATTGCTAAATTACTGATGGATGATATAATTTGAGAAGCTCATAGGGCTTTGAACTCTACGGAATTTTGTCTGGTCAGTTCTGATTGAACTGCAACCGGTGTCATACAAAAATCAATGTGCCAATCCCAATCAGGCAAGAATAACAATTAAAGGATTAATGACTCCCACTTAGGTTTCTGCTTGTATAATTGGTTGTCTTTTAATGGTGAAGATTTTTCAATGAGGGAATCATGAATGTGAGAAAGTGGCATAAAATGTTTTGCTATTCAATTGCATCCATGATTAGATAATTGGACTGCTCAATCCATTTATGGTGATTATTTAGCTTCACATTCTTGAAGTTAACTGGGTTCTTGAATTTTCAGGTTCGTGAGTATATTGACGACACAGAAGACTATGTCAATATTCAGCTTGACAACCAGCGAAATGAACTCATCCAGCTCCAACTGATATTAACCATTGCGTCTTTTGCTATTGCAGTGGACACCCTGATAGCTGGGATGTTTGGCATGAACATTCCCTGTCGATTGTATAATATAAATGGGATATTTGGCTACTTTGTGGGAAGTTCTTCTACCGGATGTTTGTTTCTTTTCCTGCTTGTTCTAGGTTATGCCAGATGGAAGAAGCTACTTGGTTCATAAGTCTTTATCTCTTTGCCAGTTGCAGATGTGTGTTTAATGAGGTAGATTCTCACAACTGGCTTATCTGTGAATCCCAGTACACTGTCTTACAAGTGCATTTGGAGAGGGCAACCTTACTGTATGAAATTACTGGTGATCTTCTTATGTCCATACCAAAGTACGCTACGCGTCAGTTTCTTCTTCTCTTCCTCTTTCTTTTTTCTTGGGGCCTGAAAAAATATGTCTCTTGCATTCATGTAATGCTGAATTTTTTTATCCTTTTCATGGCAACCAAACTGAGGGCTGTAAAAGTTGTGTTTATTCTGCGTTTTTTTTTTACTTGTGTATTATATCGTCGACTTGAGATTTTAGTCGTGAGATTGGCTGCAAGGATAAGTTATTTACATTTTTGTTTTAAAACCCGAGACAAATCTATGATCATGGTATGTGAGGATTAAACTTGGGTTTATTCAATTTTGAAGGGATCAAAAAGATGGTTTTATTTTACTAGGTTTTATCTGGATTAGTAGATCAGTTATTTTTTAATTTTTTTTAAAAAAACCCCTAGATTCAAGTTGACCCTCAAGGCTTTTTACAAGGGACATTGATGTGAACTTCATGTAAAAATCTTGTATTCAGTTCAGTTCTCCTTTCCCTATTTAATTATCACGATACCCACTAATTTTTTTTCTTTTTTTTTTTTACTTTAGAAAATTTTTCAATATGAAAACATAAGTGAAAGGATAAAAAATTATAAAATTGCCAGAAATTAGTCTAATTGCGTCGAAAATAAGTGTTTTTTGAAATTATTTGTACCCTTGATTTTTTAAAAAAAAAAATGATAAAAAATAGGGATAAAAAATAGATAATGACAAAACAAGTTCGAGTTTCAAAAGTACGGTTTATATTTTCTTTAATTGTTAACTTAAGTTTTAGGTGGATTTGGTATATGATGGTTTGCATGGCACCAAAGGATTCATATTGCTGCTTCCAACTAGTTTGGGATAAGGCTTTTTTTGTTGTTTTTTGTTGTAAGAGAAGAGAACACAGAAAAAATTCCTCCGATGTTTTGCTTTTTAACCTGCAGGAATTCTGAATTTTGATCTTCTTGCAGTCGGGAGAACCTTTGCATGCCTGAACAAAAAGCAGCACCAAAATTAATTTATAGCGCAGTGCATCTTTCCATGTAGTTACATTGAGTTGATTCAGCTTGTTTGAGTTTTATTGGCAGGCCTGGCTCCATGAGAGAAGAAAAGTAACCAAAACCAACACTTTGCTCGGAAAAACACTTCTCCATACTTTAGCGAAAAGAACAGCGTAATGACGGTTTTCCTTTCCACCAAAAATTAATTTTTATCATAATTTTGTCTAATTGTTATTTTTTAAAAAAAAATTTGTTATAATTAAATTTCTTTTTTAATTTCAGTCTTTAAGATTTGGTTGGTTAATTACTGAGCTTTATGATTTTTTTAAATAAAATGTTTTTTTTTTAATATTCCGGGTTATATGTTTAAAAAGTTAACATAAATGATTTTTTTTATTTTTTTATTATATCATTTTAATTTTATAACCTCAATCACATATCTGAGTTGACTCCAACTTTAAAAAATATAATAGCAGAAACATAAATTTACTGTTTTTGCTCTTGCGGTTTTTTACTGTGAATGTTGTACTCTTTAATAAACACAAAAGTAGAATCAGAAGAAAAAACACAAGTAAAATTGAGCTTTCTGTTTTTTTGTTAACACAGATGACAGCAGCAGACCATTTCACAAGACTAGAACATGAACTGGAATTTAACTTTGTGCTACTTGGGTGCAGGTTTACATCATTATGTTAGACGACAAGTTTCATAGTAGACTTAAAGTTTGAGCAGTGCCCTTGTTACTGTTTCTCTTTCTAGGAAGATGGAATGAATAAAGGGAGGAGGGGAATGCATGCGAATTTCAGGGGGGAGGTTTTAGTTCAAATTGTGTTTGTAAGCCAGAGACATGGAGCTTGTTTTTCTGAGTTAGTGAAGGTTGGCAAATCAAAATAATAATAAAATATTAATTTAAAACTTAAAAAAATAAAAATGAAAAGAACAGGTGAATTGCAATGCCAAAAGATGTCGTAGAAAGGGATTGGAGAACATTTTGTTGTTATTTTTTTAGGTTTTAAATGATAACAAGCAGCACTATTATGGAAGTTCCTGCCATCCTGTCAAAGTAGTTGTCGCATCAGCCACACTTTTGCCATTTGTCCAGGAGAGTTTTGCCTCTCCCTAGGTGAAAAGAGAAAGCTCAAAAAAGAAGAAGAGGAGAAGGAACACTTGGAGGATGCCCATTGCAGGAAGCAGACAGCATAAGGGACACAGGGCCCCATGCTTTCGAAGAGAAAAGGTGCCCACCCCAAGACCAGACCACGGGTGTTCCCTTCTTTCTTTGTCTCATCAATGGGTCCATTCCAGTTAAGGAACTATTTGGTAAGAGCAATGATGCTGGGAGGTGTGTGCCTGTGTGGTTCAAGAACAAGCCTATCCCTGGGACCGAACCAAACAAGCCCCATCTCCTGCAACCTTTTTTCTTTTAGAGAAAATGAAAAACACAACGGCAGAATACAAATAACATTTACCGTTTGTTGGGAGTACTAGTACCGAGCAATCCATCTTATCCGTCTATGGATACAAAAGCTTGCTACCCTCCATCCTTCTTCTTTTTGTATGCTTTCTTCCTGCTCATCATACACAATCCATCCAGATAATCCGGGAGGGGGATGGGCCAATCCTCTTCTTCATGCTCGTGCAATAATGGCCATGAGATTTACAGGCCTGTTATCATTGGAAAAAACAGCGGTGATGTTGATGGGGACGACGACTTGACCTTGAGTCTTCCTGACGAGTGCCTGGGCAGTGTGTTTGGGAAGCTGGGTTGCCTTGACAGGAACTCTTGCTCTCTGGTTTGCAAGAGATGGAAATGTGTGGATTCGAAGTCAAGAAACCGCCTTGTCTTGCTTGCTCGTTCCGAGCTGTCTCCATGCCTGCCTTCCTTGCTCTCTCGCTTCAACACCGTCTCCGTTCTGTCTCTCAAGTGCTCCCGCAAGCTCTTCAGTATAGACGATGCTGCCCTCTCTCGCATTCCCATCTTTCTCCCATTTCTCAAGAAGCTCAAACTAAAGGGCTGCATCCATATTTCTGACGATGGGCTGCATGCTTTCTCTCTCCACCATCCCCCTCTCCTCACAAAACTGTCCTTTGCATCCTGTGGTTTTGGTGCCAAAGGCCTCAACTCCCTTCTCTCTAATTGCCCTTCTCTCCAAGATCTCACCCTCAAGCGCCTAAGAAAGCTGGATGCCACTAGCAGCACCCCTGCATCGTCATTGTGGCCTGGAGCTTTGAATGTCGATGGTGGTGATGTTATTAATGATCATCATAATAATATTAATGGTGTTTTTGCTGGAGATGCCATCAAGAAGGAGAAGGATGTTCACAATTACTGCTACAAGAGGAGCCTGAGGCTAGAGCGGCTGTGCCTCAAAGATCTTCACAATGCTCGCCTTTTCATCCCTCTAATTCTCTCAGCTTCCGCTTCCATCAAAACCCTCATTGTTTGCAGGAGCTCCGGTAACTGGGACAGAGTCCTCGAGACTAGTCTCCATGGAAAAACCACTTCCATTTCTGAGATCCAGATGGAAAACGTCCAGATGGGCGATGCAGGCCTCCTGGCCATATCCTCTTCTTGCCCTGACCTCCAGCTTCTATACCTCAGCCGCACCACTGACTGTACTGACGATGGGTTATCCGCAATTGCAAATTATTGCAGGAAGCTTAGGAAGCTACATATCGATGCATGGAGCAGGTTCGGAAGCAGGACTATTGGTGATGGGGGGGTGTTTTCCATAGCCAACAAATGCTCCCAACTGCAGGAGGTGGTGCTTATGGGCATTCCAATAGCTATCCCATCTCTGAATGCCCTGGCTTCCAACTGCCCCGGACTTGAGCGGATGGCCCTCTGTAACACCGATTCTGTTCAGGATTCGGAAATGGCATTTATTGCTGCCAAGTTCCTGGCCTTGAAGAAGCTATGCATCAAGAACTGCCCCAATGTCTCGAAGTCAGGGATCGAAGCTGTTGGACGCGGTTGCCCCAATTTGGTGAAGTTGAAGGTGAAGAGGTGCAAAGGGGTCACTCAGGCAATGGTGTCCAGATTGAGGTTCCAGAGGAGTTCTTTGGTGGTATCATTGGATGCAGGGTCAATGCTGTTTGATAGTGGAGGAATTTCATTATTATCAACTGCAGTAAATGAAGAAGAGCAAGGAACCGCGACTCCAATGGCAAACACTAATGGTACCAGGAGCGCAGCAGCAGCATCAACAACAGTAGCAGCAACTCATGTTATCTGCAGCAGCAGGGGTGCACTCTTGCTCAGGTCTAAATTCGAAAGCGCTCTTCATCTTGGTAGGAGGAGGCGGCCAACTGAAGACAATGCTAGTTGATATTCGCCATCATCATCGATCCCAAGCTGCACCGCCACCATCACCTACTAATACTTGTTAGCTAGGTTTCCAATATAAAATACTGCTAGCTAATGGCACATCATCAATATTGCTTCCTTGTTCTTGGTGTATTTTCGCTTCCCTTTCCTTTCCCTTCTCCGAGGAGTGACGGGTACCTCGGATTGCATCTTTCAGGTTTGCTCGTGTTGTTTTATTTTTCCCCTTCTGATTCTTTTATTCGAGAGTTTGCTGATATATTTATGCAATTTTCTGTTTTGTGGTGCTACATGAATCTTCCAAAAGGAGAGGATTTTCTTTGAAGATAGAGTTTCCATGGAGGGAAACGTGAAACAATCATCAGTCTGACTATACTAGTTGCTACGGTAATTAATTTGAGAAGACAAGGAAGGTGGCAGCAAAGATTGCAAATAATCCTTAGGAATAATCAAAATAGGAGTGTGACTTCTTCATTTACTATAGATTTTATCTTTCAGAAGTTGATACCGCCCGTGCTCCTCTTCAATAAACACATTCTTGGTAGCATCTAGCCAAATTATCCTTTTTTAGGCAACATATATATCGGATAAAATTTATTTCAAGTTAATTTTGCATGCAATTAGTTGTGAAATGGAAAAATGTTGTATATGTTTCATAGAATGAATTGAAAAAAAAATATATGAACTGATAAATTATATAAAAAATAATAATTATGAATGCTAATTAAATAGTAGGATAAGAAAAAATAATTTTAATAGTAAAAAATAAAAAAGATATATATATTCTTATTGAATTCATGTGCTTTATTATACTCGGATAATTTATTAAATAGCAATGTAAATGGGGATCTATTTTGTTTTTTTTTTTTTTGAAAAAAAAAAGAAGCTTTTGTGGGCCAAAGAGGCAAGGCATATCACGGGTGGCCTCTAAAGATGAAAGCTTAGGCCTGGACTAGGCTCGTATGCTTAGGACTGGTCAGTTATGTGAGTGGATAATGTGCCATTAGCTCACCTAGGTTAAGAAAATGAAAACAATTATAGTAGAGAATGCATCTTCTGCTAAAAAACAAATCCAGCCATCTCAAGTACCCGAAAAATCAAGGCTAATTTTAGTACCTTTAAAATTAAATTTTTTACTTGTTTTTTCACATGAAAACACTATCTAAAATATTTTAAAAATCTCAATAAATTTATTTTTAATCTTGAAAACACCCTTTAATCGCTCTAAAAATAAAAAATCAAATTAAATAAAAAAACAAATTATAGACCCTTGTGTGCAATCTTTTTGGAATGTTTGAAAGGTAATATTATATCCATTAAACTATCCTCTATAAAAATGAATCTATTATCAAAAGTTATCTTTTTTATGGTGAGAATGTGGCTTTCTCCTCTTTTTTTTTCTTTTTTTTTTACGATTTTCTCTTTTTTTCTTAATATTCAAGGATTGGAATATGAAAAAAATTAAATTTAGGGTCAAAATATAATAACCTAAAACAACAAGGACCACATCTAGTTTAGCAAAAACTTCAAATAAAATTTATATTTTCACAAACGAATCATGTAAATATAATTTATGTACATAAAGTATATATAAAAAAAAAAGTTAAAAGGAAAATTACAATGATTTCTTTTAGAATTTTTAAAAAGTAATCAAAAAAATTAATTATTATTTTAAAAAAGTGAACTAAGCAATTTAAGAAATAAAAGAGATGATATTAGTTAAAAATAAACTAAAAAGAAAAGAGAGGCAATGTTAATTAAAATTTAAATAAAAATAATAATCAAAGTAAAAAAAAAAAAAAAAATGTCAGGCCTGCGCGTCCGGTAAGGCTTGAGAAAGCACAAGCGCGCCTAGCTAATTATTATTTTTGAAGCGCCATCCCCTTCACCATGTATATATAGCAAATGACATGTTGTTTGCTCATCTACTGTGGAAGATGACACTTTTTTTTTGTTCTGGTGGACAACTTACCATATAATGGACAAATTTTTGATGCATTTTGTGATCGAAAAATCAACTCTTTTTTTTCTCAAAAATTAAAACTTCATCTTATTTTCACATAAAAATATCATAACAACTTCAACGAACTCATTTTTCAATCCAAAAACACCCTCTAATAACTTTAAAAATAAAAAATCAATGAATTAAAACATGTTTATAAATTGAATTTGTTTTTCCGGCATGGTTGAAAAGCAACACATCTCCATTAAACTCCTATCAAAAATATAAAACTATTGACACAAAGATCAGCCTTTTAAGGGTCAGAAAGAAGCTATTCAAGTACCTTTTCTTTTATCTCTCAAAATACAAAAACTGTAACATAAAATAAATGAAATTTGTGATTGAATTGTAAACTAACAAGGATCATATAATACATAAACTAAAATTTCAATGCTCAAAATAAACTCCCCGCACCAAAATCTAAATGGTGCATTTTTTTTACCTCGAAGTGGTTTTTTTTTTTTTTTTCAACTACAACCTAAAGCTATCAATGATTTTTAATTAATTGTCAGAATGTTTCCTGACAAATCATATATGTAAGAGCTTGTAAATTGAGATAAATCTAAACATATAAAAACATGCAAATATAATTTTTTTAAAAATCATCAATCAAAACCAAAAGAGAACTGAAATGCAAAAAAAAAAAAAAAAAAACAATGTTCAAATGATCAGTGTAATCTCTAGTGAAACCATCCAAATTGTTTTAGTTTATTGTATAATTAGCTATTTAACCAATGCCGTAGGTTTTAATTTTTTTTTACAAAAACCCCTAAGTATGCAAGCTATTTCTAAAAAAAAATCAAAATATAAATGAAAAAGATCGTGCAAATATCTAATCAAATGAATCGATAATCATATATATAATTAAACAAAAATAAATTATTAACAATAACTAAAAAAAACTTAAAAAATTGAAAGATGGAGCCGACCAAGATATTTAATATCACAATACAAGTCATTTACCCAGTTATATTTAATAAATTTATTCATAAAAATCAATCTATAATAAAAATCAGCATACACTTAAAATTTCATGAATAAAATAAAAGGAAATTTTTTAATGTTAGGCTGCACGTGTTAAAATTATTATAAAAACACAAATGTTTTTATTTAAAAAAATGAGTTTAATCTATATAGAATATATATATAAAAAAATGAATTACATTAACCTCATAAAAAACTAAACAAACTCAATATAATAAAAAAAAACATTGCTATTTCAAAAAGTCTAAATAAGCCAAGAAAATCTTAGAGAATAGGCAGTAATCAGGACATAAATGCAAAAAATAATTTAAAAAACATATAAAAAAATAATTTTTTTAAAAAAAACACAAGGTAAGGCGTTGTAGGTCTAGCAAACCTATCTTAACACCTGGTTCATAAAGAAAAGACATGCACACGGGCCTTGATTATTTTTTTGAAGTTAATGGGGTGGATGACATATTGTTCCCTCTATTCTTTGCCAAAAAAACAGACAACACATTGTCTATAATTGCCCACAATCTAGCCACTATGGTGGCCAGAAAAACAAGGTTTTTTGTATTTTCAATTTAAAAACTTATTTTTCAACTATTTTTTTACCCAAACACCTAAAGAACACCATTTGAACCTTGTTTAACCAATCTATGACCTTCAAAAACTCAAAAAAAAAACCCCAAAACCCAAAATCTTTCAGAGTTCATATTTATTTTCAAGTATTTTCAGGGTAATAAACACTTAATCCTAACTCCGCTCGTCATATGGAACAATTTAACATAAAAATTAACTATTTTAGAGGCTAAAATCATCGTTGACGATGATTTTTTATTTCTACGCCAAAATCTAGCAATTCACCATCTCTCCTCCACTCACAATGGCCTTGTGAGTTGCGATGCGGCCCAAGTCCTCGCGTGATGAAATTAAATTAGAGGTAAATTTTATAAATTACAAATAGAACTAACATATACTATAAAAAAAACATGAAAATAAATTAGGGTGAAAACACTATTTTTATAAACATTCAACCACATAAAAAAATCATTATCATGTGCTTTTATTTTTCATTTAACAATCATGGTTTATTTTCATAAAATTAACACTCGATAAACAATAAAATGACATTTAAAATTATAAACATGTGAGATAAAATGAGTATTTAAAAAAACTATAAAAATACAATATGGGATAAAAACAAAATTTAACAAAGGTTATAATAGTTGTCCACAATGTTTTTTTTCCCTTTGATTTTATTATCACCTGTTTTTTTTTCAATTTAATCATTTTATATTAAATTGATTTGGTATTATGTTTGATGTTTTGTTGCTGATTTTACACGGGGCTCTCACAATATTAGTAATAAATTTTGATATTAAATTAATGCTTAATTTAACAAAATAAAATCTATTTTATTTATTCAATCAATTAAAATTTTAAAAATCTAATTTCAAACAGAAAAAAAATTCAATCTTTTTTTTTTATAATAAATATCTTTTTTATCTTAATTTCCCGACTTAATTTTTTTATTAAAATTAATATATTTATTAACACACATACTTTTTTATTTATTTTATTAAAGATATTCATAAATTTTTCAGTTTGTAATCAATTTTTTTATGATAAAAAAGGTTAACAACGCTTAGGTTTTTTTTTTTTTAAGCTGAGAAAAAAAAAAGCTCCATCCAGAAACTAGTATAAAACAAATTAAGTTATGGATAAACCTACTTTCCCTCCCGTACACGAGTTCTTTCCAAAAATTTGTTCCTTGTCAATTACTTATTTGATGTTCCCCTCGTTTATCAATAAAGTCCCTGTGTCAGCTTTCACAAGCAAATCTAATATAAAATATTTTTTTATTGTGTGAACTTAGAATTGTCGTCAAAACTATATGACTGTATATAGTTCATCACTTAACTCTCTAAAAACATTTCTCACATAATTTATAATTTCAATATATATACTGCAAAATAAATTCAGTTAAAATATTTAAAAAGGTTTGATAATAAAATATAGTTAATTAAAATAAGAAAAACACAATTGACATGCTACCTATATATTAATTCTCTTTTATTTAGTTGCATCAAGTTTTTTTCTATAGTTTGTGTGATTTTTAATTCAAAAATATATTAAAAAAATATATTTTTTAAAATATTATTTTTGATATCAACATATCGATTTAAAAATATAATAATTATTTTTTAAAAAATAATAAATAGTAAGTTATACTGGAATCCCAAACAATTCTTAAATATATTAACTTTTATATGATGGTATAATTTAAAAAATTAAATATACACAAAAATATTTAAAAATAAAAATTATATATATATATATATAAAATAATTAAAAACGCAACCACTATTTAAACAATACTAAATACAAAAATAAAAAATCAGTGAGAAAAGATATTAATTTAAATATAAATTTAAAAATTATTTAAAAAATTACATGTAAAAAAACATAATTTTTTTTAAAGAACCGAAATTAAAAATAAAAAAAGAAAGACAACTGAAAAACAAAACAAAAATCAAAATGAGAAGTTAATATCGGTCATAGTCATGGGAAGGTTATAGGAAGGACGACGCCAAAAACGATTTTTTTCCCTTAGAATCCTGGACGGTGGAGCCCAACCGCTAAAATTGTCAAACCTCTTTCTATCATAAAAAAAATAATAATCAGAACACTGAATATTCTACTCTTGATATTTTTTTTTCATATTAAAATACCAACCATGATTTTGAAATTTGACATAACTTCTTGAAACTTGTTTCAGTCAATTTAAAATTAAAATTAGATTTAATTAAAAAAAAATAATAATAAAAAAATTAATATGACTTGATTGACCTGACAATCCGGTCAAAAATCTGATTGTAACTCGTTGATTTTTTTTAAAACTAAAACGATATTGTTTTAATTAAAAAAATTGACCTGGACGATCCGGTCGAAACCTAAAACTCAGGTCTTAGACCGAGTCAGATCTAAAAACTATATCAACAATTATAATTATTATATAATTTTAAAATTCAATCAAGAGTTGGTTCATGAGTTACGAGCTGTATTAATTGAAGTTAACATAAAAAAAATAATTGTTATAATTTTAAAATCTAAGTTAATTATCAATTCTAGACGAGACTCGAGTTTACACGTGGATTGATAATTAGTCTAGATCAATATAATAATAATAATAATAATAATAATAATAATAATAATTATTATTATTATTATAATTTTAACATCTAATTTAGATGTCAATTCTAGACAATATCCAAGTTACAATTGGATTGATAATTAAGCTAAATTAATATAATAATAAAAATAATAATTATTATAATTTTAATGGGGAGTCATTCGAGAAAAAAATCAAGTCAATTCTAATTTTATAATCAGAATTATTATAATATTATTTACTTCAACACTAAATATAAAATATACTAAAAGAGTTAATATCTATTATTTTTTAAAATATATAAATTTAAATACTAAATACAAAAATAAAAAATCAGTGAGAATAGATATTAATTTAAATATAAATTTAAAAATTATTTAAAAAATTACATGTAAAAAAACATAATTTTTTTTAAAGAACCGAAATTAAAAAATAGAAAAAGAAAGACAACTGAAAAACAAAACAAAAATCAAAATGAGAAGTTAATATCGGTCATAGTCATGGGAAGGTTCTAGGAAGGACGACGCCAAAAACGATTTTTTTCCCTTAGAATCCTGGACGGTGGAGCCCAACCGCTATAATTGTCAAACCTCTTTCTATCATAAAAAAATAAATAATCAGAACACTGAATATTCTACTCTTTATAATTTTATTTTTTTATAATAGAACACCAACCATGATTTTGAAATTTAACATAACTTCACGGGTTGACTTAAAACTTGATTAATTTAAAATTAAAACTGGATTTAATTAAAATAAAATAAAATAATAAAAAATTTGATATGACTTGATTGATTTGACAATCCAGTTAAAAATCTGATTATAACTCGTTGATTTCTTTTTAAAACTAAAACGATATCGTTTTAATTAAAAAAATTAACCTGGACGATCCGGTCGAAACCCAAAACTCAGGCCTTAGACCATGTCAGATCTAAAAACTATATCAACAACTATAATTATTATATAATTTTAAAATTAATTAAGAGTTGGTTCATGAGTTACGAGCTGTATTAATTGAAGTTAACATAAAAATAATAATAAAAAATTATTATAATTTTAAAATCTAAGTTAGATATCAATTTTAGACAAGACCCGAGTTTACATGTGGATTGATAATTAGTCTAGATCAATATAATAATAATAATAATAATAATAATAATAATAATAATTATTATTATTATTATAATTATAATTTTAACATCTAATTTAGATGTCAATTCTAGACAATATCCAAGTTACAATTGGATTGATAATTAAGCTAGATTAATATAATAATAAAAATAATAATTATTATAATTTTAATGGGGAGTCATTGGAGAAAAAATTCAAGTCAATCCTAATTTTATAATCAGAATTATTATAATATTATTAACTTCAACACTAAATATAAAATATACTAAAAGAGTTAATATCTATTATTTTTTAAAATATATAAATTTAATAACAATATATATTAATAATAATTTTTATATTTTACTCTTATTTATCATAATAAAAAATAATATAAAAATAATTATTTTTTTATATATCATTACCATATATAATTTTATCATAGCTTCTTTTGTTCATGCCGTCCGTCAACATAAAGATAAAGTAACCAAATAATACCTAAAACAAAAAAATATATGTTTTTTTTTTGTTTTTTGTTTTTAACCACGTCTCAAAAGACACCCGTAGACGAGAACTGTTTTGTCGTTGCTGTGGCTGGATGAATAGCAATTGAGAAAAGTCCACTTCCGAAACCGCGTGCGCCACGCCGTCCCTGGCATCGAGGGTGGTTGGAGCTCGGGGGTACCAATTCAGATACAACATAGTTTGAGGATTAAGATGTAAATAGGCAAAGAACGGGTGAATGAAAGGAAAAGTGTGTGGAGATGATTCATTAGCTGTCTTTCTTTGACTGACTGATGATGGTGTTACATGTGTATGCTCTGTGACGAGGAGTCTAGCACCCCCCCCCCCCTCTAATTTGTAAATTAATAATAATAATATTACTGATGAGAGAGGAGAAAATGTTAAAATTAGTTGAGTTTGAGCTTGTTTGACGGCCGCGCAATTGAAGAGAGAAACAGAGGTGTTTTCATTTGGTAAACGCAACGCAAGCTCCTCCCTTTCCTGCCTCGCAGAAGACCAAAAAACAAGAACACGAGGAGATAATCATACCTGTCTTTTCTTTCTTCTTTTAATCTCTCAGAGCTGACCCGGAGATTAGCAAACAGTCGCTGCGTCCAAGTCATCATCACAATTTCATGTATCCAGACAACAACCCCAGCACCAGAACCAGCCTAGTATTAGTTTAGATTTGGTTGGTTGGACAAGAATTTCAGCCCCAGTCACTCCCTTTTCTTTGATTTGATTTGATTTTACTACATATACATATACGCGCGCAGAATCTGTATCCATCAAGAAACGCTAATATTAGGAAGAGGAGGGGGAGGAGGAGGAGGAGGAGGAGGAGGACCATATCATATCATCAGTTTTGAGATAGATAGATTGAAAGGCAGAGGCACAGACAAGTATAAGTACGATGAGTAGAGAATTAGTTGCTGCAGCAGGTGCTTCTCAGTCTCACACCTCCACCTCCGTCTTTCACAAGTTAAAGGTATCATCTAGCTTGAAACTCTCTCTCGCATGTATTTTTTTTTAATCCCAGATGCTGCACCCTCTTCTTTTATCACTCTTGTCTTTCTTGTAACCACCTTGGATTTGATTTATTTATTATTAACTCAACGAATCTAACTATTTATGATGGATGATGTGGATCGAGTTCCTTCCAAAAAGCTTCTTTCTTTCTTTTCTTTCCCTTTTCTTAAAAGAATATCTCTTATCAGCTGTTTACATATGATCATAAATCCACAATGAATATTATTCAGCTTCTGTGGGATGGGATGGAATGGGGAAAAAGAAACATTTTGACCCGTCAATTGATTGATTGCAGTGTAGTGCCTGTCTCAGTTCTTCATCTTCTTCAGACTGTTCTGGTAAAGGCAAAAGTAAATCTTCCACTAAGAAATTGTCCCATGGCTTCCACTTGGTCGAGGGCAAGTCTGGTCATGACATGGAGGACTACCACGTCGCTGAATACAGGAAAAAGAAGAATCACGAGCTTGGTTTATTTGCCATCTTCGATGGTCATCTTGGCGATCGTGTCCCTAGTTATTTGAAAGACAATCTTTTCAACAACATACTTGACGAGGTCCTTCCTTCCATCCTATCTCTGTTGTTGTTGTTATTATTTTTGTTGTTATGATTCCTCTCACTCTCTTATTTGCCTGTGAATTGTGATGATGCTTGCAGCCCAATTTCTGGAAAGATCCCACCATTGCTATTAAGAATGCTTATCGCTCCACTGATAATTTTATTTTGGAGAACTCATTGCAATTAGGACCTGGTGGCTCCACCGCTGTCACTGCAATTTTTATCGACGGCAAAGACCTATGGATTGCAAATGTTGGTGACTCTAGAGCTGTTGTTTGTGAAGGAGGCTGTGCTAATCAACTTACAGTGGACCATGAACCACACACTGAAAGAAAAAAGATTGAGAAGAAGGGTGGCTTTGTCACAGCCCTTCCTGGTAACATATCACCGTTTTTTTATCACTTTCAAGACTCTTTTTTTCTTTTGGTGGAACATTTTTCCGACTGTGTTTGCTACTATAATGCACATAATTAATTGGGCTGTTATTTCCGTTGTATAAACTTATTGCACCACTCTAATCTCATTACAAGATGGCTTGGTTGCAGTTATTCTTCTTACTGAATAAACTAATAATTTCTCCAGGTGATGTACCTAGAGTCAATGGCCAACTTGCAGTTGCACGAGCTTTTGGGGATCATAGCCTTAAAGCGCATTTAAGTTCAGAGCCTGATGTAAGACATGTACCTATTGCATCAAATATGGACTTTTTTATCTTAGCAAGCGACGGATTGTGGAAGGTCAGTCATTATAATATATCTGTAACTTCTAGTTTTCGAATTTGTGCATCATCATGCAATCTATTCCATGGTGTTTTTTTTTTGTTATTTTTTTTCCAACCATGTATGAAATGATCCTACTTATCATGACACTTGTTGTCATGTTGACACCAGACTACATTTAGTTGGTGACGGACCTAGGAACTTAAGACTGTCGGTGTGTTAACCCAAAATATTATCTTCTATCAGCAAATGAATTAAATTTATGTGATTGACATGGAAATTAATTGATTTATAGGAAGGATTAGCTGACAAAAGGATGGGTTGGATAAGTAAACAGAAAACAATGATGAGATAGTGGAATTATGGAATCAGGGATCTTAGATGATATTCAATTTAGTAAATCCATTTTCAGAGTATGCATCCTTGTGATATCACCTGGATATACTTATTTAAGAACAGCTGACAATTTTAAGAAACTTATCATGTCTCCTGGCCATTTCAGCATGTTTTTGGAATTTCTTCCAACATGTTAAGGGGTGGGATTGATTTTAATTTGTAGTTAGGCTGCTTTGATTATAGTATGTCAAATTTCCAAGGAGGATTTGATTATCTTTATCGATGTTGATTGATAGATTGAGGTTTAAAAATTTAGATTACAGAAGAAACTAGTTGGTAAAAAAAAAAAAAAAACAAGAGATTTAATAGCTTAGAGAAGGGGGCAGTTAAAACTACTCGGGCAATTTACATTTTGGAGGCGATGTTTGATGGATTTTAGTTTACTCTGCAGTGGAAATGACATAATTTTCCAGAAAATTTGAATAAAGAGAACTTGTTTTGGGCCCAGGATGGATCAGATGCTTGTCCCACCCTTTACTGTTTCCTAATTAATTCTCACTTCTTATATAATCAGATCATGCATATTACTTAGGAGTTTTGTGATGGTTGAGTTTCCAATTATTTTTTGATAAGTAGCTCTCCTAGCCCAGGATGAATGCAACTGACATGGTAGTGATAACAGGAACACTGTTTAGCAGACAGGAAGCCTTGAGCTAGGTAAAGTTATTTGGGGAATTTAACCAAGAACTATACTTTGCTAATATGGGAGCGATTCTTGGTGAGCATTGTTAAAAATGTCCATGTAATGGTGTTGGTGTTTTAGCTTGGTAACTTAACAAAAGAACTCTCAAAAGTTCTTGCTTTCCTTTCTTTTCCCACATTCCTTTCTCGTCCTTTAAGCTCGAATTACTCTCCCTGGTCAAATAATTGACGTTTCAAACCTTAATTTGGTTTTATGACATTTGTTACAAGAAACAAATAAAAAGATTTGAGGTTTGAGTGATGTAGGATTAAACAAATAATCTGGAAAAAATGGGACTTCAGTTGGGTCACACCTAGAACCCTTTCAAATGACATGGCTCACCATAGAATTTGAATATCGAAAACTGATAACTGCTGCATCTCTATTGGTGTATTTACCAGTAATTGTCAACTTCTATTTTTTCACGCACCTGCAGAAAATAATATGTGCAACAATGTTCAATAGGCTTTCATCTTTATTGAGTATTTGAAGTCATTCCTTAATTCATATTTGCTGTCTACAGTTGTATGTAAATATGACATGTGTTGGTTTTTAAGTTTATGCATTAAGCACGAACTAGAGTCCTCGAAAACAAATGTACCCTTCTGCTGAAATTCTTCCGTCCCTGATCTCCCAGTTCTTAACTGACATAAGAGCTTAGCATGTATTGCAAGAAACAAATGGAAATTCACTTATGGTACTCAAAGTTGCAGAAAATGGCCTTTCCATATTTTCTACAAGCTAGTACTAGGATCTTAAAGATTTAAGCCTAGAGATTACATGCTGGCGAGGAGGTAGGCTTAGGCAAAAAAATGGTCATGTCAACAAAATCAACATTTTGGGCTAGAATGGACTTGAATCCACATGTTGGTAGCTTTGTAAAAAAATCTGTCTCCTTGGATATTAAGTTGTAGTTAGCAAGTCTAAAAATTTGCTCCGAGGTGTAGAGTTTCATGTTTTGTCATTTTACTCGTTGGTTTTCTACCCGAGGTGCTTAATTTTCTATTGCAGGCTTTTAATATTTGAAAAGTACTTCACTTTTCAATGTTTTCTTGTCTTTTACTTGTAAGTTTCATCTATATATACATGTCACAACCCGAGAATGGCATAGAGAATTGTTTAGTTAATGAAAATCAAGTTAAGCTTGACACCTTGTTTTTAGAGCTGTATCTCTTTGGTGGATTCCATTGAGACATGAGCTATCTTAAACTCTAATCTCTAAGGTGGTGATTTTTCTGTATCTTTAAATTTTGGGAGTTCAAGTCCTTGTTCATTCCCCTTTAGAGTTGTGATTTTCTATAGAGTAGTGATTTTTGTATCTCTAAAGGGTTGAACATACAAATGTCCAGAATTCCCATTGAAATTCCATCCCCCCTTTCTGGCATCATTAACTATGATCAAGGAGAACATGATCATAGTAATTGGTGTGCTCGTAACTTCCTTAACAATTACACAGCAGCAGGACCCAGGCTAAACTCCACAACTGAAAGTAAAAAGGCCAAGTTGTCTACATACCAAGCTCAACCTCTACATCCTTGGCTTGTCATGAATATGAGTTGAGCATGAGCTTTGCTAAAATTAGACGTCGAAGCCCTATTCATTTCCAAATCCACACAAAATTGACACTGACAGTCAAGGAGCACAATGCATCAATTTTTCCTAAGATAATACTCAATCTGTATAGAATTGCTAGGCTGAAACTTCTGAACTAAGTTCACTGTTGGTGCACTAGCATAAGAAAGTTGCAGTTCTTTCTGTCATTGGAGTTTGGAAGCATGTGCTGAACCATTGAATCACATATGTTTACTTCGTTGATTTTTGTTAGAGGCCTGAATTGCAAATGAAACTGTACATGATACCGAATTCTCTTCATTGAGCACACATGATACTGAATCACTTCTGCAGGTCATGAAGAATCAGGAGGCAGTCGATTTAGTGAAACCAATTAAAGATCCAAAAGCAGCAGCTAAGCGCTTGACATCTGAGGCACTGGCCAGAAAGAGTAAAGATGATATATCATGTATTGTGATCCGCTTTGGATGATGCCGGTGAGAAAGCACATTGGCAGCACCAAGCCCCGCTTGCTGTGTTCACGTTTTCCCTTTAAAATGGCCACCTGATGGGGTCTGTCCGTTTGAAGCATATGTGTTGTAGTAGTTTTGCTTTCAAAGATAATCATGTTAAAGAATGGAAGTTGAGGTGGAAGTGTGATGCATTTTTTGTTTGAACCATGAAAGAGATTTTCCTCGTTAATCCATGAACCGCCTCCCTATACAGGGCTGGGAGTAGTCTGTGGAGATTATTGAGCCATTAAGGGGGTTAGTTATTTCGCTGGACAGATGATAGATAGAAAACAAAAAGGTTAATTCTGTGTATAGAGGTTGTGGACATAAATAAATAGAGACGAACTCGATTTTCATGTATTGTTTGTGTTATAGTGGTTGTGGTTGCCAAGGTGCTAATGAAAGTGTAGGTTTTTCATTGGAGCTGCTATAGTAAAATTATATTTTTATTTCTCAGTTGAAAAAATAAAAGCTTTGGTTGTGGGGGGTGACTTGATCTTTTCTAGATGTCCATTAATCATTAAAAATTTGTTTGGTATGATAATTATTTTCAAAAATTTTGTACAGTGAAATGATAAATTTTCCTCAAAGATCAATAAATTCTAGAATTGTTGATTTAAATTAGTAAAAATATTTATTTACTTTTAAGGTAAATAAATTTTGAGTTGTTGACCAATGATTTTTTAGATTTTTTGTATTTTATAATAAAAAAAAATAGTTTTTACCCTATAAAACAAGGTATGCGGGTAGGAGTATTTGTGTTCTTTTATATTGATTTTTTTTAAATGGAGGGTATTCTGGTATTTTTAATTTAAAAAAATTTTTTTTATTAAAAAAATCTCGACACGTGCTCATTTCACTAGTTCACATGTGTTACCGTTGGATAGTCAAACCTATCTTTTTTATTTATTTTTAGAAGCGTTATCATGTTCTTTTCTTGATGATATTACATGGTAACACATGAAGAATTGTTTATTGCCAACAATAATTTTTTACTCTTTTATAAAAGTGTTTTGTGTTTTTAATTTTGTTTTTAAATTATAATTTTTTATTGCCAACAGTAATTTTCTTCCTTTCTTTTTTTTCTTTCAGAGAAAATATAGCTTTAACCTTGACTCTTTTATAAAAGTTTTTTGTGCTTTTAATATATATATATATATATATATATATATATATATATATATATATATTATAGGTCCTTATTATTTTTTATTTTTTATTTTTTTTTCAATTTATCCCTCATTTTGTAGATTTCATTTTCCTTCTATTAATTCTTTTCTTTTTAATATAACTCTTCAATTTAAATTTTTATGATTATCTCTAATTTATTTTGATTCTTGTCCTCATTTTTTTAATTATAATATTTTTGTATGGTTGATTTTTTTTCAGTTTTATCCTTTAACATTTGATTTGTCGGGAATTGAGCTTTACAGTTTTTTTATTTATAGCGCTTCCGATCTAATGACACGGGTAAAGAGTTTGAGAAGTTAAAGTGGTTTGGTAGCCATTTTTCTCATTTTCTTTTACAATTTTATTATTTTGCATTATTATATATATATATATATTTTTTTTTTTTAAAAAAAAAAAAATTGGTTTGTGGTCATCTTTAAATTTTTTATTATTAATTTATTTTAGTCTCATAACATAAATAAAGAGTTTTTCAAGCTTCTGTTTAGAATTTTTTTTTTCTGTATTTAATATTTGAAGAATTGTTTTTTTTTTTTTTCTGTTTAGAATTTCACACACATGAGCTTTAATTTGCAAAAAAAATTATATTGGCACGGAGAGGAACGCAGTTTGAAGCAGGCCACGGCATAGATTGGAATTGCCGTGGCCACGGACTGTTGAATGAGCTAGGGTTTAGCGTTTTGACTTTTGAATGGTAGATGGAAGCCCTAGAGAACGGTCTTGAGCACCAACATGCAAGGAACTTGCCAATCTATTCCGGAGCCTTCGAGCGGTGTTCTTGTCGGAAAAGATTTTTGACTGCAATAAATTAACAGTATGGACAGCAGTGCACTCAGCATCATCAGCACCACAAAAGAGAAGTGAATAAGCTGCAAAGAGGATGCGACACCGAGAGACGGTGTCTGGATACTCATCTTGGCGCTACACGCACGTCAGACCTTCAGCCCACAAGAGAAACAAAAATGGCGATAATGGGTCTTCCTGTCTGATTCCTCTACATTATAAGTAACAGTGGTTATTCATTGCATGATCCAGTTTACCCAGCTGCCATTAAAACTCAACTTGAGCATAAGCAGCTCTGAAAAAAAGAGCCATTCAACTCTATCAAGAACGCCTACTCATGTCAAGTTTTAAAGCCATTTCACAAGAACCATTGCGCTTATTTTTAATCTCATTAACTTAAAATCATAAAATCAATTAAAATATTAAATAGATTTTATAGACTTATCGCAGGCGATGAGCAGTGCCATGCTAGTCTTTACTGAAACATAAATGCTCCGTGGCCTTTTGGAAGTGCGGCTTAAAATTAATTTTTTAAATATTTTCGAATTTATCACACAAGAGTAAAGTAATCATCAGTAATTAATTGAGGAAGAGATTGCTGACAGCCCCAAAGCTCCACAAACTCTACTGATATGCTACGGTGCACCTCTGCTTCTACTTTGAATCCTCAGATTTTCCAAAACAACCAAGGATAACGACCAGCAAAGAAGCTAGAAGCATAATAAGCACACAGATTTGAAAACTGAACATGGAATGCAAGATAACAAAGGTGAGCACGCACGGATAAACCTACAGGGACAACTTTAGCCACAGATTCTCAACTCTCAAGCAAGCCCTTTTTCTGGCAATGGATTTAATGGACTTGTCCAAATAAGCACAAAAAGTATAACCACTCTTCGGGACATTTCCACACAAAATATGAAGACCAATAATGAACAGAAATGGTTGCTGATCATCCCTCGATGAGAAGAAGAGAAAAAGGGAAGCCATCTAAGCTGCAGGATGCACATGCTGCAGTTGCAATGTTGACCAAGACAGTTGGCAACAGAAAAACAATTTTTTTATGGTTGAAGCAAGAAAGCAAACACAGGTCTTCATGTGACCCATGCACTCAATTTCAGCAATATACAATCAACGGAGTAACCAAGCAAGTGTAGACACCATTCTAGACCAATAAAAAAACAAGACCCTCTCCGACAATTTCAAGGCTATACAAGGTGTCACAGTTAACCATCTATTCTCTTTTCAGTGGATAAAACAATAATTGAGTATCAAACATGATTAAGAACTTTCCTGAAGCCTGTATATCGTAATTTCCTGTTGCTTAAAGTAGCGACGATCCTCTTCATCAACCAGAACAAGATTCAAATAATACTTCACACTGAACTTGTTGTTAATGTTGCGATGGGTTGGTGTCAGTTCATAAGGGCTAAGAAACAATCTGATGGGAATCGATTCACCTGAAACAATATCCACATGCTTGTATGTCATTGCCTTGGAGAATAACAAAAAACAAGGATATTTCCTGACTCAAGTAAAAGAAAGAGATCAAAACATACCAAAATTTGAAAAAAAATAAAAATAAAAATAAAAATAAAAGATTCATTTAAAACTCAGGTCAGCGTTTGCTTGTGAAGTAGAAACACTGCTCAAAAGACTTTTCAACTCATCACAAAGATAATTTGTACGTGGAGTATGGTAGTTTGTGCTGCATTTCATCATATACTGCCTCAGTGGTTATTTTGGTTAGATACAAGAAATTTCAAGAAGAATGGTGAACATACCTCTGACAGGAGCACCATCCATCAACTCAAATTTAGCTAGTGTCTCTGTCTCAACATGTGTATTGGCCCCTGATCCTGTTGATTCTCGACGCCTGATCTCAAGATCCATATTTTTTATCTTGATTCTTACTAAAAGAAAATATATCTTTCCAATAATCACATCTTTTAGATGATACCTGCATAGTTTAATTTCCAATGAGTCAATAGGGAGATCCTTCAAAGTCACATAGCAGAACTTTCAATCAGTTCTACAACTAAATAATTTAGCTCCCAAGTGTGCTGCTAAACAAACTGTTTGAACCACCCGGTTTAGACACATCAAAGTGCAATGACCGGAAAGGCACCTTCGTTGATTAGAAGCCATAGTTGAAAATAGCCAACAACCACAAGAACAAGAATTTTCAAATTACAGATCTAATTGTCCTGCCACACTTGGATTACTAAAGCCCAAAGAAGAGCATAACAAGCATAATGAGATTGAAAAAAGCCTATTCACACAATCTATATTGTCTTACTTGCTTTTGTTGTATTCAAATTCAATGTGCAGGCAATCTTCAATGCCAACTTCCATCTGCACAAGTTGTTAGGAAGAATATAAAGAGTTAGACTAGTCAAAAAATGGACATCCAGGGCACAAAACTATCTGGTTATTGTATACTGTGACTATTACAAGGTTGCTGTTCATCACTTTGTACATTAAGGAGTTGTCTACTTGAAACCAGAGGCATCACAATGAGTTGAGACATGGACAGTGAAGCTCAGGTTTCAGGTACAGTAGAATTTTGCACTTACCTTGATGCAGTTGTTGATTGTTGGAGGGGGGGAATAGTTACGAACCTGGTACATAGAAATGAAATACAAGACAAACACAAAAGGTTTTAATAGAAAAGGCATGTGAATAGTATGCAATTAATTAAACATGATGCAGCTATCACAAAACCATTCAGGCTAAATATGTGAGGTCAATGTCTAATTTGCCATAATAAAGACACTCTAAGCTCCCAAAAATGCACTCTGCTATACAGACAAAACAAGTTCATAAACCAACAAGAAAAGGCAACTTGATTTGTCCCATTTGCAAAATGCAAGACAATAGTCTGAGAGATATATTGATAAGCATCAAACTGTGTGTGCACGCCCGCCCACACATGAGAGACAGGTGATAAGTTTTTAAAAAATTACCACAAGGTCCTGGTATTCAATTATGCTTCCTGCATAACCACGAGTGACAGTCACTTTCAAAACATACCTGTAGAAGGCAAATGAGCAAATCATTAAGACATCAATTAACTATAATAATTTGATTTCACAAAATTTAGTTATTTTAGATCTCCATCCTGAGTACCAAGCAACTGATTATTCCTAATCTTATATTATCCCACCACTCCTTTTGTACTCCACTCTTATCTCTATTCTCTCCATGCTATTGAGTGTATTGATGCTAAAAATTAAAGTGGTAATTGTGAAAAAAACACATCTCCAATAATTTGTATATTAAGACTATCGATGTACATTAGGATGAACTAGTGACAACAGCTATTTTACTCCACAGGCTGAATTTCAAAGATGACAAATTAAAGGTAAAGAAACATGAAATGCCAACAGTTTGATAGAGATATATTTATGATCAAGAAATGATACGAGATTGTGATATTATTCTTAATTGGTTTTTGCTTCAATTGTAGAAATAAGTAATCAACTGCAGCCTTGTATTTTTAAATTACTCAATAACCAAATTAAAGTCATGCTATGCCTTGACATGTAAAACAATGCATGGAGCTACCATGTTTGCCATTGCTTCCATGTTTTAGTTGCAGATGAGGACTAGTGCAATTGGATTATGAAAACTTACAAAGAGAGAATCTAAAACCATTCTCAAAACTGCTTAAACTGAATTTGAAATAATTTGCAGAGGAAAACTAACAGCACAATGTCCACAAAACACCTTGAAATAATCAACAGAAAGGATAAGGAAAAAATATTTAACTTGCAAATTTTAAGACTAAATAAGTGGTATACCTGAGCCTCACATTCACCCCATTATATGTTTCATATGGCATTTCAACTGTGGAAAACTCAAATGGATACGTCTTTCTTTCATATATTTCTCCAGGAACATCTAATTCACGTACTGCAAAGCAAGAGAAGGTGGAATCATGTCTGAAATCCAATCAATTATTGTTTGGGTACAAACATGGCTATTTCCAAGGTCGTGAGCAGAGTGCAATTGAGGGGGCAGTCATATATCATTGATAATTTTATAGCAGATAAAAGTACGCAACGGTACATAAAACATGAAATTTATAAAGAAAGATAAAGTTACATGCATGGTACACACTATTTTTCAATTCCATACAAAACAAGGAGTAAAGAAATAATAAAAAGTTGATGGCTTAGTAGGGCACCCATTTCTCCAAATAGCACAGCATGTGTTTGAGACACTGAACCATTATAAGTTCAACCTTTTTATCAGAAGTTAAATTGTAAACCCAGGCCATTGATTATCATACAAAACAAGGAGTAAAGAAATAATAAAAAGTTGATGGCTTAGTAGGGCACCCATTTCTCCAAATAGCACAGCATGTGTTTGAGACACTGAACCATTATAAGTTCAACCTTTTTATCAGAAGTTAAATTGTAAACCCAGGCCATTGATTATTGTGCTTCCTCTTCAATGACCAGTTTCATCATTGGCAAAACAATTCACCAAGGATTTTACTAGGAAGGACTTAGGAGGTAACCTAAACCAAATTAAAGGGTTCACTGGTTTTCAAGTCAGGTCAGCTGATCCAATCTGGCTTTCAATATCATTGCAATAAACAAAATAGACTTCCACATACTAAACAGGAACAGTGTAAAAAAAAAACTAAAATTAAAGCAATAAAAATCATTTATAGAATACTCACCAAGTGACGTGAAGTCATAAAAATTGCCTCTATCAAAATACATCTCTGCGAAGTAGAACAAAAGGTTCCTTAAATCTTTGGAAAACAATTCAAGGACAAAATAATGCATGCATGCAGGCGAGTTGACACAAATGAAAATGCAAATAGTAGAAAACAATCCAATTTCAACCAAGTAGAAAACAGAGCAGTTCAAAATCACTGTAGGATAGCTAGCAAAGCTCATAAAATTCATTAATGTTTATTTTAAAAAGAAACAAAGAAGTAGTTATAAATTATTATTATTAGTATTATTGGTACAACTAGCATTAGAAGCTTTTTATTTATTTTTAATTAACGAAGAATATTCAGAGAGAGCCAATCCAACAACAGGTTTAAAATTACTTGTCTGGTTTTGCATCATGCCTGAACCATTAACAAAAACAATCCTGAGAAGAGGACCAGAATACTTAACAATATTTTTATATGAAAATTAACGAAAGGCAATATTTGAAGTTTGGACTCGACTGCCAGTCATGGATGGATGAATAATAGCGAAGGGTAAGTTTGCTGGGAGGTTGGGTTACAAAGAGAAACCATTTTGTTTCAAGAAATGAAAGAAGCAACTCAACGCACAGCAGTTGCAAATGGCAAGAAATGCAATGAAAAAACTTGACTAACCAATTTGGCCAAGAAGTTCAACTTTAACACCATTGTGGTCAACTTTCTTCCCTTGGAGAGGCTCTATAGAAATCTGAAGGAAAAATAAAAATAAAAATTTATTAATGAAGAAGGCAAGATGAATCAAGCAAGATATACAGCATTACTACAGAGCACCTGTCCAGCAATGTTTTCTTGACTGTGGAAGAGGGGAACCATAACTGTCTGACCATTCTCCTTCTTCATCGGAACCTACCAATCAGCCCAATGTGATTTGATTTGATGAGTCCACAATCACAAACAATGATGGATGGATGGGATCCAGTTGATTAAAATTGAAATGAAAAAAAAAACACCTGCTTGCGATTTTTTGCATCGGAAAAAGTGGTGGAGATATTACATGAAGGCTTGAAAGCTCCAATTAGGTAATTCTGATCATCCATTCAATTGGATTAGTAAACTCTCAAATTTTATCACCAAACACACACAAACAAAAAAATAGAATAATAATAATAACAATAATAATAATTAATGAAGAAAGAAGGATACCATTCTGTATAATTGAATTGAATTTAGCTCAAATCGTCAAGTATCTGCAAAACCAAGCCGATCAAAAAAGAATAAGCAAAAATGAAGCGGTGATTATGTAGTCAAACAAAAAGAAAGCGAGGTCTTACAAGTAATGAAATGAAATGAAACCCTAACGCGAAAGCTAACTCACCCACAGAAAGAGTGAGTCAGTGACGACTAAAGATCTTAAATAAATAGGGATTTTGGATTCTACTTTCTACACAAACAAACACTTGAAAGAGAGAGGGTAGTTTCCTTCCTGTCTTCTTCTTCTTTTTTCCAGTTAATATTATTATTATTATGACTAAGCATTGAATGAAAAATAATATGACGTGCTTGTGAATACATGAGATGGTAATGGAGTCAATACATGGTAATGGACTGCAGAACTATTTATCCTCAAATGAAATTAGTGACTAATAACGGGTTGAATAACTATTTATCTTAAAACCAAATTAATGTCCGGTAATGGTTTGAAACTTTGAAGAACTAGCATCTTTTAATGGAATTAGTGCTCGATAATGAGCTGAGAATGGAGCTAATGTCTGGTAATGAGCTGAAAAATTAGTTATTTTGTGATGGAGTCAATGCCAGATAACAAATCAAGGAGTTAGTCATCTTGTGATAAGATTTGTGCTTGGTTACGGATGGTAAAACTAGCTATCTTGTGGTTTAACTAGTGCTCGGTAATGGATTGTAGATCTAGTTTTGATTTTGGATTGAAAAGTTAAGTTATCAAATGACAGAAATAAATATCCACTTAAAAAGAATAGCAAAAATAGATAATCGGTCATTGTGGAATTATGCTAGAAGCTAGTTGATTGGAGAAAGACTTGAAAAGTGTGGCTTAGAATAATTTGAGAAGTAAATCAAGCATGTATCTCACATGAAGGATTTTTAATTGTTTATATACTAATAACCTAGTTTAACTCATACTTATTATTAATTTAATTTCAGGTACTTCACGTCCTCATGTATAATGATTTATATAATCATTAAAGTTGTAATTTTGAGAAGAAAAAAATCTTCTTTTAATGTGAAAAAAAATCCTTCTGTAATGTAAAATTAGATTGGAAATCTATATTGAGAATATAATACTGTATCATTTTTTATAAATTTCCTAGTAAATCTTACAATATTATGGTCCTTTTTTTGTAATTTTGAATCTTGAATGTATAAATTGAATTTATAATGTTTTCTTAGGAAACTAAGCAATATCCTTCATTATTTATTAATTGTGAATTTAAATAATAGAATGCAACGATACAGGATGAGTTTAGAAGGATTGGACTATGATTATGATATAAAAATATTGCATGATGAAAGTTATTGATAATTTAATAAAGATCAGAGGATGAATAATAAAAACATTTGATTCTGTTCAAATTAATCGCTGAATTTATAAATTTAACCACTCAATCGTTTGATAAATTTGAATAGTGAAATTCACTATTATCTCAATTGATGGATCGAATTATCAACCATTAAGAGAAATAATCAAGTAATAGGATAAACCAATCAACCGAATTATAGATAGAATTAAAATGGTAGGCTGTTACTTTAACTAGTATAGGTAATTGTTAAACCATTGAGCTAAATTAATCGACTGAAAAATTGATTTGGTTGATTGTTATTACCACAAAATAAAATAAAATTGCTAGGTCTTTAACATTATCCAAAAAAAAATTGTCTATTAATCTGCATAGAAAGTTGGTGTTGTTGCACCTATAATGCTTTTATTTTCTTTTTTTTTTGTTTGGATTTTTTTTAGTTATTTTACTCTTGTTTTTCCACTCTAATTCTTTTGTATTGAGTTCATTTAAGATTGAACTTGATGACTCATTCTGGTTGGCTTCATATAGGGTTTTATATAGGGTTTTCGTGATATCAATAATAAATTTTAACATTGATTTAATGCTTGATTTTGTAAAATAAAATTTAATTTTATTGATTTATAACAATAAAAATTTTAAGGATCGGATTTGAAACTAGGATAAATATTCAACTCTCTTGTTTTCATTGTACATGGAGCATGTTTTTCTTTTATTTTAGTTTTTTAAGCTTTTTTATTTTCTATTTTGATCATGTTTCTTAAGGTATTCATGTTTTTCTACTCATTGTTTTAGCATTTTTAGTCCCTAAATTTTAAAAAAATTTAAGGAGGGTGAAAAAAGGGAGGAGAGAGGAGGTTAGTTTGTTACCCACAATCCAGGCACCAAGAAAACTGTTTTATTTCATTGGTGCAAAAGGTTGATTGAGCCTTTAGAATGTTTTTTTGAATTTAGTTAGTGTTTTTTTTTTTTTCAGAGATTGAGAGCTAATTTGAGCTTATTAGCAAGTTCATTGAGGAGTTTAAAGTACCTTTTAGATTATTTTTTGTAAGAAAAAAAAATAAAAGCGGTTTTTCTTTATCAAATGTATTGAAACCTGACTTTGCCAGCTGCTTGATGTGGTTGATGACCATAGCAAAAGGCAACGTGTCAGCTATCATTACACTCGACATGTCATTTTTTTTTTCAGACAACATGCTTGCAAGCTTGTGGGGCCTGGCCTTCTTTTTTATGGTCTAGGCCTAAACGTCTTGGCTCTATTTATAAAGGTTTTTGATGGTTTTTTTTTTATTTTTAAATTCATTAAAATGAAATAACTTAAAATATATTTATGATATTATTTTATTATATGATTGTTCATCTTTTATGGGATTCAGTTTTTTTATATATATAATGTCATCAAATGTTCTTCCTGGACAAACCTTTAATTTTTTTTTTATATTTTTATAATATTTCAAAGAGATTATTGTAATTTATCTTTATTTTATATATATATATATATATATATATATATTTTATGAATGAGTTGTATTTGCATGATATATTTATAAAAATAAAAATTATATGTTTTTATAAGAAAAAATAACCTCAAAGATAAAAAAAAAATAAAATAAATTAAAAAGAAAAGTCATGGTTAAATATTTGTATATTTATCTTTTTGTTGCTTTTACAAGAAATATTATGGTTTTATTTTAGTATTTAATTAGTATTAACAATCTTTTCTTAGTTTATTGGTTCATGCATTTTAAAACTTATTTAATTAAGCTTGAACAACTTCTTTATATTTTTCAATTAAAAAAATTATGATACAAAAAAGCATTTGCAACATTAACATATTCTTCTATTTAAAAACTAACTTGAAATTCTACCCGCGAGGTAGCATATTTAATAACTGTTTTTACCATTTACTAACGCATGTAATTTTCTATTTATATTATTAAATATATGCATCAATTCTTTGATTCATATTTTTTTTTCCCTTGATGCTAAAAAATGCATTGACAACGCATTTTGTATATTCATTTTTTTATGTTTATTTTTTTTATCTGGCCTGTGCCAAAACATGGGTTAGCTAAGTGTTGACCCCTGTCAGATTGAGTTATATCTCAAATGGTAGATAATTTTGTCATCCTTATCCCAATCTCAGGTCCATTGTTGGAGCTTCTCGACCTAACCTTTGAAGATATATTGGATTTTAGGGTAGATAAGTTTCCATAGTCACAAGGCATGACTAGTCTATTTTCCTCTTTTTCTCACCATAGAAAGTGTAAAACAAATGAAGACTATAATGTTTTTGTATGTGTATTTGTGAACCATACATATGAGTTATATACTAATAGGATTACAATAGATTTCCTACTTTACTCAAATAATTCAAACTTTTATATCTATACAATTCCAGTAACTCAGGATCATATCTCCTAGTAGTTATCCTCCCAAGTTTGCTGCTATAATCTTGACAGTTCATGTGGCTTGTATAGCTGACAATCACTCAAGAAACTCATCTTTCTTAGCTTTAGTTACAACTACTTGATCCTTTATACCTCACAATCTCGAGGGTAGAGCATGAACATTAAGTTAGTAACCAAATAGAGAATCTTGACACTTCTGGTAAATGTTTTTTTCTTTTCCAACAAGGTTAAATCTCTTGCAGAGAGGTTGGAGGGGGTACTGGTGTATATTATATAAAGCTTCTTATTATTTTTCTTTTTTGTAATGTATTACTGCTCATCCTACCAGTATTTATCAATGCTCTTTAATTTCTCTGCCAGTCCAGGAAAACAACTTGAATGCAATGCTGCAGATATTATTATCATGAAGACAGGAAGAGGAACCCTACCTTCTGCATATTCGCTTCGGTTTGAAGGAAATGGACACAGGGTCCCGTCCCAACCCCAAAATCCAATTGAAAGCTTTGCTTTGATGAAGAACAGCAGAAGCATTTATGAGGAAATCTGAAATTGCCACGCTCCATTTTCAAAGTAGGTCCTCTACATAAATACGTTCATGCATGTCTGTCTCCTGCCAATGATCTTAGTAGCTTCATGCATTAAATGAGTGATTTCCCTTCAAGATTCGCAAGTCCAGTTCCAGAAATCTTAATCAAGATCAGCGTTGTTCTTGTTGCAATCTTTTGAATAGCATCCCGAAACGATGTCATTTTAAGAACTGAGATTATACGAACAGCTCAACATCTGCTTAATATTGATCGATCCCACAAATCTCTCCGATCACTACGAGCAGCGACGCACAATTCCTTTTTAAATAATAGCCCAAATGGTTTATGCTAAGCTAAATATTAAACATGAAAGAATACTACTGCAAATATTTATGAACCGTAAATTCTATTCTCCAGCTATGATAATCAATAACAAACACCTACTACAATTATTATTGAGTGTTTTAGAGCACGTTATGTTCTGCTTTTATAATTGGAAAAAATATTAAATTAATTTGTTGTGTTTTTTTAATAATTTTAATATATTGATATTAAAAAAAAATTAAAAATATTTTGATGCAAGAAACTTTTGAAAAATATTTTTTATTGAGATATCAAACATACATTAAGTTTTAGTGTGTGTTTGAGAAGATGTTTGAAATTATTTTTAAAAAAATTTTAGTTGTTTTTGTTTTAAAATTTTCTATATATATTTTAAAATTATTTTAATATTTTAATGTCAAGAATAATATTTTAAAAATAAAAAAATTATTTTAATAATAAAAAAACACTTTAAAAAATAATTATTACCATACTTTCATGTAAGTTATTAGTATCAAGGTGTTTTTCTATCATCAAAACATTAAAGTATTTTTTATTATATTTTTTATTTAAACACATAAAAAATTAAAAAGTACTAAAAAAGATATTAATGTAATAAATTTAAAAATCAAATTAAAAATAGTTTTAAACACAAAAAAAAATAATATATAATTAGTTTTTTTATAATAAATATATAATTAGTTAGCTATTGCTAGTCTCCTCCAGCTATGAATGCCCCGTGCGTGCACAGGAAACTAAAATCATGGAGCATGGTGGAATCAATTAATACAAATTATGGATAAAAAATTAACAGAAACTTGTACAATAATATGTTATTAATTGCTACAACTTGATCAATTTAGTTTGTTCTTCGAAAATAAAAAAAAATAATCAGAAAATCAAATTAAAAAAAAAAGAAAAGAATTATAGCAATTGCTTCGGCAAAAACACGAAACGTCGTGGGTGGACCCGATGGATGATTGTCAATGTTGGAGACGCAAAAGAATATTTCTCAACATGACCGACTCACCTGTGACTCGCATCTTCTTAATCATCCTTCTCCTTGTGCAACAATATTAGAAGAAAAAAAAAATAGAAACCGTGCCATTAATCCTTGTAATATAACATCTCATGCCTGCCAGCAACCTGCCACTTAGTAGTAGGGAATTATTGGGGGAGGAGGAGATGCATACGATACTCCTACAATCGGTGGAAGTGGAACTGTGTTCTCAATTGCTGGCGGCGGCGGCGGCGATGGAGTCGGCGGTGGTGGTGGTGGTGCATATGAATTACGGGGAGGCGGCGGAGGATTTTGATGATGGGATATTGATGGTGGATAATGCCATTGTTGTTGATGAGGGGGAGGTGGAGGTGATTGCGGATGATGATAGCTTGGCACAAGTGGCGGTGGCGGTGGTGGAGGTGATTGTGGGTGTTCATAGCTTGGCATAGGTGGTGGTGGTGGAGATGGTGATTGCGGGTGGTGGTAGCTTGGGGTAGGTGGCGGCGGCGGCGATTCTGGAGTGATACACCCAGTTGATGGTGGAGGTGGTAGGGGAAGCCATGGTTCTTCTGAAGGCGGCGGCGGCGGTGATGCTGGCGTCTGATACAATGGAGGTGGAGGTGGACTAGAAGCTGCTTTAGGTGGGTAATACTCTACTGGTGATGGAACTGGAGCTGTAGGCTGGGTTGGAGGGGGAGAATGTGTATATCCATTCGTTGGTGGAGGGGGTGGTGGTGGAGAGTTAGTGTGGTAACTTGGTGATGGTGGCGTCTGATACAATGGAGGTGGAGGCGGACTAGAAGCTGCTGTAGATGGGCAATGCTCTACTGGTGATGGAACTGGAGCTGTAGGCTGGGTTGGAGGGGGAGAATGTGTATATCCATTCGTTGGTGAAGGGGGTGGTGGAGAGTTAGTGTGGTAACTTGGTGGCGGCGGCGTCTGATACAATGGAGGTGGAGGCGGACTAGAAGCTGCTTTAGGTGGGCAATGCTCTACTGGTGATGGAACTGGTGCTGTAGGCTGGGTTGGAGGAGGAGAATGTGTATATCCATTTGTTGGTGGAGGGGGTGGTGGTGGAGAGTTAGGGTGGTAACTTGGTGCTGGAACTTCAGCTGACTGCTTTGGTGGCGGTGGTGCTTGGTATTGATGGGAAGGCGGGGGTGGTGGTGCATGGTAATGTGTACTGGGTGAGACTTTTTTGATAGGTGGCGGTGCTGTATGATTTGAATGGTAATGGCTGGGTGGAGGAGGAGAAGATGGTGGTGGCGGTATATGGTGATAAGTTGGTGGCTGTTGCTTAACAGGTGGAGGTGGAGATGGGGGTGGAGGCGGTGGTGGTGGAAGATGTGTTCTGGGCGATACTTTTTTACTAGGCGGTGGTGGGGATGCAAAGTGTGGAGATGGCGGCGGATGGAAAGACCTTGTAGGAGGTGGTGGGGGGTGTGATCTGGTGGAAGGTGAAGACTTGGAAGTGGGTGGTGGTGGTGATGCAGAGATTGGCTTTCTAACGGGTGCAGGATTTGGTGCTGGCCTTCTAACTGGAGAGCCAATTCCACCTCCACCACCACTGCCACCGCATTTGAACTTGCTGCAGTCAACAGGGCGTGCAGCTTCAGAAGAACATTGCTTGGCTGATCTCTGATTTGTCTTTCCAGGAATGCAATTCTGGGTACCATTGGAGACGCCTCCGATGGCAGCACAGCTAGGAGCTTCGCCAGTGAAATAGTTGAAAGAATAGGTGAAGTTTTGCAAATTAGGCAACCGGCAAACACTGGCAGGTATAACACCTGTGAAACTGTTGTGTGCAATGTCAAGCTGCTCAACACTCTTCATGTTGCCAATGCTGGAAGGGAGAGAGCCTTGAAGATGATTGAAGCTCACGTCAAAAACAGTCACTTCCTTGAGCATCCCGATCTGAGGAGGCAAGCATCCAGTGAGATTGTCGTTCATGAGAATGATCTCGTTGAGGGTTTTGCCCATCTTTCCGATGCTGCCTGGAATGCACCCACCAAGGTTGTTGTTCGCAAAGACAAGAACAGAAACAGGAGAGTTCCCAAGATTCTCTGGGATGCCAAACTGGAACCTGTTGTCGTTCAAGAAGATAGCATCAAGAGGCTTGTCAAAGAGCTGGGTGGGCACAGAACCTTCAAACTCGTTGAAGCGCAGATCCAGGTACTTGAGGGAAGGCAGTGAGAGCACAACCTTCGGAAATTTACCC
The DNA here is from genome assembly GCA_018804465.1 of Populus tomentosa. Classification (NCBI taxonomy): domain Eukaryota; kingdom Viridiplantae; phylum Streptophyta; class Magnoliopsida; order Malpighiales; family Salicaceae; genus Populus; species Populus tomentosa. The sequence continues at coordinate 5,808,377 of CM031979.1, read as the reverse complement.
ACAAACCGATTATTGCTAAGGTCCAGCTCGTGTAGAAGCTTCATTTTGCTGAAACTATTGGGCACCACTCCACAGAATCTGTTGGAGTTGATGTGGAAGAGCGCCAGATCGGTAAGAAGGCCGAGCTCGGTAGGGAGGTAGCCGGCAATGTCAGCATGGTTGAGGTCAATGCCAGCCACCACCCTTACTTTCTTGTCCCGGGGAGATGGAGCACAAAAGATCCCCGTGTAAGAGCACACGTCTGAGCCCTTCCAGTTGGCCGTGAAGTTGAAGGGGTCTGAATAGATGGCTTGTTTCCATGACTGCAAGGCGATGTAGGCTCTGCGGATCCTAGGGTTCTCAAACTTGAGGTTTGGATTTACGTCTATATCATGATCTTCATCTTCATGGGCTGCAGAGGAGATCTGGAAGAGGAAAGAGGAAGCGGAAACAAGGAAGAAAAGAATCAAGAATAAGCGAGGAGGAGATGACATTGATGCTTGCCTGTGTGAAGAGAAGCAAGTCACATGAAGGAGAGAGTTGGTGTCATATGAGATTACGCTGGACAGTGTGCCCTTTCCCATCTCCCTATACTTTGTTTTATAAAGCCCTTGTTTTAGCCTTTTCATTGCTGTAGTTTCGCTCTTTTTACTTGCCACCCCACCTTTTTTTTCTTTTTTCTTTTCCCCTCTTAATGGTCAATTGTTTATTCATTTTAACAGTACCAAACCCTAATCAAATCCATTTGAGTTCAAATTTTTATTCATTTAACAGTACTAATTAACATTTAGAGGTTAGCACCGCTGCTTCTGGGTGCTTAAAAAAATAGTTGTTTCAGACGAAATTTGAAATCATAACATGCTGGCACGTCTGTACAAAACAGGACGAGAAATGAGAAGTGTTATTGTGAGTGGAGACCCAAATGTTTCCAGCCTATTTTCATTGCGTGTGAGTTGAAGTAGTCTTAATGGCTTTATCATGATTGTTTTTAAAAATATTATTTTTATTTTCATATTAATCCGTTAAAATAATTTAAAAATTAATTTAAAACTAAATAAATAAATTTTTGAAAAAACGATTGAAGTCTAATAAAAAAAATATAAATTTATTGTGATTGTTTATCTCCCTGGAGCTGGAGAGGACGTGCTGGCACCGTCTCAGTCTAGGTAAAGAAACGACAAGGCAATCTAGTTGACCACTACTTTTCTTTTCCAAAAAGAAGAGGAAAAAAGGGATCATCGATTAGTTGCATAGCTGTTCTCCTTGTGCTTTTTTAGGTAAAAAAAGGGGACCTAACTAGCTAGTTACCAAGAGCACAGACATGTAGTTAGCTTTGTTCCATTTTTTCGACACGGACCATTCTCGGTTTCGAATCAATCAGAATGATGAACATGAACTGAACTGAACCCCTTACATTTTAAGAAAGAAATTTCATGAGACAAATGGTATGGCGTTACTCTTAATGAAATATGAATGCTATGGCGCAATAACGGACCCTACCTACCTATGTATGGGATAGAAATCAATGTCTTTATTTCTTTTATATATATATATATATATATATAAAACCAGACATTACAGCCTAAAAATCGAGGTGGACCGAGTTTAATTGGGTGTTCGGAGAGCTTCTACTCTTATTTAAAAGTGTTTTTAGTTGGAAAAATGATTAAATTAATATTTTTAATGTTTTTTTAGTGATTATGTTAAAAATTTTGAAAAAGTTATTTTAATGTTATTTTAAATATAAAATTATTTTAAAAAAATCATACATTCTACGTAGTTTAATTTGAAATGGAATTTTCCTTCTCACCGGATAGTATTGGTTGGAGTTACAAGAAATGGCGAGATCCAGCCGAGTTATTTGATTGCTGAGGAGAGAGAGGGGGGGACATGGGTCCCTCACATTACACTGTCTGCACGATGTTTGTTTGGAGATGGGAGTGGCTTTTGTCCAATTTCAGAATCTTTTATTTTATTTTATTTTAAAAAATGGAAATTTGAAAATGAAAACGCGTTGCGTTGGAGAATTATTCTGCGGTTTGTGATGCGATGGCAGTACGTTACATACGTAGGAGTAGTTGTTGTTGTTCAGGTAAGCAGGTAAAGGAATAGGTGAGGCTTCATATTTGGAATTGTTTTAGAAAATATAATAATTATCAAAAATATTTTACAAACTTAATATGGATGGGGAAAGTTTTTAACATTCAAGAGCATGACCAAGATGTGTTGATGGGAGTAGCGAGTAGCACAACCAATTGCAATTTTATAAAATTAAAGAGTTGAGATAAAAAGAAAATAAACATTACTTTTTTTTTTTTTGGTAACCCGGGGTGTCCGGGCCAGCTTGCGCGCACCACAACTAATCCCCGGGCTCACTGAACATCTTGCAAGCCCAGTGAGCATGTAAGGCACCGCGGGGGTGACAGGCGTACACATAGAGGATCGAACCCGGGACGGGGGCGGAACAAGTCACACGATTGACCACAGCAGCTAGACCCTCAAGTGTGAAAATAAACATTACTTGTAGTTCCGTGTGGTAGCTTTTTTTTTTTTTTTTTTTACATATCACGTATTTAACACAGAAAACATAAAAGTTTTTTATTGTTGTGTTTGAGAGTGTGTTTGTGGTTGTTTTTCAAAATACTTTTCGTGCTGAAATGTATTAAAATAATATTTTTTTATTTTTAAAAAATTAATTTTAAGATCAATGCATCAAAATAATCTAAAACATATAAAAAATTTAATTTTTAATAAAACAAATTTAAATTTTTTGGAAACACAAGTACAACCGCGTTTCCAAACCCTTACTAATAACACTGCACTTCCAAACACAAATTAAAAACCTAATAGAGCAACTCCAACCCAAGTGCTAAAAGAAGAGCCAAAAATAAATAAAAAAAAAGAGATATTTTGATTTTTCTTTGCATGTTTTTCATGTTCCAATAGGAAGGATAAACAAAATGTTATTTTAGTATTTCTCTTACAAAAATGTTATTCTTACACATCTTGTAAAAATATCAAAACACATTCGTTGCAATAATGTTTTCTTTTTTAATAATTTTTTTTTCTTCTTTGATTTTTTTTAATCTATGTTTTTTCAGCTTGATTTTAATAAAATTATCTTAATCTCATGACTCATGTTATAGGTTTTGCGAATTCATCCAGGTTGATTCGGGTCGTTTTTTGTTCTTTTTTTAATAGATTTTTTTTAATTTTATCTTTTAATATTGAATTGATTTAAAATCGTCCAGGTTGTTTTTAGACCCTCCAAATTAACCGGATCATATCAGGTTGTTAAAATAATTGTGTATCAAATATATTAAAATGCAATTCGCTTTTCTAAATGGCTTTTACCATCGAAGTGTATGTAAGTAAAAAAACCATATTTACATTATTCAAAAAATCATATTACTAACTTGGCTATTTTAAATAGTATTTGTCATTGGAGATGCTCTTATAAAGAATGATAAAAATTGTTTTAAAGTGATGCATAGCCTTTGAGATTTTCAATTCCAATCAATTGAATACAGATCTATTATACCTATGTGAAAAAACTAAAACATATGTTTTTGTACATGGGTAAGTATAGTTTTGAATTAAATTGACCATTTGCTTGTAGACTCTATCACGGACTAGACCAAATTTTTTTAAAACATTAAAAAAAAATACCAAGAATGTGAGAATATTTTAGCAATGCTATTAAATCAAATTCCTTGACTTAGTTCTTTGCATGGTGTGAGTTTTCAACCAAGCCATGTAAGAGCTAAAGCAATGTGAATTGGTTGATGTATTGCATTTAAAGAAAATTTAGATGACCGGTAAAAATATAGATTAATTTATTAAAAAAACCAAGAAATTTTTTTTTAAAAAAATATTAAAATAATAACATATTGAATAAACCCAATAACATGTAACCCGGTTTATGAATTTAACCAGGTTTAATAATTTTTTAAAAATAATTTTTATTTAATTATATGATAGAAATTAAATACTTATAAAATCAAGCATTAATTATAAAATAAATAATTATTTGAAACGTGATAACCCTAAAACAAGAAAAAACTACTCATGAAATCTATTCTCCACCAACTAAACATTAATGGATGAAACCAATAAAAAAAATATATTTTTTAATTTTATTAACATTAAATAATTAAATAAAGATCAAATTGACCTTAATATGATAATTAAGAACATGAGTCTTTAATTTTTTTTCAAGTGCACGTCATCCACCCCCGATGAGCTGAACAAAAAAAGATGATGCAATGTCCATCAGTCACTGGGTTTCAATCATTGATGTGGCTAGGAAAACAAGTTTTTTTTTTAACCCAAAACACGAAAGAACTTTGTTAAACTAATCCATAGCCTAACAAATCAATCCAAAACCCAAAATAACCTCAAAACCAAAAATCTTCTAGAGCTCGGATATATTTTTCTAGGTGTTTTCAAAGTAAAAAAAAAAAAAAAAAAAAACCACCAAATCTTAACTTCCCTCTTCATACAAAACTATTTGCCACAAAAATCATCTATTTTGATAGCCAAAATCTTTATCTTTTGCAGTTTTTTCTCTTTAAACCGGAATCCAATGACTCCCCATCTCTCCATAAAAAAATAAAAAGACTGAAAGAAAAAGAAAATTAAAGTTTGGTATTAAAATATATATTTTTTTTAAATTAGAGAAGCTGGTTACCTAATAGTCTAAACAAAAAAATTAAAATGAACTTTTCAAACAAATTGCAAATACATCACCTATTTTACTCGTGTTTTCTATTTCAGTCCTTTATCTTTCAATTCAACCCCCACCAACCCCCCCGAACTATAGTTTTAGCTAAACAAAGCTCTATTGTGTAAAAAAAAACCTGAGGATCCAGTTTTTTTTTTTTAAAATCAACATTTCCTTCTTTTATGTCCAAAAATATGTTCCTACGGCAATACTCAAAAAAAAAAACACCTTTTTTTTTCTTCTTTTTTTTGCCAAAGACTTGCTATCCATCCCTCTCGTTCAAGCATCAGCAATGTGCTTCTACAGCTCGCCGGTCAACAGCAAAATATTTTCTAGAAGACATATTCTTCAGGAGGTGCTTCTTCTGGAATCTGGGTGTGCACAAGGAAGAGACCAATTAGACTCACTAAGGTCCAGAAATTAAGCATTACAAAGCCTAAAATTCACTTAAAAAGTAATTGCATAGAAAAACCAACTGCTAAGGCAGTTGCAGTGCTGACATTTCTAGCTCCTTCCATATTTCAGTTTCTCAAAATTTATGGGCTACCAAAAACCGATCTCCCAGTTCATAAACCTCTGACTGGAAACACAGATCTAATTGCAAGTCCCGTGTAAGAGAAGCACACAAGGAATCCCATACCTCTCCAGGAATCCATTTTTCCTTCGACCAGATGCTTGCATCCCCAGAAACAGTCTCCCTTTGCACCATAGTTCTGAAGGATTATAAAAGGCAAATAAAAATTTAGTCGTACGCATCTGATATGAGCTAATAGACAAATTAGGATTCTGTGTTCTTAACATTTTTCAAATTCTATCTACAAAAATACCCAGTAAAGAGACAGGATTATGTCTGAGTAGAAGGTAGTTCAAAGAAGATAAATGTCAAGCTGAAGAACAGCGGTTAACAAAAATACAATACCTAAATATGAACTTGGATTCATCCTAGATGCAAGCTAAATGGAAAACGAATGCCTTCGGCTAAGAAAAATTACAACTAGGGAAAATTGTGCAATGCAAATGCAAATGCAAATTCAATGTTCTTAAACCTTAAACTTCTGACAATGACGAAGTGAGGTCTTGATTGTTACAGGTAGCAATTCCAACTCAAAACATACATCATTGTGTATGCTTAGAACGTGAAGTGGCACTCAGAAATTCATAATTTCAACAGACCACTTTGCCTTTGGCCAAGAAAAATTACAACCAAGGAAAATTGTGTAATGCAGATGCAAATTCAATGTTCTTAAACCTTAAACTTCTGACAATGACGAAGAGAGGTCTTGATTGTTATAAGTAGCAATTCCAACTCAAAACATACATCATTGTGTATGCTTAGAACGTGAAGTGGCACTCAGAAATTCATAATTTCAACAGACCACTTCTAGTTTGCTTTAAAACTAGATGTTCTTGACATGCTTGCACTGGCTGAACGTTTGTAGTAGCTTACCCTGCTGCATTAAAAGCTGAATTGAGCCCGTTGGAAATGCTAAGAGGGTGGATTGATGGGTTTTGCATTGACAATGGAGAAGAAGAAGAAATATTTTGAATGCTGTTCACACCACTGTTGCCAAAGCCTGCTATATTGGGGGTGAAGGAATTTCCTAGTGCCTGATTAGGAAGTTGGCTACCAAGCAGGCCTGTCATATGACTAATAATCAAAAGGCATAGATCATAACACGCACATCAAAACAGAAAATACCAAAACCTACAAAATCGCACCAGCATTTATGGATGGAAAACTGGTTGTTCCAAATGCACTTGAAGTCTGGCTAGAATTTGAGGTGTTTGCAGCGAGAAAATTATTTGTCCCAAATGCACTCAAAGTCTGGCTAGAATTTGAAGGAAGATTTGATTGCCCAAAGACAATGTTTGATGGTGCAGGGGGGCTGAAAAGAAAATAGCTTAACATATATAAAAAGCCAAGGAGATAGCAAGGAACAAAATTTCATTAAATTAATAATTTCAACATGACTGAAACAAAATCAGAACACTCGGAAAGGTTTTCTTGCCTTACTCCAAATGCAGTCAAAGGCTGACTTGGTTGCCCAAAGGCATTATTTGATGGTGTAGCAGACCTGAGAAAACAGAGACAATTTGCTTAAAATGACTAATGAAAGCCTAAGAAATATTAGGAACAGGATTTCAAGAAAAAAAAATCAAGCAGGCACCATGGTTTAAGGAAAGAATGGAACAAAAACCTCATATTAAGAGAAGTCCCCAGTTGACCAAAACTGGAAACTGATGGAGGGGCAGTATTTTGAGCAGTAGCTGGAGTTGCATTGGCAGTGGCTCCAAAGAACGGACTCTGACCAGCAGGAGCAGGCTTTAAGGGTGCTATATTGGGATTATGGAGAAGGTTATTGAACTCGATCAACTTCGAATTGAGTAAATTTCTCTCCTTTTCAACCTGCAAATGATGTGTTTAGTAATAACTGAACAAGGGCAGCAACATTAGTTTTAACTGAGATATCTAATCTCTATGCTCATCTACAATGGCATCCTTCTAGAGCCAAAGTGATTTTTTTTAATCTTTTCTTCTGTTCTTTGTGGCTTTACCAGATTTTATTCAAATAAAAGCAATAATCAGTACATAGTTTATGTGATTGTTCATAAAACCATAAATATTAAAAATAAAGTTTTTTTGAAGCAACAGTTTGAATATATCATCTCCGGGAAGTTTCACTTCAACATGTTATAGATTTCTCAAATCCCATACCAATGTCCCATCCACATACATAAGAATATGTATCCCATCATCCATAGGACTCACTATTGCATCTATGAAGGGTTGTTTCCTTTGATATGCCCTAGAAAGTTATACATAGTTTTAATTGCATCCCTCAAAGTTTCAGCTGTCTATTTAACTTCATAAACTCCTCAGATTTAATTCCACGTGTTTGAAAACAAAATCACAAGCAGAAACAGTGAGAGAACAAATGATGACGGATAACAAAACATTAGTATCTGCTGTTAATAAAGTATAAGCAAGCAGGAGAGTGGGAACGCAGTCTGCTGTATTTTTCTTACAATTGATTGCAAGCTCAAGCCACGCTTATAATCATCATATGCTGCAGCTCGCAATTCTTCGTAACTAACATCACCAATAATGTCACAAGGGCCACTGCATACAGACAAAAGGAAAAGCTCAGTCCAATGCATCCTCAAAATAAAAAGAAAGGAACAAAACTTGTCAGACAGTTTCAAATCAGATGGTGGAAGTCCATTGAGACATAAAAAAGCCATGATTATAGAAACTTAGTATCATCATTCATAATCACATTACTTGAGAAATGTATTCCAGACATGCATTTTCAAGAAGCACAAGCTGGTTTTTCATTCCTCGTGATTGTTTTATCATTGAATTTCATCCTTTCAGCCTAACAGGGACTGTGCTAGTCCCTTTTCTCCATTTCAACCAAACTACTTTGACTCTAGGGGTATATCTTCTTGAATGTCCATCTTTCTTTTTTTTTGCATGATGGAACCTAGGTGTCTTCTTTATCCTTGGTGTAGCTAATAAAGAAATGCAAATGTTCTGTTTTCATTCTATTCAATCCAAAACCTTTTCTAGAGAACTGGTCATGGCTGTTTAACTCTGAATAATTGATGTCCATCACAAATCGGATTATTTCTGTTTGAAAGAAAAAAAGTGGGCCTAAACGCAAGAATACAAAACCAAAGACATGATCCAAGAAAATGACAAGAAAACAACATTATAGTACACCGTGAACGTAGAAACAAAGGAAATAACTATATACAACGTGAATGCATTGGCAATTGATGATCATATGATCTATACTGCGGATGTTTCAAGCTTTTTTCAAGTGATAAATGGGAGTTAGAAAGACATACTCTTTCAAATGACCATAGCATGTAAGCTTCCAAAGCGGTCTCTCATGCTCAAAATCTTCAGCAATGAGACGTTTACACGAATCAGGATCCGCGCAACTGCAAACAAGCCAAATGGACAATTTAATTAGGTACAAATAAAACAGAGTCTCAGCAAAAATAAATGAAATTGTTTATTTGAAGGTATAGCAGCAAGGTTGTGTTACTTGAGAGTAGTAAATAGAAGAAGTTTACTTATGATTGGCAGGCTGACTGTCAGATCGTTGACGCGATGAAGGGGCAGAGGCACCACGGGACCATTTATTCTCAAAAGGCTGAAGCACAAACACAATAAAGCAGTAAGTATTATTATGAGTAACAAAAAACGAATCATAACAATAAATAAAATCATGATCGAGTAATAAGCGTAAAAATGCAAGCATGCACAATATATAAAAAGAAGAAGAAAAGGCTGTGGGTTAAAGCAATGTGTGCGTGAGTGTGGAGGGAGGAAGGGAAAGAACCTTGAACTGTTGAGGTCTGTTATTAGCAGAATTATTAGGGGCAGACCCAAAAGGACTGTTGGGTCTTTGCTGTTGCTGTCGATTGCCAAATCCAAAAGAGTTATTATTGTTGTTATTGGGTGTTTGCTGATTGCCAAATCCAAAGGGATTATTGCTGGATTTGGGGGGTTGCTGAGGAGTGACATGAAGAAATTTGCATCTATCACCATACTGGCAGCTAAATCAAAAAACAAAAACAGCAGAGTACTTAGTATCAGCAATTAAACCCTACACCCGTAGGATAATAATTAGCTGCTGACAAATAAGAAGAAGATACTGATAATTGAGAAGGATGAAGAAGAGGTGATTAAATACCTGCCACGCTGAAAATTCCTACAAGCTTCCTTCTTTTTATACATTGTTATTCCTGTTTCTCTCTGAATTGAATGAAAATGGCCTTTATTTATCAGTACTTTGCTTTTAGCTCTGCTCAGTGCTCTGCTTCCCTCCCTCTCTCCCGATTTTTAATACCAGAGAGAGAGAGAGAGAGAGAGAGAGAGAGAGTTGGGTTGGGCCATGCTAGCCCACTCATGGTAAACAAGAGCCCACCATGAATCAAAGTTATACTATTATACTGGGACAAAGACCGGGACTGGGGATGGAGGCTTCTGACTCGTAAACAAAACAGAGGGAAGAGAGAAAGAGGAAGAAGATGAAGTGATGAGATGTGCAGTATAATGGGTGTGTGTGGAAGGGTGGAAAGCTTAGGCTTGAGAAGGCCATAGAGCAGTATCTTTATCGAGAGCAATCCTAATCATGATCATGCTCAAGATGATCCCACCAACAAGAAACAGCCCATTTCTGGAAGCCCACCAGCAAACAGCTCCTTTCAGAAAATAATCAACTTCGCCTCTTCTTCCCCAGATTAGGAAAGGTGGAGTACTGGTATTATCATCATCACTCTTGCATATGTCAGTCTCCAGCTATATAAGTATTGGCTTATGCATGTAAACGTCTCTCGTGGTGCGGTTGAAATCAATACCTTTTAAGTGGAACTGGCAAACACAGATACAGTTTCTGACGTGTTGAAGCACCTCCTCTTCCCAAACATTTCCGTGATTTTGAAGGACACTCTGGTCCTCCTCCACCTAAACACGGACACATTCCTACTATGGAAGAACAGGGTGCCGGGATGGATGGGGAAGAACTCAATATGATTAATTCTGTTATGAATAAGCTCTTTCAGACGGAATATGTTTCAGACAATACATGTCATGAGATTGAACTCGAAAATGAAGTAGATGATTCCATCAAAACAATTGATAGTTCACAACTTAAAAGAGAATAAAGGTGATATTGATGGAGATGACGATAATCTCATAATTAATATAGTGAGTGGAGCACAGGCAACCATGGTAGCTGATCAGGGACTGATTAATATTCCATCAATCATAAATCTTTGCATTTTTTTTTCATCTCCTGGTTATTCGCTTTCAAGTCTGAACTTCGGTGGCACAAAACCGAGGCCAATACAAGAGAAGATTTCAGCTCAAAACAAAGTCCAAACACCAAGAAAAAGAAGGGCAAAACCGAGCCCAACAAAGGAAGGACGAAGGAAGGGCTAAACCAAATCTAGAAGGGCAACACCTAATCTAGAAAGGCAACACCGAGCCTAACATGGAAGGAAGAAGAAAGGGCAAAACTGAGCCGAACAAGGAAGAGAGAGGAAGGGAAAAATCGAGGCCACATGGTGGAGAAAATGGGCTCAAAACTGAGTTCGAAAGTGCTGAAAACGGGTTTTAAAGGCTGTTAGTTGTTAGTTAATTTAGTTAGTAGAGTTAGTTGCAAGGTTGTTAGTCATTGAATAATTAACTGTCAAACTCATTCTCTCTTCTAATTCTCCCTCAAATTTTCTTCTAAAACTATTGTTGTTTAAGAAACGATCCTTGACAATTTATAGCAGACCCATTTTCCAATGGTAAAGGAAGGTAGCTTATCTTCAATAAACTATTAACAATGATGGAAAGCACAATGGTGAAGGCTTTGGAAGATCACACGATATTTGAAGAATGAGTGTGAAATATTTGCCAACAACTTCAAGAAATCAATGCTTTGATTCAGAAAGGAGAGTAAAAAGAATCATCTTTGGTGATTCTTTTACCCACAAAGAAAGTCGAAAGGGTGCTGCATTTCCTACAACTGCACGGCCTTCTTCGAGATGTACGAGGTTCTGTTAGATAAAAGTCTGTAGGAATTGGGACATCAAAGCCTAACATCACAAGGGTAGTTAGACTTCTTGTTTGAGCTATTTCCTCGAAATAACACTTGGGATCCAGTCTTCTCCTTCAGACATTCCAGAATACAAAGACAACTTTCAGACTTCTCACACTGAAATAGAAATCACCTTGCAAGAGTTGAATCATCAGTTGACCGTACAAGTAAATGCACAAAGTTACCAACCACCATATAAAACACAACTTCATCCTCTAATAAACTAGAAGATGGAATAAATTGTGTCATCATAAAGAACCACCATAGATAAATCTGAAAGATGCACGTGACATAATCAAAGTACCCAATAAAGTCCATCTCAAGTTCTGTTTGCCTACGCATTTTTACTGCATGGCCACAGGAAACTGTCGTCTTAATGATCTTTGTTACGTTTACATATATTGGGGGGGAAAAACTGCTAAAAATTAACGTTACAGTCCAACAACATAATCAAGGCAAGATTTTGAGGAAAATGCTTTTACTGGCCCCCATTTCTATCTATCTTTGAGTTCCTGCTCGAATTGGAGCAACTTTTCACGGACAGGCTGTAAAAACAGCTTCAAATCCTGACTGATCTGCAGCTTATCTTGCTGCGAGAGATCCTTCTCGTCATTAAGCTGTACTTGCATCTAGAATAGCAAGAACAAAAGATTGAGATTTATCATTAAAAATCTTTAAATAATCATTAGACTAGAGTCTATATACAGATGAGTGCATCCTGACAGGCTAGCACAAACCTTCATAAAGATAGATACACATAGAAATGGTTTGATAAAATAAAAGTGCCACCGGTTAATATGACTCATGCAAGTTTATGGGCTATTTGACCTCTTGTCTGCTAATAATTGTTCATGGAGCTACTACAGGTTACAAGCAAGCCCTCACTGTAGGAATTACTCTATTCCACGCTATTAAATAAAGAACTGAAGTGTTTTCTCATCTTTTAGTAATTTTGATGAGAAGATGATGAAGCAAGCAGGAGGGAGCAAAGCATAAAAAAAACAACCTGGCCTAACATACAAAGGGGTTTTGCACTCTATTTCCACAGGTCACCCTAAATTTCCCGATATTTTCCTGAAACTTCCATCTAGATTTCATTCTATACTCCAAACACTTGGATGGAAATACAGAACTTACCTGCAGGTCATCCAGCTCACCAAATGAAAACTCGGGAAAATCTATGTCACCCTTCACCATCCTTTTTTCCTCTTTGACAGTCCATTCCCCTATTTCCAAGGACATAACAACTCTTTCAGGATAGAGTAGATAGATCAAGATGGGAAAGGAGGCCATTTCAAATGACACCAAATTACCTTTAACTTTCAATGTCAACTCATAGGTATATCCAACACGTTTCTTGTTCCTCACGATCACCAAGAATGCCTGCTCACTCAAGTGGTAACAGAATTAAACTTCCCATGCATGTCAAATATGCAGGATATTGAAAACATGATAATGACAGAAATATTTGCGCAGGACCTCTTCTTAAATAATAATGAGACATCAGAAAGGGAAAAAAAGGAAGAAAAAACACTAACAACAAAATAAAGTGAAGTAGAATAAGGGTTTGAATCTAAAAGGGGGCAAATTTACATGTAAGATTATCAAGTGGTAACCAATTATCACACATTTTTCAGAATTTCAGTCCAATTTCGATCTGCACTATAGAGCACTAGAACTTCTGGTTTGCTTTTTCATGATATTAGCCATATATAGGACAATTCAAAGACAACACAGAACGACAGCTATCAACCAACATAAAAAAATACAGTGTCTTTCTACCTGTTTCCCCAGATAAAAACAAAGTGGAAATATGATAGCGGGACTGGAGTAGTTCAAAGTGGCAACTTTTCTGTCATGTACTCTTATAAAGTCTTGGATTGGTCCAAAGTAGGAACAATAGTTTTCAATGGAAAGCAAGATGGATATCTCAACTTCCTCTAGACTTCTATTTTTTTCTTAGAAAAAATTCTAGGAGCTGTCTAAATCAGGAATGTGACCACTGGTAACTTCCAAAAGAGAGGCAAATCTTAAAGTGAGTTTTAATTAAAGCAGCTGAATCAATCAATCAAGTCATCTATTCTTACATTAAACAGGCTAGAAGCTCTTGGGATTTAATCGGTAGAGTACATCTGCCTGGCAAAGGTGTTCCTTTTGTATAAGCAGCAACGATATGTAGGAATGTGCATCACTAACCATGTTTTTGAGAGCATTACAAAAAGCATTCGACAGAGAAGAAACTTCTCTTGCCTATTTCAAAGATATTAGAGCACCATTTCAAAAGTAATACACAGTGGTGTTAGCCATCAGACATGAAGGGAAATTTCTAAACCTCTGTTGTTGTGAATATTGTATGTAAAAAAAATAACTTTGAAGATGCATTATAGAACAAGGTGTTTATCTAGCCTAAACTTTCCATCTTTACGGGATAAAAAAGAACTTACATCACCAGAACATTTGGACACTTGTGCTATTTCTGCTTTGCCACCAGAGAACTCCAAGGAGGCCATTGACAGGAGCAGCTCCTGCGATATAGGAAGAACGAAAGTGTAGAATATTTGGTAATATTGATTGTGACAAATAAAAGAGAGGAGTGAATTCAACAATAAAATAGAGTATAGGTTCACCTTTATCCTATGGGTGGCCCAATTATTAAGATTTTTCTCCTCCCATGTTCCAGCCTGCACAAGTTTATTAGCAATTAAATATAATGATAAAAGAAGAAGAAGAAGAAGAAGAAGAAGGGTACCGTATTCCAGACAGAACCGAGGTTGTTGGGTTGAGAAGGAAGGTGGTCTTGAGGAGACAGCTTCTTCGGAAGGGGGAGAGGAGCTGCATCTGCTGTTGCTTCCCTCACCCAATACCTGTACGAGCCTTCTCCTCCTACTGATCCTTCTTTTTCTTTGTTATCTTTGTTACATTCTATGTCTCCTCCTCCTCCATTCTCCATTCTCTCTTCTTTTTCTTTCTTTCTTTCTACAAATAAAGAATCAATCCAATACTAAAGAGCAACCAGGCAGAAAGAAAGAAAAGATCTTAGATCGATCGACAACAACCAATTTTTTATATAAAATATTCAGCCAAACAATCAAATATTAATGGAGGCGGTGGCGGGGGGCGGGGTGGGGGTGGAGGAGCAGGGTTGCGAAAAGAGAGGCTGCTGCTGTAATTGCCTGTTGCTTCAAGGGAAGAAAAGTCCACGTTTTTCTTAATTTATTGTTCCTGTAATATTGGATTAAATTAACTATTATTGTTATTATTATTGGGGAAAAGGCCGTGAACCAGACTGGAAGCCTGAAGGCTCTTCTCGAAACTTCTTCTTATCGGGAGCCCCATTTTTTTTTTTCTTTTTAGCTTAATAACATGTTATCCTTGAGTAGCACTCCACATTCCACAAACCCATCATCATTTGTTGGGTCCAAGCCCGGTTCATCTAACCAGCCCGACTCAGATAACTGGCTCATACTAAAAAAAATATGTATTGATTAGTCACCAAACGGTAGAAACTGATCGTTTTTTTGCAATTATCTCTACATCAAGCACATTGATTTAGGAAGCATTTGAAAACATGAACCAACTCATATTTTTAAAAATTTTAATTTTTTTTGTTAAAAATTAATTTTTTTTTATATTTTAATACATTAATTTCAAAAATAATTTTTAAAAAATTAAAAAAATATATCATTTTAATGTATTTTAAAAAACAACCACAACTACACTTTCATACAAGCATTTAAAGTCAAGGAAAAGTTTGATGTCGGCTAAAAGTCATGTGTGTTAGTTTGTTGCTAGTTTGCTAAAAGTCTCTAGTTATGCTAATTGCTAGGTTGGTCTATGGGTACTAACAAATAAACATACGAGTAAATAATTTTGTTAGTTTAAAAAATCCAATCTTTTTTTTAAACACAAATTGCATTTCACGCAAGTGCTCTGTTTTTAGAGCTTAAAATTTCTCTACTCTATCCACAAAACCATTACATTCTCTTTCCCAGCAAGCAACACACAAGGGACGGCGCCCTGCCTCGACCATAGATAAGCATCATAAGCTGCAAAAAGTTTTAATTCTCTACGAACTCAAATTAATGTACAATTCAAACGTATGTTACAAACCTTTTGCCTACAGTTCCAAATTCTAAACAACAGATTAACTACTGGGTCAGAAAGCACACGATTGTACAGAACTCGAGCAAACCGCAATGCAATATTCTAGCTCGTTGATTACATCGCTGCATCTCATTCTGATTTCCTCTTTGATTCACAAACATTTGGTTAAAATTTCGCAGCCTTAAATGGAGAACAAAACTGTGTATGATGAATATGCTAAACAGGATCGAAAATTTGCGCAATCATCCCCCTCGAAGTAACTTTACAAGTCTTCATGCATAATCCCGCACAGCTTCGCAACCATGACTTCCACCTAGAAGGATATTAATTAATCTTGGGTTTTGGTCGTCTAGGCATCAGAACCATATACAGAACACCAAGAACAACCAAGAAAGCAGGGACTGTTGTCAAATCAATCACCAAATGTACTTTTCTCTCTCTCATGCAGTGAATTGGGTGAAGAATGGCTATAGTCGCATTCACTTGATTAGCAAACCTGCAAGAAAAATGTGGTTTCAAAGTCATAAACTAGCCAGAAATATCAGCCATTTCCTCAGTTCCAGCCATGCACATCGAAACAAACAGAAAAGGCATAAGTAACATAATGTTTGACATCCTCGAGGCTTTCATTCACCAACAAATCTGAAACAGATGTAAAAGGACATTTCTATACGATAAATAAAAAACAAATTCAAATAATTAAAATGCAAGCAGGTGAAACTGCCAGAATTATGCCCAGTCATCAAAATGGATCAGCAGCCAACAGAAGCTTTCCAGCTAAATTTATGTTTCATTAGTGTACCTACCACACTTGTTCGTGAATAGATTCAGTAGGGAAAGGAAATAGAAAAAGGTCACGAGTGTCTAACCTTTCAGATGCATCCTCTAAAGTATAAAGAAGTCTCATTGCATCCATGTAACGCAGCTCTCCATGAATAGTTGAAATCTGAAAGACAGCAAAATATATTACATAAGTCAAGCAGGTTCTTCAAAACATTAGACTTGAACAGCAATATAGTTCAGTGATGAGGTTAAAGAACAAGCATGCTTACCCTTCTCCAAAGGCTAACAACATAATTATACTTGTTCACAAGTTCTCGCTCCTCAGACTGAAACATTTTGAAGGTCTTTTCAGCTGGTTTTTGTCAAGTCCTTATCCAAAGACAAATAACAATCACAGGCCTAAAAATACAGATGCATCTTTCAAGATTTTTTTTTTTTTTTGTTAAACATCAACTGCAAGAATATTTGAACTGTCAGATCTTGACAGCCTTGGTAGGTTCTATTGCAATTCACAGACAGAGTAAAGGTGGAATCTTGTTCTATTTAAACAAAAGGAAACCAGAAGCACTGGGTTATGAATTTCAATTTTTTAATTGATTGCATACCCTGAGCATTCCAATTCCGTACTGTCCAGGTGGAACTTCTATAGCTTAAGGTTATAGCAGGAACAATATGAAAGTGCAGATTGGATAGCAATGGATACCAGATGAACATGTGTAGGCAAATAAGTTGGGACTCCAATCAAAGTTAAGAAAATAAAAGGTAAAAACCTTGCCAGATTTATAGAATGGTAGGAATCACAGATATTCAATTGGAACTACACAACAAGGCAAGGATACATGTATGTTCCATGAGTAGACGATGAATGGCTGCATTGACCAGTTGTATTGACTCTTCAAGTGCTGTGATGATGTAGCTCCGAGCAATTGTATCAGACTGAAATTGTGACATATGCCAACCTCTGGAAGTGATTGAAAAAGGATTGCATCCCACTGACCATACCCAATCCTGTCACATTGCACGCAACATTAGCCATTCAATTAGTGTGGCAGGAGATGCAAGCTCATCTACAGAATCAGCAATAAGAAAAGGATGAGGAATCTGAAGCACACAAGTATGTGTGCATGTGCGTGTGAAAAACACATGACACAAAATGCTCAGTTCCAGAAAAACATCCAAGTGAAGATGGTATTCAACCATTCACGAGACACATGACTTGCTAGTTGGATCTCCTGATAGAACTTCAATTCTTTGACAATTAGAATACATGACCATTTTGGTGCAATGAGATATTCTTGAGCTTACATCTTAAGTATGTAGGTTTGAATTTTCAAAGCAATCACGTCATGCAAAAACACTAAGGATCAGACTGTCTCCAAATTCTCCCTCTCAAAAGCCCATTTTCTGTCTATGGTCAGTTTAATTAGTACTGAATGTGTGCGTGTACAAGCATATTTATATATAATGCATATATCAGCCTGAGAAAATTTTGAAAGGAGTATATCAATGAAGGGCAGTGAACTAATTTTAACTCTTCTTTGGCATGTATTATGTTGCCATATTATTGTTCAAGAAAATCAACATAATTCCAACACTAACTTCCCAGTTTTTTAAGTTTAATGTCTCTGAGACTCAAACCTCAGAGGAGTGTACAAACTATCATGCGATCTATAACCTTTGAGGGGGTAAAGGATTGATAAGCCACAATAAACCTCTCACATAATTCTATCACCAGTAACTGAAAAGTGCATTACTACACATCTCCTCACATGTTTACTGGAGTTCTATCATGTTATCAGGCAGAACTGCACAGAGTGATAACCTCTACATTGTAACAAGTACCTCAATTGCAGTTTCATGGGCATGGCTGTAGACAAGATGAGGTGGAAGTAAACCAGCCAGATGTTCGGAGACAGAAGCCAACGCAGCTTTTACAGGGCTCCTGTATGATGGGGGAAGGGGAGAATATAACAATAGATGTGAGTTAGACTCTAGATTTCAGTGGGAAAAAAAAAAGAAAAAAAAGCATACCTCAGGATCCAGAGTGGATTAGGATAAAGATTTCATGCTTTTGCACTTTCATAATTAAGGTAAATTTTCCAGGAAATTGGTTTCCATTTTCATTTTTTCCTTCCATCGTTCCTTTTTTTATTTTTTGAAGTACTAAAATTTACTCAAACTAGAATAGCATGAATGGGCAGCCGCTGCAATATTACAGAAGTTTCCCTAGGAGAAAGAAAATCTAAAATTAAATGAAAACGAAAAATCATGCAAAAGTAGAAGATGCTAGGAAATTGTAAAGAGAGTGAAAGGGGGGAAGAGCATGTAACAGGGACAAAAGGTCAAGAACTGGAGCAATTTAAAAAAAAAAAAAAAAAGGAGAGGGAGGGAGGGGGGGAGAGAGAGATCAGAAACTATGCATCAGAAGCAGCAAACCCTCAGGCAATTCCATCTGCTTCTTCTGGCAATTATCTAACTACTGAACTAAATATCAACAGTTGACAATAAGCCATTAATAAAATCAAAATGAATGGTCATATTTCCAACCTCAAATCCCACAAAACTGATTGCCCATTACACTGCAGATGGCTTTCCCAAGATGATGGTTCTGACTGGACCACAATAACCATGTCAGAAAGAGCCTTTGCCTGATAATGCTTGTCAACTAATAGTGGCTCGCCATAAATGAACCAAAAGATAGGAACTTCAAGTGTGGACCTACTATGGGCATGTGCTCCTACATTATTTAAAGAAAATGAAAACATTAGCCTGGCATAAGTCAGTGATGAGAAATAAAAACAAAATGTATTTAGAGGATGTAGGTTATGATAGTTATCACATATACCAGAGGCAAAAGGTAAAAATTGGAAAAAAAATAATGACATATACAACTTTAGCGAGCATGGACCACGGGTCACTGGATTGAAAGGCTACAGAAAATTGACAGAGGCTACTATGTGCATCTAACTAACCTGATTTACTTACAAAGGAATCATCTTACTAATCTGTCTTCCAAGACAGGCACATGAGCAGCTCTCTGACAAACAGAGATTGTTGCACACAAATTCATCTTCATCAACACTAGTACAGGTGAAACATTGGAGGACCCAGAAAGAAGCGCAACACTCTATGCATATGTTAATATATCAACAATAGCCTCGGCCTCTTAAATGTGAAAACCCATACTTCTTCACCTATCAATTGTCTACCCATCTACTGAATTATAGTAATTTAACAAATGCACTGGTATCTACTAATGTATATGATCTCACATAAATAGAAAGAGAATACAGGTTAACCAAAAGGAAAAGGTTATGGTGACTACTCAAAAAAAGGATAGGGTTTTAAACATAGCTGACACAAATACTACAGGATCACTTGCACTGGGGAAAGAAATAATATGTCCAACATTACAAGTATCATTAACATGCAAGTCCCAGAACAAGTACATTGTTTTCAAAATTATAGGAAAAAAAACTGTCATAACAAGCCAGAATAAAAGAAGAGCTTGAAATGTAAGCTCATAGATGACCTTTGAGAGAACCATGGTCATGGAGCTGCCTCTGTAACTGATGCTGGAGAATGGAGGAATCAAGATAGGAACGAGTGGTTTTCCTATATGTTCCGTTAACAAGCAATAATGGGACAGCTGCTGCTCGCCGAGCCACTGAAAAGGCCATTGCTAATGCAGGTTCCTCTGACAGCACTACCCTATATGCAATTTGGAAAATAAGTAAGTTGAAAGGAAGACAGGCCTGACAACTAAGAGTGTTTTTTTTTATCAAAATGAGGCTCTTATTTAACTTAATAGAATAAGGTACTTCATGCCATGTAAGCTCTAAAAGGTATTTTATGTCATAGAGACTTCATTGCATACTTTTGTCACTTTCTATTTTTATAAATTATTAGCGACATAAAAATAGAGAAGCAGTCATGATCTCTCTCCCTCTCATATCATTTTGTTTGCACTTGATGCATGTCATCATGTCAATTAAATTTGCTATATTTCTAATTCCAAGTGTCTAATTATTATTAATAAAAACAATTAAAAGTAAACCCCAAGTTTTTCTTATCTAAATACTAGGATTTTTGTTTCTGAGACCTTTGAAAATCATTAAAACATGTGTGATTCATCAGTAATTGGAGAGACTAGAAGCAGTAACTTGAAGGAAGATTGAGCAATCCATTAACAAAAAATTAAAATACTTACAGGGTGTTGAGGATTACTAAAGCTAAGGCCTAAGGATGTCTATGGCCTACTGTAAGAGAAAACATTCAAATCCATTTAAAACTCTTGTGAAATTCATCCAGCCAATCACCAACAATAGGGGGGAGATGAACATGGAGAAGAATACTATCAAATAATCATGCTTGGTAAACTAAGAAGGACCAAGTTCACAGTGATCTGTTTCCCGTAAAACTTACATGGGAAAAAATGCATTTAATTAGAAGACAGAGGATCAAACGATTTAGGGTAAAATACAGGTAAGAAAAGAAGGTTATGAGACATATAGAAGAGGTGGCAGCACCTTCACCTAGATTTTCTAGGTAATAATCTCTTAAAAAAAATTAAAAAAATAACGACTGAGGTGTCAATATACATGCAGGACAAAGACTACTTGGCATAAAATACCCTATTCTAGTAAATAAGATTAAAAAGTACCCTGCAGTGGGAATAAGTTTTAAAGATGCCTTCTTAGGAAAACAAACTCTGACAACAAACCATGACTATATAAGCAGGGACCAACTGTTGATATACAAAGTTGTTCATGAATTAAATGAATCATACAAAAGATACTAGTAACAGAAGACAGAGATATCTTAATCTGTCCAGTGACTAATGAACAAAGGACTTACTGGGACAAAATTTCAAAAATAAAACAATGGAGAAAACATACAGGTTCTCACTGAACATAGCCTTTTGTGATGATACAAGTAAGGAGGATAGCCCATTCTTTAAAGCCTCAAGATCAACAGGTAGATGTTTAACATTCCTAACTTTCTGCATGAACAAAGTAGGGGTTAGAGCAAATTACAATTTTCATAAAAGCTCCTTTAAGAGTATAGTAGACAGAACATACTTCATGTGTGACGAAAAACAACTGAAAGGATATCTTCTCGTAATAGTGGAATGCTCCATCAGATAGTGAAGGTGAGATTACATGTCTCATAGACCCCCAAAGGGTTGCACCTAAATGTGCAAGAAAGGTATCCCTTGCAACTGTGTAGTTTCGAAACTCCTGCTGGAAAGATAAGTCTCCAACTCAAAGGCAAGATTAAATATTGAGCCACTATGTACAAATAATAAAAAGGGATGTGCTAAAAGATCATTCACATGAACCTTCTATCTAATGAACCCATACAACCATCTATTACTCTTAAAATCCTAAGAATAATTCTTCCAACCAAATACACAAGTTTTTTCCTCTCATTATATAGATTTTTAACAAATCAAAAGGAAAAAGACAGCATAATAATCCTTGTCAAACGACTGAATGGTATACCTCATGGGTATCACTGAAAAGATTCCAACTCTCCATTCGTTTTAATGCCTCTAAGGCCTTCTTCTTATGACTTTCATCATGCTCTTCACGGTCAAGAGACTGGAGCTCATTTTTCAAATCCCGCATTCTCTCATCAAGCTCTGTAACCATATATATTACAGTTATGCTAAATTCACAAAAAAAAAAAAAAAAAAAATTCACAAAAGATACTGCAAAAGTAAGACATCATTATGATTTTATTTTTTTTTGAAAAAAAAATAATAAAAAAAAAAACACCCATCAAGTTATATGCGAACCATAGAACCCATGCGGCCCAAACAAACAAGATTAAAGAATACTACCTTCACAAAGAGCTAGCTTAACTCTCCTTCCTTTGCAGTGCTTGAAAGCAAAAAGCTCATAAATATCAATCTCAGCCAAAAGAATATCGATGGCTTGATGATCCTTCTGTGAGATTTGCAGAATCAATTAAAACAGGAAATCTAGAGAACCTTACAGCACTTCATCTAGCTTAACGAAGTCATATAATTTCATCTCAGAACCCAGTCAAATATCATCATCTAGCGAACTGTAATATTAAGATTAGTTCTTGTGCTCATGGTATAGTTTCACAGGGAACAGGCTGATCATTTGAAGAAAAGAAAAGTAAGTTCTTAAAGGAAAATGTGTGTTCCTGTAATGACGCTAATGGATCAATCCCTGTCAAATTCATGAGCAATTTTGACACTATTGGCAATCGACAAACTTGCATCTCTGACCCACTTAATCCAGTGCACAGTAGACTAAATAAGCAGGCAGAACACAGGGAACCCATGGAGTAGACACTAGCTATTGTTTAAATTATACGACAACTAGCTATTGACCTACACAAGAAGATGAAGATTTTCTAGATAGAGTTAAATGGATATCCAACACTCAACTTGCTGGTAACCGCAGACTTGCATTTGTAACCCTTTTATCAAATAATCAATACTTATCTTGGATACCTTGGAATAGGTAACCAACATTTTAAAATCAAACCAAAATTGAAAGTCTCTTTCAGGGCCCTAGATTTGTGGCACCACCTATCTCTCTAAGGCTGCAAGTCTTCTCCATTGGGATAGTTGGCCAACTCTTGGTTCTCAGAAAGCAAAGGTTCTCTTAAGATAAACATATCACACCATCTTTAAGAGCTGGGAGGTGCCAAGACAAAAGCCTAGATTTCAATATCTATCCGAAGACAGCCTAGGTAATGATCCCAACAAAAAGAATCCATCATTAGTCTTAGAGGTCAAAATAGGTTAATATTAATATGAATCCTATCACCATGGTGTAACCATGCAGCAATTTTTGTTTAGCATAAAATATATGAAAGGAATTGACATGGTGAATCACTACTTGTTTGATTACTTGTACATACATCACCAAGTACTGAAAACTTTTCCTGAATTGCTTCTTGCAAGCGCTCTTCAGCTTCATCTTCTGAAATCTCTGGATGCCAAAAAAGGAGCATGTTATTCATTGAAAAGCTGGAAAAAACTGGTATAGATGCTGATTGATGCTTGATTGAACAATAAAGCAAAGTTTCCATGAAAGTGAAATACAAAGAGTTGATAGTTGGCATTTATAAATTAGAATAGTGTTGCATTGTTTCTAATTTCTCAAAATAACCGGTCATTGGATCCATAAAATCATAAATGAACTATTTTGACCACTTCAATGAAGAAGACAAGCAAGGGAGCACTTATCAAAGCAATCAAATTCCAAAAAAGGGTCTGTCCAGTTCTGCAGAAGGTGGAATAGAAGCACCTCAAAAAGAAATGAAAGAAGCAAAGCATCCTAAACCACAATGTATCTACCACAGCAACCATCATATACATTCAATCCAGAAAGCTTATATTACATGGCTTAGAAGTTGGTTAAATACAAATAATAGTGTAAATGCAACAAACAAGAAATAAAATTTAAAATAAAATAAAAGAGTTCCAGTGGAATAGTAATCAACAGTACCAGCAACTGCACCAATAGTTTTCTGCACATTTGGCAACCTACGCTCTGTGCGCACACCTTCTCCACCAACAGCAGGACCCCACGAGAAGGGGCCAGCAGTTAAATCAATAAAGGCCCACCTGATGCAAATTATGCCACTAGTTGAGTATTCACATAGCATGTGTGTGTGCGTGCAAGAGAGGTGGGAGGATGAGGAAGAAAATGATACCTGTCCCTTCCGATCCATGTATCTGTAAGACACTCTGCAGGAAAATCACTGAAGCCCCCAGATTTTAACTCTTTTTCAAGAAGAAGCTTCATATCTTCATTCTTCCCTTTCAATAACTTGGTATAGACAGAAACCAAAAGTCTCAATAAAAGAATCAATAAACATTGCATATCTATAATCTCATTTGGCAACAATTTAAAGGATAGCGAGAAAGAGAGATAGAACATACTTGTACGACTTTATTCTGAATGATGTCAGAAGTGTCCTTCCCTTGATATAACTTCTCAGCATTGTTCAATGCATCCAGGCAGATATTATACCATTCCACCTTAAATATAGAAATAATTATTACATCTTACATAGACATATTGCAATATGATACACCAGTTTAAGTATCTTTCTGTTTGAAGGATAAAATTGAACAGTTTTAGGATTTAAGCTATAGAAAGTATTAACTGTATGAGTTTCTTCAGTTATCGTCCAGGTAAATGCGGTCATAGGATGCTTTTCATACAGAGGTCTCTTAATCTTATCAAGTGCTGCAAAATGTTTCCAGAACATTAACTTTTGAAAGGAACATTACAATATAAATAAAAAGCCTCCACAACATTTATAAATGGAAATGAAATGGAGAAGATGATAGTTTCATACCAAGAACACTTTCTGAAACGCCTCCAGACTGAAGAATTTTTGTTTGCAAGCTCTTATTCTAAACAATACAAATAAACAAAAAAATAAATTCTGGATCTGGTCTATAAATATCATATTAGCACCAAAAGCGAACAAGGATATCAAATATTTTTCCCAAGAACTAATTGAATGAGGGATTGCCTAGGATTCTCATTGTAGCCAAAATTATTGAAAATCATAACAGAATGTGCAAATAATTATCATGCTTGAAGAATGCAACATATATATAAAGGAAAGAAGAAGCTAAAAGAATACCTCTTTTAGAAATGTTATTTCTGACTCAGACAAACCTCTCCTGCCATATCAAAATAAATTTCAAAACATAATATGACAAATCTAAGATACACTACATTATAAAATGCAACACAGATCACAGAATCAGTCTCAGCTCAAAAATGAACAGTTAGATAATTCAGAGGTTTGAAAAAAAAGGCAATAGATAAGATTCAAGCCAGCCATTCGATGCAGCTCATGTTCAGGGATGTATCATGTTGAGTGTTCTTATGTTCTAGAATTGTGCACGAAATGATAAAAGGAAGCAGGGACATCCTAAAAAAAATACACACCTGTAGCCATATTTAGCCCTCTTTAGGTCATGCTTGGGATTCAAAATGAAAACGTTATATGCATTGTCAAGTTGAAGATAATCAACAAGACTAGTGAAAAGAGCATCCATCACGTCCATATCTACTTGCCACAGGACATCCTTGTTATCACTGTCATGGTGGATGAGCCACAGTTAACAAAGGAAGAGAGTGAATAAAGAGAGTGAGAGCAAGAGAAGGAAACAAATCAGGCATAAATGAATGGTGACGGACAAGTGTTCAGTGAACATCCACAGAAAAG
The DNA here is from genome assembly GCA_018804465.1 of Populus tomentosa. Lineage (NCBI taxonomy): Eukaryota > Viridiplantae > Streptophyta > Magnoliopsida > Malpighiales > Salicaceae > Populus > Populus tomentosa. The sequence goes on along the minus strand of CM031979.1, from coordinate 5,782,949 downwards.
AATCTCCAGAGAAAGAACATGATCTGCAGGAAGAATCCCTTGAGAAAGAAAACAATTTTTCTCTCCTTTCCAGATATATGTTACTTTAGCACAGATAATTAACAGAGAAAATAATTTGGGGCTGACGTCACATTCCTCCCAGCCTCATTCACTCATTGGAATACTAGGTGTTCAACAGCGTCTAAAAGACAAGATCAAAGCAGAATATGTGCAACTATAATACTATAAAACATCAATTTACATGTCTAAATAACTTGAACTTGACAGGTATCCTAACCCGCATGTGCAGATATATCAAGACCACTCTCCTTGAGCAATCAACTTCCATTCAAGCATTAAAATATTTCCTCCAAAGTTCACATGATAACATTTCTTTTGACCAACAAAACAAAACATTAAAAAGAATAACATTTTCTCACTGTCCATTTCGCTACAAATATTGTCACTAATAACAAGAAATTAACTTGTTGACCACAAGTTTATTACAACTGACAGTGGCCATGAAGCATGTGCAAGGTGAAATTGGCTAATCCTAGTTATTAGTTATAACAAGAACTAAGATAAGGAAGTAAATTGGGATTTCAACATACAGAAAGGGGAGGGGGGGGGGCAGATTACATTTTAACATATTTCACCTGTTATCAGACACATCATCCTTGCGAGCCAAAAGATTGATGGCATGCTCAAAGATATAAGTAACCTTTTCACCCATTTGAATGGCATGAACAGAAAAACTGCACAAGCAAGTTAATTATAATGACATGAGCAGAAATTCAAAACTACTCAGAGCAAATAATACCATTGCATCTTTAAATCAACAATCAATTTTAAAGGAAAGAAATATGCACACTACATGGAACCATTACTTGTAATTTATGTGACTGACTAAGGGAAGATGGTGATGTTGCTCTTTGTCTACATGAATTTTGTAAAATGGGGTGAGAACTTCTCCAATTTTTGGTATGCGTGTATGTTCAAAGATGTGATCAATTTTTGTGAACCAACGCTCGATTTCTTCTGAATGAAGCTTGAATGCTATACATGGGCACACAGATGAAAGAAGAAGAACAGGATTAAGGCAGTGAACAAAAAATAAATACAATTACAACTTAAGAAAAAAAATGATAGCCAATGAGATTATATAGACCTTGGTTCCCTTTTCCTTCGAAGCCTATGAAAATGAAATTTACAGGAACTGGAAGGTACATGGAATCCACTTCTTGGAGCTTAAGATAACTTGCAATGTTACCTGAAATATTATAATCACGAAAAAGCATTCAAGGACCTTCACTAGTTGGCAAGCCTAAGAAGAAATTACAGTTACCAGCACATATAGATAAACAAAAAATCAATAAGATGCGAGGAAGGAACGAGGAATTACCCGCTTCGGTGAAATTGATAGGTCCCCTTTTGGCAGGGCTAGAAGATTCCAAATCATCGAAATCTGCTTTCAACAATCAAATGATAAATAACTAGCTACTCACTCCTCAGTTAATTGGATATACGTGTACTTCGAAAGGAAAACGTAAAAACAAGAGAGAGACATACCGCCACTGCGAATAACAGATTCACTCCAAAACCTACTCTTCTCTTTGAGATTAAATAAAGAAAACACCGATGATAATGAAGACTTGCCCGTTTTGCGACTTCCAGAAGGAGACCCATTTGACCCCGTAGCTAGCAGCTGATAATAACATTTTTATCAATCAATAATTTAGTCAATAATAAATAAAATAACAAAAAATTCAAAAGCAACATTCACAAAATTCTTAATAACAGAGCAGAATTATGCATCGTTTTTTAATCCCTAATAATTATTATTGTTATTCACTGGAATTTCCAAAACCCCAATTCTAGTATTGTATTGAAAAAAAATAGAAGAATTGAGAATTATGCAAGAAAAGAAAAGAAATTACCAGTGTCAAAAAGGCGGAGATGACGATAATAAATCTAAGAGAATCGGTTGATAGATCGCCGGCCATCTCCGTTCGAATCTCTCTACTACCACTACCTCCAGAGAGCAATACGTGCTCTTGCTCTTGCTCTCCTCGCTACTCGTTCCTTAATATTACTGTGCATTGCGTTATTAAAATATTTTTGAAAAAAAATTTAAAAAAAAATATATTTTATATTTTAAATTAATAATTTTTATATTTTTAAATATTTTAATATTAATTTTAAAATTAATTTTTAAAAAATAAAAAAAAAACTTTAAAAAACCAATAAAAACAACACTCCTAAACATAATCACCGGAGAAACTGCAACACGGTAAAAGAGACTGCTTGACAAGTTTAAATAATATATGGTAAATTACAATAATTTTCCCAGGCTATCACGAATTACTATACTTCCAAAAAAAATGTTTTTTTTTAATTTAAATTTTTATTTTAAATTAATTTTTTATATGTATATTTTGAATTATTTTGATATGATAATATTAAAAATATTTTATATATATATATATATATCATTTTAATATATTTTTAATTAAAAAATAATCATTACTTATAATTTACTGTAAAAATCATAAAACATGGTGAATTGTGTCCACTGTCCACCATTATATTAAATTAAAATAGACTAAAAAAGTAGGCGATTTAGTGTAGTGATTTTATTATCTATTACCTAACAAAAAAAAAACTAAAAGAATAGAGGTTTTTACTATTTATTAGAAAATGATTTTTTTTTTTCAATCAATAACTTTTTATAATTATTTAGTATTAGATTTGGTTTTTATTGGATTATTCTACTTTCATAACATGGATCATGAATATAGTAAATTAACTTGATTAACTCGGGTTTTTTCAATTAACTTTTTTTTTTATGATTTCATCATTTAATATTGGGTTAATTGATAATTAGGCTTTATGATTTGTGTTGTTTGCTTTCTATTATGTTTTATGATATATTATTTTAATTTTATCATTTAATATTAGATTTGTTTTTTTACTGGGTTATCTTCCTCTTATGACATGGATCATAAATTTGGTAGCTTAACCTAGTTAACTTGAGTTTTTTTTTAATTAATTTTTTTTTGATTTTATCATTTAATATTGGGTTGATTGAGAATTAAAGTTCATGATTTATTTTGTTTGCTTTCTACTAGGTTATTATGGCCTCAATACCCAGGAATAATGTTTAACAGGTTAACTTGGGTTGATTTTTATGTTCTTTTTTAATTTTTTTTTTAATTTCATCATTCAATATTGAATTATTTGATAATCGAGCTTTATAATCTATTTTGATTTGCTTTATATAGGGATATCTTGGTCTCATTATCAAGATTGTGGGTTTTGACATTTTAATTCCGGTTAAATCAAGTCGTTTGTTTTTCTTTTCTTTTCTTTTTTATTTTTTTCAATCAATATTTTTTATTCATTTCATCATTTAATATTAGATTTTTTATATTGGATTATTCCTATCTCATGACACATAATGCAAATTTGACGAATTAATCTAGTTGACTCGAGTTTTTTTTTTTTTTTCTTAATTAACTTTTTTTTCAATTTCATCATTTAATATTGGATTGATTGAGAATTAGGCTTGATTATTTGTTTTGTTTTCTTTATATTATGTTATTATGGCCTCAATACCCGTGAATTGTGTTTAAAGGGTTAACCCAGTTAACTCGGGTTATTTTTTTATCCTTTTTTGATTGATTTGTTTCTAATTTCATCATTCAACGTTGTTTCGGTTAGAGAGTGAGATTCATAATCTGTTTTGATTTATTTTATTAATTGTCAAGGGACTAAAATGTAATAGGTGTTGCAAATTGAGTGATGAAATCGACTTATCAGGGGTAAGATTGAAAGAATTTAAAGTTAAAAGGCCGACTAAGGGGTAAATTAAAAACTTTTGAGACCAAAAATCATTTTATAACATGCGTTGAAGTCCTGGAGGCTAGTTAAAGATGGTCAAGGGCAAGATTGAAAAGATTCCTGAGATTAGGGCTAATTGAGGACCTGATTCCAAAGTTTCAAAATCAATGACCAAATTTAAAAGAATGATGTAATTTAAAGACTGCTTTGTTTTTATGAAATAGTGCCATTTAAGCCAAATAAAAGGAACCTTAATTAAACTTTTTTAGATTACACATCGTCCAATATCTCGAGTGATATGTCATCCGATTACAATTGAGAGCTCAGATTCCTCCTTCAGATGATCTGTCATCCATCCAGGCTAGGAACCCTAATTTTAAAATATGAATAACATGTCATCCAATCTAACACTTAAAAAAGGGATGATATGTTGTTCAATGTGCTCCACCTCTAATTCTAGTTTTAAAAAACATGATTGAGACCAACCTTTTTATCCATTTTGATCTCTTTTTCTACTTAGAGGGATAAAAAAACACACATTTTACACATTAACATCTTTTTTGCAATCCCAACCTCAAAACCCTAGTTATAAAACCCAGCTCGGTGGGTTGACCTGGGACCCGGTGGCTGGACCAATTCGGGTTTAATAAAAGACTGGTCGAGGAAACAACCCGGCAAAATCCGGTCGACCCAGACGAGACCTGGTTTTTTTTTTCAAATGTGAAATTTAAAACCCATTAGTATATATAATTTATGTTCCTAAGAAAAAAGTTATGTTTTTTTAATGTGGGATAAAAAAATTAGTTTAAATACTTCAACTTAAAGGGATAACATAGTATCTTATCAATGTGGGATTTGAAGTCCTTTCGTATATATACTATATGTTCCCAAGAAAAAAAGTCATGTGTTTTTTTAATGCGGGATTTGAAACCCATTAGTATATATTCTATATATTCCCAAGAAAAAAAGTCATGTTTTTTCAATGTGGGATATAAAATTTTTTGGTTTAAATACTTCAATTTAAAGGGATAATATAATATCTTTTCAATGTAGGATTTAAAGCCCTTTCGTATATATACTCTTTGTTCCCATGAAAAAAGTTATATTTTTTCAATGTGGGATTTGAAACCCATTAGTATATATACTCTATGTTCCTAAAAAAAAAATTATTTCTTTAATATGGGATAAAGGATAACATAATATCTTTTCAATATGGGATTTGAAGCCCCTCTTTAAGTTGAAGTATTTAAACCAAAAAGTTTTGTATCCCATATTGAAAAAACATAATTTTTTTCATGGGAACATAAATTCTATGTTCCCATGAAAAAAGTTAATTTTTTTCAATGTTAAATTTGAAACCCATTAGTATATATACTCTATGTTTCCAAGAAAAAAATTATGTTTTTTTAATATGGGATAAATGATAATATATTATCTTTTCAATGTAGAATTTAAAGCCCCTTTTTTAAGTTGAAGTATTTAAATCAAAAGATTATGCTTTTTCAATGTGAGATTTGAAACCCTTTCATATATATACTATATGTTCCCAAGAAAAAAATTATGTTTTTTTAATGTGGGATACAAAACTTTTTGGTTTAAATACTTCAACTTAAAGGGATAATATAATATCTTTTCAATGTGAAATTTGAAACCCTTTCGTATATGTACTCTATGTTTCCATGAAAAAAGTTATGTTTTTTTAATGTGGGATTTGAAACCCATTAGTATATATACTCGATGTTTCCAAGAAAAAAGTTATGTTTTTACAATGTAGGATTTGAAACCTGTTAGTATACATACTCTATGTTCCTAAGGAAAAAGTTATTTCTTCAATGTGGGGAAAATGTTTTTTTTAAAATATTCTTTTAAACTTTATTATTTACAACATTTATAGCTTATATTTACATGGATTTTTTCTTAATTTTTTCATATGAAATATTAAAGCTTTAAATATATTTTTTTAATTTTTATAGGTTGACCCGAGTTGGCCCATGAAACCCGGGACCCGATCCCTTGACCGGGTCAACCCCCATATCAGTTTTAATAACTATGCTCAAAATCCAATCTAATAGCTCTGATCCTTTATAATACTATGCTAAATTCCATACCCAAGCCATCCCTCTAATAGCCTTGATCAAGTATAAGTTTAATTGAATTTGTTAAAAGGTGAAGACCAATTTAATTTGTTTCAAGGGCTCATATTAGTTCAAAGTGGGAAGGTAAATACTACTCTTGAATCTTTTATATATACAACCCTAAGATAGATTGTGGCAAGGGGACACCAAGAGATAATGAGCAAGGAAAAAAAAGAATAATGAAAAGAAAAAAAAATTAACAATACAACGAGAAAGAGATTGAGAGAGAAAAATACAATGAGGGAAGGGAATAGGAAAAGACAAAGAATGAAGGTGAGGAGGAAAGACTAGAAAATGAGTCGTGGGTAGGAGGAGAAGTCTAAGGATTATCTAAGGAAATAGAAGAGAAATTGCATTGCAACTCTCAAAAGCTAGCTCTAAACACCATAAATTGGATTGTGTCAGGGTTGTGAGTTTCTCTAAGCCCTTGTTTTTCATAAGAAAAAAGAAGGATACCTAGCATCATTCGTGAGCACAAAATCAAACCTACATCACCATTATAGGTATCACTCTAATAACTCTCCCTATCACATGGTAACTATAACTTGAATGTGTAGATTTAGATATTTTCCCTTTCATTCTCTTATGCATGAGATTTTGCCTATTTTCTTGCTCTTGTTTCAGCTTGTATATCATATTTTCTTTTTATTTTCATGATGATGGTGTGTTAGTGAATGACCATGTTAGGTAAACCTTCTTACCAAATTATATAAAGTCTTATCTTAGGGATGATGCTTTGATTTATTTGAAATGAGAGAAGGAACCAATTTATTTTTTTATTTTTTTATTATTATTATTATTATTATTATTATTATTATTTTAAATAGTGTTTAAGCTTGTGTTTCCTCTAAATTGAGGGTCTATAGGTTAGCTTTGTAGGTTTATAAGCACATGTTATTAATCATGAGTTAAAGATGAGGAGGTCTTTAAAAAGACACTTTGAGGCACGCTAAACTTTTGATAATGAAAGATAAATCGGTTTTTTTTCTTATGTAGGGTGTGCAAGCTTTTTGTTTTATGAAGGAAATAGAGAGTTGATTTCAAGTTTTCTTGGTGGCAACAAAGTTATAGTATCTATAAAGGTCAAGTCCTAAGTGTTTAGGTGTGGTGGGAACCTATAGACTAAAAGGTAGGTTTTGGAGTCCTTTTAGTATTGACACTAACATAAGTTCCCTTTTGAAATAAAACTTTCTTTTATTTTTATAATGCATGTTGTAGTCATTTCCATTATAAAGTTAGTTAAGGTGTATATTTTATTTTTCTGTAAAAACAAAAAAAATGTCTATTTTTGTAAAAGCACGACACTTTTATTTTCATTTATGCTAGCATACATGGGTACGAGGTTAATAAGTTGATTGAGGGTCCTTTTGTTTTTTTGAAAAAAGTTATCTGATGAAAAAGATATATGATATGAGAATATGGTTGTGTTTTTAGGAAAGTAGTAACAATTATGTCATTTGATATTATTATGCTTCTTACATGAATAATAGCTCGTGTAACTTAGTATGATTATTGCCTGCTTATTGCCTAATCATAGTCATTGGAAAAAAAAAATTTCTAAATATTCTCTTTTAAATCTTGCATAGCTAAGTTTTTCATGTAAAGAAAAAACAAGGAAAAGAAAGCCTTTTTACATGCTTTAATATTTTATTATTAAAAAAAATATATGTTTGTTTTAACATTTTACAAAAACAATATTTATCATGCATTTTTGGATTCCATAACAAGTTTATAAATTTATTAGAACTTGAATCAAATTAAAAGGCCTATTAGGCTAACAAACCAAAAAAAAAAAAGTCTTGATATTTGTTTTTATGTTTAGAATATATAGGCTCAACATAAGTCATTGCTTTAAATATTAAAGGATTTTTGTATATCCCTTTAATTCTCAGACAAGTAAAGATTTTTTTTGTCTAATATTCATTGACATTAAAGTGAAAAGTATTAAGAATCTTCAATATAATATTCACCAAAAAAATTAAAAGTATTATTTTTAGTTTAATACTCACAAATTACATCAAAACACAAATCATCAGTATTGAGTCTTCATTTAACAAGTATTGTTAATGAAGCCTGAGTGCTCTAGGGCTAGTGAACCTAATTGGAAACCTTTCATAAACCTTTTCTAGAATTTAAGTTGGGTTTAATGAGCCCAACATAGGCTTATGGATCATTGTTTAATATTTTATAATTATGTATAGAAGCAATAAATGAAAATCAATATTTAAAACATTTCAAAAATTAAAGAATATTAAAAAATCACTCCTAGCAAATGGTTCTGATTATTAACAAAATATATTGTTAAAGGATCCCATAATAAAAGGATTCAACTAATTAAATCATAGCAGTGGAGGTGTAATTAACTCCTATCATATTCTATCTTATCATATGAGAGCATAAATTAATTAACAAAAACTAAAAGATGTGTTTTTTTTTTAATTGAACACCACCTTACAAAACATTGTTAATTGCAATGATGTTTTTTTTTTCTGTCTTTTTTCAATCCATATTTTTTTGTTTTTTAAATTTATCATTCAACATTTAGTTTATTAATGATTGAACTTTATGATTCGTTACGAGTTGTTTTTTTTTAAAGTCATCTCAATCCCATAACCTATATTGTGAGTTTGACAAACTAACTTAGTTGACCCAAGTTTTTTTTTTAATTGATCTCTTTTAATTTCACAATTTGATATTGAGTTGATTATGAAATAAGTTCTATGACTTTTTTTAGTTTTCTTTCTATAAAGTTATTTTGGTTTCATGACATAGGTTTTGGGAGCTAACCCAGGTAGACTCAAGTTATTTTATTGTAGTATTTTTTTAGATTGTTTTTTTTTCTTTTTAAATAAGCATAATTCAACAATGGATTAATTGAGAATTGAACTTTATACTTTGTTTCGATTTTCTTTCTATGAGATTATTCCAATCTCATTAACCCGGTTATAAGTTTAACAGGTTAACCCCAGTTTACTCAGGTTATTTTTTCAATTCACTTTTTATAAGGTTATACTGGTCTCATAATCTAGGTCCTAAGTTTGATGAGTTAATCCATGTTGATTCAAGTTGTTTTATTTAAGTATTTTTTAATTGATTTTTTTTTTAAATTTATCATTTAATATTTGATTAATAAGAAATTAAGCTTCATAATTTATTTTGATTTACTTTTTATGAGATTATCTTGATCTCATGACCCAGGTTGTAGATTTGTGATTTTTTAAAAATATTTTTTTCGATTTTATCTTTCAACATTGGGTTACTTGAGAATTTAACTTCAATTTAATTTTTTTTTTACTTCATTCAGGGTTATTATGGTCTTATAACCCGGACCATAGATTTATTTGGTTAACCTGGTATGACCACGATCAATCCAATATGTTCTTGTCACAATATATATATATTTTTTAAATGTGTTAAATTTTTAGTCAAACTATGATTTTATCAGTCGTCTAGGTTGTCTTTGGACCTACCAAGTCGATTGGGTCACTTCAAGTCACTTTCCGCATGATTTAATTTTTTCCCACTAGACAAATGTTAATAATACCTAATTTTTTTCCACATTAAATAAAATTTTAACTTAATTCAAGTGCAAGCTAGTTATAAGCTCGTTTGGTATTGTGACAACGGTTGCTTCTCAATATGCTTTTCATTTAAAAATACATTGAAATAATATTTTTTTTATTTTTTAAAATTTATTTTTAATCTTATCACATTAAAATAATAAAAAAATAATTTGATATAAATAAAAAATAAAAAATTAATTTTTTATAAAATAATTTTAAAATATAAAAATAAATTGGGTTATAGTTGGGTTTGGTGTCTGAACAAGAAGATCTGGTCCAAAACCAGTAGATAATGACCGACATGCGACCACCGAAAGTAGCCGTTGGAGAGATGAATGATCAAATTATTATTACATAGCTGAAACAAAGATGCCTGCCAAATCCTGTCTTGCCACTGTTGCAGACAGACTCCCGACTCAAGATATTTGTTTCAATTCATTGCGAGTTAATTATAATCTAGTCCTCTTACTTTAATGAGACTAATTAATTAGTCCTTATTGTTTATAAACTATATTTCTAATCCATACATCTATTTATTTATTTATTTTTTAAAAATAGAAAGGTTCAAGGAGAGACTATATTTTATGTAATGTGGGAAAGTTTTCTTATGAAAGAAGTCATTCCGAGAACTAAAAGTTACTGAACCGAGGATTGTCGATTGCGAAACTACATGGACTAATTAACTAGTTTCAACAAAATATAGGGACTTATTTATAATTTACAATTTCGTTTTTTGTTTTCATTTTCATATGTTCATGTGACGGCACCTCATATCTCTCTCTCTCTCTGCCTATGCCTAAATGAGGTCCTTGTCCCCATCAAGGCTAACACTCTCTCTTTCTCTCTCTACTTTTGTTTAGTTGCAGGCCAGGTGTCAGTCAGTGAGTGCGTGGTAGTGTTTGTATGGAGTGAGGACCCTTCCTTCCTTTTTGATGCTTCAGTATTACAACTCTTCTAACAAGTTCGATCTTTAGCTTAGCTAATAAAATACTGCCTGCTTCAACAGGAGCAGGATTCTTAACTTCTTCATGGCCTCACATTCCTCCTGGCTACACCTCCCCCTCTCCCTCTCTTCTTCCGCGCTTTAATAAACCCCAACTTTTCGCTTTGTTTGTTCTGGTTTTGTTTTTTGCACTCAGTGCGCTGTCTTGTTTACGAATCTGGTTCCTAGTTATCACTGATGCAAGTTGCTGCTCTCTGTCTCCCAGCTTCTTTGTTGAATATCTTTCCTTCTTACTTTTTTGGTTTAGCTTAATCTTGTCTTATTTACGAATCTGGTTCCAAGTTACCACTAATGCAAGTTGTTACTCTCTCTGCCTACCAGCTTCTTTTTTCAAAATCTTTCTTACTTTGGCTTAATCTCCCTCTCTTCACTTAAGCTTTCTCTCTTTCAATTTTAGTTTGTTTTGATGATTTCAACTTAAGCTGACAACTCCCTTTTCTTTTCTTTCTTTTGCGATTCATGGAAGACATGCTCTTGCTAATTCCAATATTTCTGTTTTCAGATGTTAGAGTTTTACTTTAAAGCTTGTTGCTTTATTGTTATACTTGCTACTACTAGTACTACTTATAATTAAGACCACCTATATACCTATCCTTTTCATCAAAACTAGATTTGATTGGCCTCCTACTCTTCTAGCTACTTTTGCATCTGGGGATTCTATAGTTGGTTTGCCTCTGAAAGATTAATTCCCTTTTTTTTGTACTTGCTTGTAAGATTTGTCTCATAACAAGAGACTAATCCCTAAGCATATCTTGTATTGTTGTTGTCATCACTATCTACTGCAGTCCTGTGTTGCTATTGTTATCGTCGTCACTTTCAGAAAGAAGCTTAGCTCATTTGTTTGAAGAAAAGGAAAGATGCGGTTGTATCATGCGGCTATTGGATTAGTTTCATTGCTTTCAATGGTGAGTGGTGCAATGACCATAGGTGCCAACTGGGGAACGCAAGCTACCCACCCTTTGGATCCAGCAATTGTGGTGAGGCTGCTAAGGGAAAATGGGATCCAAAAGGTTAAGCTTTTTGATGCAGATTATGATACTCTAAAAGCTCTTGGTAAGACTGGGATTGAGGTCATGGTGGGTATCCCAAATGACATGCTTGCTACTCTGGCTACTAGCATGAAGGCTGCTGAGAAATGGGTTTCCAAAAATGTCTCCGCACATGTGACCTCAAATAATGTCAACATCAGGTCAAATTTACTCTTGCTTTTTATGTGCGTGCGTCTTGTTTCCTGACTTGGTTTACAAGAAATTGAGATTATTAGCTGAAATTAATTGTTTGTTGTCCTTCCTTTGAACTGTCTCTTGGCCATTATTGTGATAATTTATCTTTTAGTTTGTGGTTGTTGAGAGAAATATTGCTCGGAGGGTAAGGATGTTGCCTGGTCTTGTGTTCAGTTATGACAATTCCAAATGGCGTGAAATTTCAAGATTACATGTAGTAAGTTAGATGCTGGGATGTCATTATATCTTGCCTTAATCAGTCTGAGAGCCTTTTGTCTGTCTGTCTCATTCAAACTGATCTGAAATGATGTCTAAAGCCCCCTTTTAATTGTTGGCTGATTTATCTGTACCGTATGCTGATGTCCCCTTGGATTTATTGCAGACTAACTAAGCAATGTCATGTTCTGCAAAAGATTTCAATTAGAATTTGAATTAACTAAAGCCGTTTTGTTATTGGTGACAGATTTTATCTGCATATTTTGCTGTGGTCCCTCTAGATTTATTGCGGACAGCACGGTCATAACTCAAAAAGGTTTCAATTAGAATTTGGATTGACTAAATGACTATGTGCTTTATCATCATGTTAACACCAATAAATTGATTCTTGCTCTAGCTATATGTTTTTATCTGATACAGCCAAGAGACAACCCGATGAAGGTAACTTAACTTGGCTACGTAATTGTGGGGTTGTGTCTTTTGTGAATTTGTCTTACCATGATTTATCTTATAGCCTTTTGTTTTCTCCATCTTTCTCTATAAGTTACTTATGTTGGGGATTCCTAGTTTATCTTGAAATTGCTACATCAAGAAGTGATTTTATGAGTTCTATTGCATGAAAGTTAGTCACTTGCCTTGGTTCCTGCTTAGAGATTTCCGAATATACTCTCCAAAATATCTCAAGATTTTCTACTGTCTAGCTCATTTATCGGCAAATGTGTTATGGAGTTCAAGTTGCACCTTTTAGGTATTGGCCGAATCTCAGGTCCCTTCTTCCAGTGATCTTTAAGCCCCATTCTTCAGTCATGGTTTCTTGCATGTCTTGGGTGATTCCATGCTTCAATTAATCTTGCCCATTGGATGGTGGTGCTTGGTCTAGAAAGAGTTGAATATGAAATCTTATCCTTTTGTCTTGGCTTTCGTTCACGTGAAAGAAATGAACTGGAATAATTTATGATGCATCAGACAAACATAAAGTTGATTGAGGGAAGCATCATGGTCTTTCTGACTCTTCTGCGCTCCAACATTCATAGTTTGGGTGCAATCCCCATTTAGGTTCCCAAAAGGCCTTCTGTTTTCATAAGTTTCTTGTTTTCCCATTGTACATTTTGATTATAAAATGTAATGTCGGAAGAGGAATTGAACTATCAAAGTGTAAAAAAGGCCACAAACTGTGCCAAGCGAAGTCAGGTAACCTTGCCTGCAAAATTCAAAAAAAAAAAAAAACAAAGCAATAGAACAATCAAACTACAATCTGGAGCCAGCAACTCTTAACAATTTCCTCCAGAATATTAATGGTATGGGATCATATTAGTTGAACTGAACTTTGTGGTCCCATTTGTTTCTATCTTCAGCTGCACTAGATGTTAGTGACTCTATTTCTTTCTTATAGAAATCTCATATTTAAACATCCAGAAATACAGTTCACATCATTCCATCACTGTTCATATCATCAGATGTGAATAGATTCTATTTGTCAATAAAATCACTTGTGCTTTCTGCTAATTTTATGTTACCCTGAATGTGAAATTGTCCTGAAATTCACCTCTGAAAAAAAATGCTCTTGAAAGCAAGTGCATGTAGTGTTAACTATGGGAGACATCATAAACATAATGGCACTGGCATCTTTATGTATTTGGCTGATATAATCCGTCTGAAAAAAACAGTTCGAACATTCATCCTTTCTAAATGTATGGTATGGAAATGATGGGCTTTAGCAGATTGGATGGGCATACATCTCTTGCATGTCCTGGAATTTGTCATGGCTATCTTGGATTTATAGGTTCTTATATGCCCTTAGACATGAAATGTGTACTCAAACAATTTTGGTGTAATTTTATTTTGTCTAGATAGAGGTGATGAAATCTTTGGAGGTTTATAAGAAAGATAAAAGGGTTCCATAGACTTCTGCTATTTTGTTGTCCTGTGAAAACTTGACATCAAGTGCAGAAATATGGGCGTGACTCGACACTGTAATTATTTTGCTTTTTGTCTAACTAATCAAATTATTCTTGTACAGATATGTTGCAGTTGGAAATGAACCTTTCTTGCAAACGTACAATGGAAGCTTTCTCAGAACAACATTCCCTGCTCTGCAGAATGTCCAATCTGCTCTGATAAAAGCTGGGCTTGGCAATTCAGTAAAGGTCACTGTCCCTCTGAATGCTGATGTCTATGAGAGCTCCAGTGGACTTCCTTCTGATGGTGACTTTCGAGCTGATATCCATGATCTCATGCTTGCCATCGTCAAATTCTTGAATGATGCCACTGCCCCCTTCACTGTGAATATCTATCCTTTCATAAGCCTGTACTCTGATGATTCCTTCCCGGTTGATTATGCCTTCTTCGATGGCAATGCAAATCCTGTAAATGATGGCGGCACATCCTACTATAACATGTTTGATGCTAACTATGATACTCTTGTGCATGCTCTACAAAAGAATGGATTTGGGAATTTGCCTATCATTGTTGGAGAGATCGGGTGGCCAACTGATGGGGACAGGAATGCTAACATAGAATATGCCCAGCGTTTCAACCAAGGTTTCATGTCACATATTTCCAGTGGGAAAGGGACTCCATTAAGGCCTAATGCTGATATTAATGCCTATTTGTTTAGTCTGATTGATGAGGATGCCAAGAGTGTTGATCCCGGGAACTTCGAACGGCACTGGGGGGTATTTACATTTGATGGAATGCCCAAATATGCTTTCAACCTTGGCACAACAAATACAGGAGCTTTAATTCCAGCAAGAAGAGTCAGCTACCTGGAGCGTAAATGGTGTGTGATGAGGCCATCGGCCAAGCTTGATGACCCTCAAGTGCCACTAAGTGTAAGCTATGCCTGCGGACTAGCTGACTGCACTCGACTTGGTTATGGGACATCATGTGGAAGCTTGGATGCTAGGGGGAACATTTCATATGCATTTAACAGTTATTTCCAGATACAAAATCAACTTGACGATGCATGCAAGTTTCCAAACCTTTCAACAATCACTAAGACAGATCCATCTACTGGAACTTGCAAATTTGAGGTAATGATTGAGCCATACTATGGAGGTGCGGTACAGGCACCCGGGCATGCCAAGAAAGCACTGGTTTTGGTTGGAGGTCTCATTCTATTTTTCCTAAAGATTGTGTAAACCTCAAAGCTCTCCGACTTTTTGTGGTAGCAGTTTTCATCAACTCGTTCTATTTTTCCTAGAGATTGTGTAAACCTCAAAGCTCTCCTAACCTTTTGTGGTAGCAGTTTTCATCAACTATTCTCATTAATCTGGTGTGTAGGATGTAAAGGAAGCTAGCCAAGAGCGATTTTGTAATTGAAGACTGCAACTTGGTTTTTGTGTGTTCTAGAAACGAATGTTCGAATGTATGAAAATAAATTGTTGAACTATTTAATATATGCATGCATATTTAGAAAATAAAGCTTGCGAATGGTGTAGCTGTTCAGCTGATCAGCTGGAAAAGGTGTAGCTGTTCTGAAAGTTGTAGTAGCTAAACAGCCATGGGGGAGTGGTTGCTTCATCTGATGAACTAGAACACCTTGCATCTAGGTATCAGTTAGGAACCGAGAAGATTGTGTGTTTTGGCAAGCAACTAAGAAGAAATTTTTTTACGATGCCTCTTTTTTCATCTAAAATGAAGTGGAAGCGGTAAAAGTGATGCCTATTTTTTTTTTTTTTAATCATAATTAACCTGACACTGGATATCTGAATAAGTCAATGTTTTTTTTGGGATCCCAAATTTTTTTAATTATTAGGTGGCGATTTCAAAACAATCAATTTTTTTTGTTCTTGATTCATCATGGTGTGACTTATTGGATGATGGCTATATTTCTTATTATATTTTTAGCCGTTTACCTAGAAACATATGAAAGATCAACTAGAATTTTTAGTTATAATATAATTATGTGGTAAATTTTTTTTTTTCTTTCTATCTTTATCCTTTTTACATGTAGTTAGTCTAGATGTCCCTCGCGACAACTAGTTTATAGGTTTACATTATACTATAAATTGATTAAAATCTTTTTTTAATATAATAAAAAATATTTAGATTGTAAAAAATTATTTAATATTGTTAAACTTAAGCTAGTTTGTCAACATTCAAACCTTTTAATTTAATTTTTTATCTAGTTTGAGTTTAAAATTAAACATATAAAAATTATCTCGACGTAACCAATCAACTTAGATGGTTTAAAAACAAAGTAACAGATCTGTTGAAAAGCACAAGAATAAGATTAACAAAAAAAAAAATCTCGACTCAACTACTTGTATAATTCAAGTTTAAAATTAAAATCATCTCACATTTAACCTGGCATGAGTCAATTGACTTAGCTGATCGAAAAGCAACTTAGTCGATTGGTAAAAAAAATATAAAGATGAAATTGAAAAACACAAATAAAATTAAAAGGAAAAAAATACTTTTTGATTCAACTCATTATCTAGTCTCGATCTAAAGCTAATCCGTGTTAGAGCTGCCTCAACTTGATTTAATCAACTAGGTTGGTATAAAGAAAACCTAAATAATTGTTATAAAAAGTTCGAGGATGAAATTAAAAAATATTATAAAATTAAAAAAAAATGATTTGGATTGAAAAAAAAAAAAGGTTAATGATTCATATAAACAGTGAAACTCGAACAAGAATCTCTGTTTTTTTTAGCATACAAGGTACCATAAACTCTTATGAACTGGCAAGTGAAGTGACTGGAGGCCATAGGCTGGTAAAAGAAGATGATGGTGCTTCGTTTTAGTCAAAGATTAGATCCATTTGCAAGTGAAATAAAAGTGAAATGAATTTCTCTCCACTTGTTTCAGATACTCGCATTCTAGAATCCTCCAAGAAACCTTGCCATACACGGATCAAAATCAAAGAAATCAAAAAAAAAAAAAGAGCTAGGCGCAAATAATTTCAGCAATTTCTGTCTTTTTGCCATGCTTGCGGATTTTACTATTGTTCGCGAATTTGGTTTGTTTTCCAACACTCTGAAATCCACACGGTACTCCTCCACTCCCATAAATTTTATGGAAAAGGTTGTGTTTTAGTCACTGTAATTTAAGATGTGCTTCATTTTGGTCCTCTTAATATCAATTTTTTTATATATATAATTTCACCATCAATCTTAAATTTTCAGTTGTACTACCAAATGACTTTTATTTTTAAATTGGATTATTTCGTTAAATAAAATCAACAAATTTATTAATTATCTATTTACTCTTCATGCGATCCTATTAAATGAAGAAATTAAAAAGAAATTTCAACTTTTTTGATATGGTATGAGAGAAAGATATTTGAGTGAATAAAGCTACTATTTGAGAGATTTAAATTTTATGTTTTGATATAATGCAGAGAACATGATTTATATTATTAAAAAAAAATTTATAACTTGTAAAATTAATTTTTAATTTATTAAAGAAAATAAAAAAAAAATTATTCTTCAATTCCCTCCTCCTCCTCCGCTGGGATCACATGAGGAGTACGTGAACACTTAATGATTTTATTAATTATATTTAATTAAATGGTTTAATTGAGAGATAAAGTTTTTATTATGATATAAGAAATACTTTAAATGTGAGGTTTACCAGGGAAAAAAACAAACAAACTAAGAAACAAAAATGCAAGGCCCAAACGGTGCGTTTTAATATGGGCGGGCTAAGACTAAACTTGAAAATAAAAAAACAGAACGGTGGAAACTCGAAAAAAAAAAATCCCAAATTTCAAAAGCTTCTCACACTAGCTCTAGAATCGAATCGATCATCGAAAATGGCAGAAGACAACAAAAAGTCAGAGCCGCGGCGAAGGGGATGGTCGATAGCCGACTTCGAGATCGGAAAACCCTTAGGAAGAGGGAAATTCGGCCGGGTCTATGTAGCCAGGGAAGTGAAGAGCAAGTACATAGTGGCATTGAAGGTGATTTTCAAGGAACAAATCGACAAGTACAACATTCATCATCAATTGAAGAGGGAAATGGAGATTCAAACCAGTCTCAGTCACCCTAACATTCTCCGTCTCTACGGTTGGTTTCACGATGACCAACGCGTCTTCATGATTCTTGAATACGCTCACGGCGGTGAACTTTTTAAAGAGCTTAGAAAGTGCGGTTATCTCTCTGAGCAAAAAGCCGCCACGGTCCGTCTCTCTCTCTCTCAATTTATTTTTACTGATTATTATTATGATTCATTTTATTGTTAATTAATTTCAGTATGTTGCGAGTCTGGCGAATGCATTGGCGTATTGTCATGAGAAGGATGTGATTCACAGAGATATAAAGCCTGAAAATTTGTTGCTTGATCACGAGGTGTGTTGCTTTTATTTGTTTTTTAATCAGAATTTGTGATTAATTAAATAATTGTACTTAATTTTGTTTAAATCCTTGTATGCTTATATTTCGATTACAGTTTAGATTAATATGAGCAATTTTGAGGTTATCTATTAACAGAAAATATCTTTTTTTTTTTTTTTTTTGTTGGTTTGAGAACTTTGTTTGAATGCTAACATTTGAAGGGTCGACTGAAAATTGCGGATTTCGGGTGGTCTGTGCAATCGAGGAGCAAAAGACACACTATGTGTGGAACTTTGGATTACTTGGCACCGGAAATGGTGGAGAATAAGGCTCATGATTACGCTGTTGATAACTGGACTTTGGGAATTCTTTGTTATGAGTTCCTCTACGGGGCTCCTCCCTTTGAGGCTGAGAGTCAGCGTGATACGTTCAGAAGGTGGGAAGGGTTGTGTTTTAATGGGTTATTTGGTCTGATTTGGGTAGAGAATTGAACTGGGATTTATGTGGAAAGTGAATTTTGTGATGCAGGATTGTGAAGGTTGATCTTACTTTTCCTTCCACTCCTCCTGTCTCTGCAGAAGCAAAGAACCTCATCACCCGGGTAAGTTTTTTTTGGAGTAACGGTATTGCCTTGCTAATTGTCTCAACATGGAATTGCATAACTGTGGGGTTCAATATGTGATCTGGGTGATTTCATTTTTGCAGCTTTTGGTCAAGGACTCTTCAAAGAGGCTGTCTCTTCAGAAGATCTTGGAGCACCCATGGATAATCAAGAATGCAAATCCAATGGGCAGCTGTGATAAGTAGTCAGATTTTCTAACTTGTATTCTATTTTGAATTTTGTATCTAATGTTCTCGTCTTTGAGAACGCAAAACTACTTCTAAAACGTTGTATTGACCTAGAAAGATGTTGGACTATCACTGTTTGGAACTCGAATATTAACCCTGTAAGGTGAATGCATCATAATTATATTCAGTCAGTTGTGTTCTATGCTCTAATTAATAATAGACTAGATTTATAGAAGTGGTTTCCCACCTACTCGATTTAGAGTGTGTTTGTTTGTGAGGTGAGCTGTCCGGTCGCAACTCTTAAACAAACACATTCTTAATCTAATAAGTGATTTAGAGACCGGTGGCAGTTAATGCATTTTTAGGAAATTTTCCTGAGATGCATTGTTGAGATTGTACTAATGGCATTTTAAGTCACGGTTCCTGAAAACACATAACAAAAAAACCTAAACAATTTCCATATATAAACCAATAATATTCTTTCACTCCCACCTTTTCCTACTATTTCCCTCAGTTAGAATCCTGAATCCAAGGACTCCGCTTGGGCTTCCCAACATTCCCAAGCGCCTTCCAAACAACACTGTTGCACTTGAACCCTGAACCAAAAGCAAATTGCCAGATCCTATCACCTCGTTTGATCCTTGTATTTGTCTCCAAGTAATCGAGTTCATACCAGACACTGCTACTCGAAGTGTTCCCAAATCGCTCCAAAGTTTTCTTTGATGCCTCCATGTATTCCTCTGTAAGCTCCAAGTTCTTCTGTATTTCATCTAGCACCTTTTTGCTAGTTGCTAGGATGCACACATGCTCAAAAGCAAGCTTGTAGTTTGGAATGTATGGTCTGTTTTTCTTCTTGAAGAGCAAATTAGTGAAAAAATGAACTTGTTCAGACACAGGAAGGACTAAAGGGCCTAGAGTGGTTATGTTGGCCTTGAGTGCATGGCCTCCCACCTCAACCAGATCCTTGCTAACTGACAGACCTTGCTTTCGTTCTGCATCTTCCCTTAGATGTATGCTTTTGAAGCTTCTGTTGTCCATGCCTTTGTGAGTTCGAACTAGCTGCATAGCAAATTTAAAATATTAATAGTGCTCTGCTTTGACAAGTATGATACTATAATTTCTCTGACTAGCACAAAACTATAGGGACAACACATGTATAGGGACTTGAGATTGCGATAAGTCAAAAGAAATATCTGAAGGAATAGGAAAAATATAGAGGTAGTACCTGCTTCAGTACATACTTAGACCGCCATCGGTCAAGGCGGCAACTGGATAGAAGCATGGCTGCTGCGCCAAGTCTGAAGAAACAATTAGGAAGGAGCATATCCATATCATTGCCACTGTACCATGTATAGCTCACCGCCTCTGTGCTCACCACCAGTGCATAGCATCCAGGATATGCATTCAGAAGGTCTTTAGCTAGATCAATAGCTATAATGCCAGCAGCACATCCCATGCCACCGAGATTGAAGTTTTGAATATCATGCCTAAGCTTGTAGTGATTTATTACCATTGATGAGAGTGACGGGGTAGTATTTAGGATCCCACAGTTGACAATAAGAATTTTTATGTCCTTGGGCCTTATTTTTGTGGCGGCAAGAAGGTCATCTACTGCTCCAAACATGACCGTTGCTGCCTCTTCACGGCCATCCTTCAGTGTTATCCTGTGTCCAGGTTGAAAAACTATTCTAGGCATGTAGGTCTCATCTCCGATGCCAGAATTCTTGAGAGCCCGGTGCTGAAACTCTATGGCGGCACCATTAAATTTGCCAGATTTCTTCGCCAACTCGATGAATTCGTCCTTCGAAATCTGTACACAACATAACAAGAGATTACTGTTATTCTGTGTGTGAATCCGCATTGTTTTTGCTGGCAAGATTATGATACTTGATTTACAACAATTGATAGAATGATCTGTTAAGAACACATGGTTTTTTTTATAGATATAAGATTTGAAGAACACAAGTTAATTACCTTGAGTTCATTTGGCGGACGATAACAAGCAAAGTCGACTAAATAAGTAGACCGGGGGCTTAAATAAAGATAAATGTATATAATTAAACTCAACAATCCCACAATGAAAAGTGCATCAATGGGGTCACATTTTAGAGAGAAATCTCGCCAGATGAAGAGCTTTCCAATCTGAGCACTGAAGACCACCATGAGAACTGGTGCTGTTAGGAAATAAAAGACAGGGCTAAGGAGATAGGAATATCCCAGCTTGACATATTTCAAGTTAACCGAGTTGAGGAAATCCGGCAATCCTCGTCGAACCCTGACAGAGAAATTCAAAGATCCAGCATATGGCCCAGAATTCTCTATGCCCCGGTTCACAATTTCAGTGGATAATAACTCCTGCTCTCCTGCCATGGGAGGCAGTTTTATGAAACCAAGTAACGCTGGAGAGACCAAGAGGGTCAAAGGAGAAACAACGTAAGACCAGACAACATCGGAGGTGAAAGGGGTGTGAAGAAGGAGGGCTGCCACAGAATGGATTTATAGGTTTAGTAGGAAATAATATAATGAAGCATGGAGTTACGTGATGGCTAATACCACTCAGGAGAAGCTAACAGAAATAGGCAGGCTCTTTGTGCATGAAAGCGAGTGAACAGCGGATTTCTAGCACCCAGAAAACTGGTGCGTGGGGTAGATGTGTTTTTGTTTTTTTTTATTAATTGGTTCTAATTTTGTGTATCTTGATTAATTTTATGAGTTTTGAAGTTAATAATTATATAAATTTTTAATAATTTTAAAATTTATAAAATTTAAATTGATAATTTTTTGAAAACAAACTTTTAACAGCGGAAAATGTTTTTGCTTTGCCACCTTGAAGAGAGGGAAACAGAGAGACCAGTCACAAGGAGCTTACATGATTCAACGAGTGTAGTTCAGATACTTGCTCAAATTTCAGGCACTTAATCTTCCTACAAAACTCGGTGCTTCTACTATCTAAAGATTATTTTGTCCACGTAAAACATCAAGAAAAGCTTTGATTTTATTATTAAAATGAAAACAAAAAAAAAAAAAACAATAAAGCTTCTCACAACATACTCGAGTAGATTAATTTTTTGAATGTATCAAATCAAATTTATAAAAAATTCTGTCCATTAGGAAATTAAATTTTGACATTGAGAATTATATATATTGATAACTATTATAAAGAAGAGTTGTTAATACTAATTAAAAATTAAGTTGTGAAGTTGAGAAATAAATTTTGTATTGCAAGGGCCATTACATTATTTTTATTTAATTAAATAATTATAATTTTTTTATAAGTCTAAAATAGATAACTAGTTAAAATTTAGTTTAACTTAAAAAAAAAAAATTAGATGCTATCTTTTTTCTTTTTTTTTTTTTAATTTTGAGACAACAATATCCTAGATCAACTTAGATCAGGCTTCCAAACCTGTAAATTGGGTTAAAGATCTAACTAAGTTTAATAACTTTATTTTTTAAAAAATTATTTTTTATTTAATTATATAATAATAAAAATACATAGCTGTATCAAAGACACCAAATGAAAATTAAAAAAAAGAAGAAGGTTGGTTGCACAAAAAAAAAGTTTGTTAATATTATAAAAAGAATATTATAATATTATTAAAAAAATAGAGTAAAAATTGAATGGTATTCAATAAAATAATATCTTACATATATTATTTAAAAAATTAAGAATTTAATAAAATATTATATCTAATATATTTTTAATTAATTAATTTTCAAGTAATTAAATATAAATTTAAGGAAAAACAAAAAATATAAAAGGTGAAAATAGACTAAATGGATGGGAATAGGTGGCCAGCATGCTTCGCCCATTAAAAATAAAATTATTTTATTAACTTTTTTTAATATTTATTAACATATGATTCTTAATTAACAATTAAATTATTTTCTTGATGTCAAAAAATATATTAACAACATGCACATTCATTTTCTTGTGTTGAAATAAAATGATACAACCCACAACAAATCACAAAGCACGGGTCAACAGCATAGTGTGAAACTAAATATTGTGTCGCTCAATTTGTGTTGTCCTTCCATATGTGCATGCGTGCACTTCAAATACTAAATGCGATTACCAAAGATGAAAATTTGTTGTTTACACACATTCTAAGTACTTCCCCCTCAACGGGGATCTCATTACCTGGCAACAGTTTCCAACAAAGATGTTCACACAACCTTGAAATACCTTGTACCTAGAGGGAGTCTATCCATTCTATGTCCAGCATGAGTAAATCATCCAATTGCAAATTGTCTATTGAACATAAATCTGGTACTGACGCACTGGCTGGAACATAACCCTCCACATTACCTGCATTTCCAGTTGCACTTGAAACCTCCAAATTGGGCAGGGATGGTTCAACCATTTCCACCGGAGTTATCACAGGGAGACACTGATGCATTTGACGAAGCAAAGTTAAAGGCAATAGCCTTTATTTCCTTCTTGGACAAGGCATCTACTGGACCACTAGGAAGTTGTGGCCTTCTTTCAGCAGGAAAATTGAATTGCCCACATTCACCACGAATACAATACCGGGCAGCATCATGTGCTCGAGCTGCTTTCTCTGGGGCATCATAAGAACCCAGCCATATCCTTTGTCCAGTCTTCGGAACCCTTACTTCAGAAACCCATTTGCCCCATGTCCTCATTCTGACACCCCTGTAAGTTCCTGAATTTCTCCTTCGTCGAACTTTCTTAGGAGGAGCAGAGGACTGACAGGGATCCATGAGGATGAGGAATTCAACAATTGAAGGTTTAAGATGTTTTAGGGTAAATGCAGGTAACTACAAATCATGCAACTTAGATGTGAACAAGATAAGTGACGCAGCTCAAGTCTAAGGTAGCAGGTGGAGTTAACATGATAATGGCACGCGATGTTACAAACTGCACATGGCAGTGGAGATACTGTCACGTTGTCAGCTTGCCATAGACTTGGAGTTTCCATTTGCAAAGAACAGCAATTGGCAAGACACGAATGTAATGCAGTTGTCACGTGGACATTCTTAAATAAACAGCCTGAACCTTCCCATTAAGGAAAAAAAACAGACAACTTTCTATGAGTAAAGATTATCATTCATTAGACAGAATATCAAGCTCACCAATATGGAATTTCTGTTAATGAAAGATGATATGATGTACAAAAAAAAACAAGATGAAACAAAATACAAAACAGGACATAAATGCCTCCTCTTGTTATGTTTCAGTAACCATAAGGGTTCATCTGTCTATAATGCATCCAAAATTCAAAATTCAAAACAAACACAGACAGAACTTTAATTTCAGCTATCAGCCTTCATTCTAAGCAATTGTTGGAGTTTCTTATCCCAATCCAATACTTCTCAGTCTTTCAGATGCCTTGAGTAAACTGTCACAATGTCTAGAGCAAACTATCACCTGTCATAGAGAAAAGGCAACATCAAGCTTACATCTGGTGAACCAGGATAACTCCATTTTGGTTAATATCAATTTTCCTTTATGTGCTCCCACAATTCCAGCACTATGCTAACATAAAACTCTTCAAAATTATATTCCGGTACTAACAAGTCTTGAAACATGTTTACATGTCACACTGTAACTCTGAGTTCCAACAATCACTACCCAGGAAGTTATTTAAGAGAGTATTAAAGACTAGAGTAGAAGTTACATGTTTTCTCCATACTAAACTAGCATCTAGCAAAACACAACACTACCAAAGACACGTTGTCATTCTCTTCTGTACCATTATCATGTTACTGAACTCTGAAACCACTTTATTTTGCTTAAAGAGAGAGAGAGAGAGAAGAAAAGAGAAGAAAATGTAAAAGGAACACCCCGATCTGCTCTCGCTTGCCGCTTCTAACCAGCCATACCAGTCAATAAGAGTCAGACTGACAAGATCTCAATTGCAACACAAAGTTGTTAGCGCACTAATCATTCCTTCACAATTTTTGTTTTCAAAAGCCATCCCATAATCTATGAGAATTTGAATAAAAACAGCATTGATCAGAGAAATATATCCACCACGACTACAATCACAATAAGCAGAACAAAATGTTAAGCCCCAGTCAGCAACCTATGATCGAAGTCTTAAACATGCAGGCATTCTCACAATACGATGAAGATGCAACTTAATTCAAGAACATGAAACTTTTGACCTTGTAGGTTAAGTATAAAGTGAAATGTACATAACATGACATATACGATACTCCTCGCTCAGTCCACTTCACTTTTTGTTTTTACAGAAACAAAATAAAGAATGAAGATTGAATTGTGCACACAAACCTTTCCTTAGGAGGTCGAAGAAGTTGGTGCTTCCGCCCCTTTAGTTTTCGAAGCAGCATTATCTGCTGCTGATGGTGGCACATATATCCTTGCTTTCTTGAGAATTTCAGCAACAACCCAATTTTTCCGTTTGCTTAACGGCCTCGAAGGATCCAATCTAACCTGAAAACCCACCCAATTCCACAGATTCGAAAACTTTAAAAAGTTTCTCTTTCTTTCTTTTTTCATTTCGTTGAATTTATTTTATTTATTTGTTTGATTAATCAATCAGTTACTCATCATCATAATAGTAATAATAATAAGAAGGAAAAAAGAAGAGTAAGAAGGAGAGTTAGAGGGTACTGACTCGATCGCCGATATTGCAGAGGTTGTTTTCGTCGTGTGCCATGAACTTGGAGGTCCGCTTGACGTATCGATTGTAGAGTTTGTGGTGGAACAGTCTGTCCACCGCCACCACCACTGACTTCTGCATCTTGTTCGACACCACCATCCCCACCACAGACTTCATCCTCTCCCTCTCTCTCTCCAATCAAATCCTTAAAGGCTTAAACCCTATTTTCTCTTCACTTCCGAACTTCAGACACCAACGACATACCGTTTCCTAAATGAAACCTTTGCCCTTACCTGTCACTTTGTTTTTCTTAGGAAAACTTAATTTATTCCCTAACAAGTTTACATGATCGCACTACACTGCTGAGTTAAATTAATTAATTTTTTAATATAATAAAAGAAGTTCTTGCCATAGCACTATGCTTATTAATCTAATTTTTTCAAATTTAAAATTAAATTATATAGAAGTTATGATATGATTTAGTTAATTTATTTAGTTCAAAGATAATTTGATGAATCGGTAAAATATTATGAGGATAAGATTGATAAAGAAAACTTTGAGATTTAAATTATTGTCTAACTTAAATTTAAAATTAAATCGTATAAATGTTGTTAGGCATAATCCAACCAACTTGGTTGGTCAAAAAGTAACCCGGTTGGCTATAAAAAAATTTGAGAACAAAATTGAGAAAAAAAAAACAAAATTGATAAGAAAAAAAAAACTTATCAACTCATCTTCTTGCCTAACCCAAATTTAAAATTAAACTTTGTGTAAGTTGACTCGATGTGATTTAGTGAATTTGATCAGTCTAAAAATAACTAAGGTAATTGTTAGAAGAAATATGAAAACAAAATTGAAAATAAAATGAATGAAAAGGAAGAAAAAAGGGCACCTTCATTATGTTCCAATTAATAAAACTCTATAAGGCATAGTCATTTCAATGTAATAATAGACACACATTATTGTGAATTGTTATAGTAAAATTATTATTTTGACCTTAAGTGTAAAAAATTTAGAGCTTTTTTTTGTGGAGGTAATTTAATCTTTTCTAATGGTTCATTGGCTATCAAAAGATTGTTCGGGGGTATATGAGTTTTTTTTTAATTTTCACACAGTAAAAATACATTTTTACCCCTAAAGTCAACAAAACTTAGAACTATTGACCAAAGGTTTTTTCATTTTTTCACAAACTTTAAAACATTAAAAACATTTCCTTACCCTTAAGGTAAAAAAAACTAGAGTTGTTGCCTAATGGTTTTTTTTTTCTTAGGCTACAATTAACATATGTCTTTGCCCTTAAAAAAGACCAAAAAAACATGCATTTAGGGGTATTTTTGTCATTTCATATAGGTTTGCTTGTAATTTATAGAGTTATGAGGGGTGTTTTAGTCTTTCTATGTTGAATTTTTTATTTTGAAAAGTTGTTGCATGTACTATTATACACCAATATGTGAATGGCATTCACGATCTTTGGACGACGCATACAATGTCACTCGATGGTCAAACCTGATCTTTCATTTTGCACTTGGAAGTGCCACTATATCCTCTTTCTCATGGTGGGGGGCTTGATAGTGGATGGGGGGCGATTTATCACCTGCAAATGTTTTTTTCTTCTTTATGTTCTTTCTCTTCTAGAGAAAATACACGTTTGTCCTTTTTTTCTTTTCATTTTTAAATTCTTGTTCTTATATTTGTTATTAGTTATTTTCATCTTTGACTCTATTAAAAAAAAAGTTTTTATGTTTTTTAATTTAGCCATTAAATTATAATTTATCATATATTATTTTTTTCAATCCGCTTTTTATTCTTTTGATTTCTGATTTTTTTTTTCCTTAAGTTTTTTTGTTAAAGTTTTGTTGGTTTTCAAGTTTATCATTTCATCAAAATTTATGTTTTTTTATTTTATTTTTTCAACTTAGCCCTGGTTACTTTTATTTTTTTCCTTTTATTAAAGTTTTTTTTTTCAATTTAACCCTCCAATTTATTTTCTTGATGCCTTCTAATTTATTTTTTTATTTCAATTTCCATCCTAATTCTTTTAATGATAATTTTTTGTGTGATTGAATTTTTTTTAGTTTCATCTTTCTATGTCTGATTAGTTCGGGATAGATCTTCGTAATTTTTCCATTTGTATGACTTGGGTTGCGATTTAGGATGGTTGACTCGAGTTTTTTTTGTTTTTAGTTGATTTTTTTTAATTTATTATTTCAATATTGAGTTGATTAAGAATTAGACTTTATAATTTATTTTGGTTTATTTTCTATAAGGTTATCTTGATTTCATGACGTAGATCACGAGTTTGGTCGATTGACACGGACATGTTTCTATGTTCTTTTTTAATTTATTTTATTTTTTTAATTTCATCATTTAATATTGGGTTGATTGAGAATTGAGTTTTATATTTTTTTTTATTTACTTTCTATGAGATTATTTCGATTTCATGACTCAAGTTTGACAAGTTAACTAGAGTTAAATAAGCTTTTGATTTTTTTTTTCAATTTCATTTTTCAATATTAATTTAAGAAAGATCTTCTTTTATATAAACTATTAAAATGAAAGCAAAAAAATAAAATAATTTACTATGATTTAATGCTAAAATAGTGATTTAAGAAAAATATTGATTTTTCATTATCTGAATTGCAGGTTTTGTGGTTAGTTATATTGACTTGAGTTATTTTTATATATTTTTTAATTAATATATTTTTTTTTATGTTCTATTCTAATTAATATTTTTTTTCTTAATCTTACCATTTAAGATTAAACTAATTAAAAATTATAATTTATAATTTTTTTTTATCTGATTTCTTAGGGTTATCACGGTTTGATTTGGAGAAATTATTTTTTGATCTGATCTCCTGATTCCTTAGAGGCTAAATTGAGCTTTTTCCTCTTATATTTAACAAGAAGAGTAATATCGTAATTTAATATAAAGGATTTCTTTATCTTATATAAAAAAAAACATTTATTTATTTTTAATTATCCAGTAGTGAGAGTGAGAGCTCAAAGACCGCTATCCTCTATCCTTTTGCTCTTCCCTCTTTAGCTGTTTAGCTTAGCTTCCTCGCAATTACAAAAAATCTTTCTTTTGTTGTAAAGTTCTTCTTGATTCTTCTTTTTCTTTGTTTTTTAGTTCTTCAGGTCAGGATATGAGTTTCTGAATTTTGTTTTTAAAAGGCCAATTTAGTAGTCAAGATATTGAATTTCTTAAGAGAATGTCTATGTTTTTGTTTGATAAGAAGAGGCTTGATTGTTTCATGATTACAGCAATTTGGAGTAGTGGTTTCTTGTCTTTGGTTTGAAAAGGCTAAAAAATGTTGGGTTCTTGATGACCACTTCAATTGTGTTATGCAACAGCTTAAGCTTTAACACTAACCATAACCAAACCCCACTTAGGAACAGGAACTTATTTACCAAATCATCCAGTTTCTTACTCCAATTGAGTAATAGAAGGAGGAGATTTTGTGGGGTTTTTCCAAAAGCAAAGAAGAATGGGAAAAATCATTCTAAAAGAAAGAGAAGTTGGTGGCGGAGGTTCTTTTTTGATGAAGATGGAAACTGGTTTGGATTAAAGGATGACGATTTGCTTGATGCTGAGGCGGATTTTTCTGAGAATTCAAGTGATGAGGAGTTGTCCGAGGAAGAGAAGTTTGAGGCTTGGAAGAGGAGAGCTGAGGCAATTGTGGAGCTGAGAGAAGCACAAGAAGATATGTTGAATGAGGATAGTAGGAGGTGGGAGGATTGGATTGTGGATTACGGTGATAATGGTCATGATGATGCTAGTAATGGTTCTTGGTGGAGTCAAGAGTTTGATGGAAATGGTGGAATTGGAAATGGGGGCTCAGTAGAGGATGCGCGGTCGGATCCTACTGACCTTGTACCTGAGAAAGGATTTGTTGAGTCTGTTAGAGATTTGGTTCTTGGTAGGGAAGAGGAGGATTTGCTTTATGAAGACCGTGTGTTCCGGTATGCCTCATTGAATTCGGTAAGTGAATTTCATTTCAGTGCACTTTGTTTCAGACTGGAGTAAGCCCTGCCTTATACCATTCTTTCCTATGTTGATCTGGTTGTTTATGGGGTATCAATTGAATTCATTACTTGGTCATATGTCTCTGTGCCAATTGAGATTGTGCTCTATTATATGTGACCATCGAAAAATGTGGCGCTAATTTTATGAAATCGGTGATCTTTAGTGAATCAATCAAGCTATCTTTCAACCACTTAGCTTTAGCTTTGCAGCACGTAAACTGTAGTGATGCAAAATAATGGACATCCACGTGAAGAGGATGTGCAATCCTATTTCCATTTTGCACATCAATATATAAGAAGATAAAAGTATCTATACTTTTGGGGTTAAGTTAGATGTAAAGAAGAATTAGACAGAGTATCACTGACTTTTGACGGATTTTAAATAGTATATGATCAAAGTGTTTGGTTATTAAAACAGTTCACAATGGACATTTCACATTTCTGTAAGCTTTGATCTTTGTTGAACTTGACTACTTCATGCTGAGTTACATAAGATGTTGTAAATATATGTTTTGTTTATGCTCCTGTTATTTTAAAAATTTGCTTATTCAAGCTGGCATGCTTGTACTCAATACACAGCTTGACACCATATCCATATCCATATTCATCTCGTTGCAGGCTAAGTTTTTGGCAGTATTGATAATCATACCCTGGGCCTTGGACTTTGCAGTTCATGATTATGTTCTCATGCCCTTCTTAGACAGGTAATAATTAGGACAAAATGGTTGCTTAAGCGATTTCTCCTAATCTTAATAAGAAGAAATACTTGATATTTACAAGTTGCTTTCTTCTCTACCTGAAAAGTTTTAAAATACTAATGCTTATGCTGCACTTAAAGCTGACTTTCTGATTAAGTAACTCAGTCTATGTCACGAACAGATATGTCAAGACTGTACCACTTGCAGCGCAGATGCTTGATGTGAGAAAAAGTCAAAAACTTGAGATGATTAAGGAACTAAAAGTCGAGAAAGCAAGATTGCTGCTTGAGGTAGAGATTGGTAAATCTCCACCTCTTTCTGATGAGGAGGAATGGTGGGAACTACGGCATAAAGCGTAGGGATAACATTTTTTTTGCTTGCTTTGCTAGCTCATGTTTACTATCTGTCTGATTCCTCTGTGAATTTTCTCAGAACGCTTCTCATGAGTAGAAGTTTCATTTAGATGGTGTTCTTTAACATTAAATTTTAGGGTTGTTTTCTTCATAACATTAAATAACTTTGAACAGACCCCCTCACTCCCTGGAAAAAAATAGGTGTCCATCAAATTGTAGTCAATTTCTGATTGAAAACTACAATATGGCATGTTATACTGGATTTTTTTCCCTATAAATGCAATACTAAGGAAAGTTTTCCATACTCTTTGCTGATGAAAGCAAATATAGTGAATTCTATGTTTTTCAACTTCTGGTTTGTTGCTCAAACAGGTTAGAGCTACGGGATGATTGGAGGTTAGAAAATCGTAGATCATTTGCCAACATATGGTCAGACATGGTATTTGGGATCTCAATCTTCATTCTTTTGTACTTCAATCAGAGTAAAGTGAGTCATCAGCCGTTCTCTTTGCACAATGCCTTTTATGTATAGAATTGATATATTTTGCATCATTGTAAAAACCTTGATCGTTGTCATTGTAATAGCCATCATCTATCAAGCAAAAACTGTGGTATTGTATAAGCAACAATAAGTAGCATGTCAGCTTATTTATGGTAAAAGTTGCGATTTTTCATGCTTATATCAATTTTCACCTAGTCTATATTCATTGCTGCGAGAAATTGTTTAGCTTTTTTCAAGAAAACATTGAACCACTCTTGCTTTGCTTGTCTACGAGCATTATTCACTTTTGAAGTTATTTGCTCTTCTAAATTGTTATAGAACATCCCAGGAGTTGTTGCAGAAATACCTGGTGAATAGTTTTCACCTTTTTGCATTTGTTCTGCTTAAATTGCATTTGGAAATGATTCATTCTATCATACCCTTGCATCATGTTTTTATAATTTTCTTTTCTTTTTCTTCTATTTATCCATATTGCAGGTAGCTTTGCTGAAATTTACAGGTTATAAAATACTAAACAATGTTACAGATATTGGGAAGGCATTTCTAATCATACTTATCACAGATATTTTTTTGGGGTAATATTTTTTGCTCTTTACTAAAATACTATCGTTAGTGTATATTTTCCACTGGTATTTTATTTTGTATGCTAGTTCAGAAGTTGGATTTGAACAAATTCTGCAAGTGATACCAAATGTAGAATAGCTTGGTGTCAGTCACCACGGTGAATGTGGAATCTGTAATTGGCTTTTAATGAATTCATGCTAGTAATATCAATCATTCAGTTAGTGAAGATGTTGAGATTCCGTATATAAACTCTTTGGCACCATATTGTTTCTTGCAGGGTTTTTCTTAAAAAAATGCTCATTATTCTTCTAAGAATTTCACTTTCACTCTTGTTTGCATAATGAACATTATCCTTTATGAAATTGAATACTGTAGGTATCACTCCGAATCTGGTTGGCAGACCTTGCTGGATGTAATTGTTGAGCACTATGGACTTGAAGTTGACCAATCTGCTATCACCATTTTCATCTGCCTCGTTCCTGTCGTCATTGATGCATGTGTGAAGCTTTGGGTATGTTATTTTGACTCAAATAAGTGTTTCGTCGAACAAAATCCAATAAAAACCTTTATTTAGAAAAGCCTCTCTGTGGTTAAACTGGAAGTGGTCACCTTTATGAAAGGTAAAAGGTAATCAGTTCCTTTCCAAACATGATTAATTTCCACACAGGAATGTGAGCGAATGAAGTGATTATAATTTACTTGAAATTTAAATGAACAGGGTGGCTGTGCTAGCTCCACCCCCACCCCCAGCTGATATGCCCCTCCCTGTGCTTAGCTATGAATTTAGAAAGCAAAGCATGGAAAGAAAAGCAAATTTCCATTGGATGATACTGTGTTCACGGTGGTAAACTGGAGAGATAGCTGAAGTCACATGCGATGTATCTGGGTGATGCACCTGTGGTTTAAAATCACATGCGCATGCACCTTGTACGTACCAATTATGCATATAACCAGCTATATATTACTCATAAATGAAGTATTCTCCTAAAAGAACTTCTTCATTATGTGACGGGACATCATCAGAATAATTTTCTTTTGTTTATTGTCAAACAAGTTCACTAGAAAAAATTGCTCATGGTTTCTTGATTAACCTTTTCTATGGATTTTTCATTTTGAAACTAGTGTTTCATTCTATTAATTATGGTTACTAATCGTTGTTGATTGCATATGGTGTTTGTGTTACAGCTGTTCAAGTACCTACCAAGATTATCCCCAAGAGTGGCAAACATATTCCGTGAAATGAAGCGCCACTAGCCGAAATTTTGTGGTTTGGTCCGTGAATCCTTACATTTTTTTTCCTACCTCCACACATTCCCCCCTCTATATATCTTCCTTTATAGAGGCTTGTCCAGTTTTGCAAGTACATGGACACAATGAACTCCCAAACCAGGCCATTATTCTGTATGGAGAGGAGTCTTATGCTCTGTTCAAATACCTTCCTTCTGTTTATTTGATTTTCAAATGACTCAGTGACAATAAGAGGCCATCATTTCTTTCCCAGAATCTGCTGGCCCTCACCACTACATGTTTAAACAATGCAGAGATGTTCTCATTCGTTTCATCCACTCCAATGGATCAATTTCTTTATACATGTACCTTAGTTATAGGCCAAGTCCTGAAACTATTTTGTTCCCGAACTTTGAATATGGTGTGCTTATTTGGCATATCTGCTCCATGTTTATTTGACATCATTTATTCTCCCAGATTACATCTGGTATACGCATTCGTGCATTTGTGCCTGGATGTTGCCATGGCTCCTACACCTGAGTCGAGGGGGTGGAGGAGAGTAAAATGGATGAGGGTTAAGGGTTTGGATCCCCAACTGACCAGTAGCAACAATGGTACTAGCTTGTCATGTTTCCTTCATAAACAGAAGTACAGCTACAGAGTTTCAGGGCAGGCAGACACTCCATGCTTAGAGAGAAACTAGCTAAGCTACATTAGCAGCAGGGACCCGAAATGGATGGATGATCCATGGCAAGGCAACAAACTCAAGGCCCCCCACCATAAATAAGTTTCCTGGGCGTCCGAAATTACAATGTTTCGGCTGACACCAGCAACCACATTGGTGCCTTGGTGGGGGGGGAACAGCACCGGTAAATTTTATTCAGTTGACAATTGGTTTAATGGCGATCTTTATCTTATTATCTGTTGAGGTTGTGGCGTATTGAGGTCTATATTATTAATTTGGTTATTTTTATTCTTCATGTCTTGAGCATATATTGTCCCTCTGTTTGATTTAACGATTTAAATTGATTAAAAACTCCTTTTAAAAATTCATATTTTAATATTTTCAACTGAGATTTTTCATGGATGCTAATGAAAATTCATCCCGTTTTCTCAAATAATTTAGATATTTTTTTATGTCAGCATATAAAACTATTAAAAAGCATTAAAAGAATTAATTTAATATCTTTTCAAATCAAACACACTTTTAAAATTTAATTTCAACTATAATGTCTAAGAGCCTCAATTTTATCTCCTTCACTCAGTCAGCTATTAAAATTCCATTTGTTTTTAAAAAAATTAATTTTTTTATTTCAAATTAAAATTTTAGATTAATTAACATGCTGATATAAAAAATAAATAAATAAAGTAATTTTGAAATAAAAGATTTCGAAAAATAATTTTTAATACAATAATTAAAGGGCTTTAAATAAATGTTGTGTATGTGTTGTAAATCGTTATTGGTCTAAATATTTGACCAAAAATTATATAAATTGCACATTAAATTTTATTATCTTTTATCGATGCAATTACGATGGATCCGAAGAAAACAAGTTAGAAAAAATAAGCTCTCCTATGATGAATTTGAACAATTATTGATTTTATTTTTATTTTTTCAATCCGAGGCCAAGCTTAAGCTTTTCAAAACGTGGCGTGATCTAACGTCGTGAAAGACGCAAAGTAAATGCCTCTAAAAGTGACGATAAGTATTACTACCACAAATCACACACACACACACACACACATATATGTATGTAACAAATCCATGGCTTTCCTGCTTGTTATTTCTTCCTCCCTCTCTCTTGTCATTTTTAGGTATATTTGAAAGTGTTGTTGTGGTTGTTTTTTAAAGTGTTTTTTATTTTAAAATATATCAAAATGATATTTTTTTATTTTTTAAAAATTATTTTTGATATCAATGTATTAAAAAGATCCAAAATATATATAAAAAATTAATTTTTAACAAAAAAATCAATTCACTCTCCACTATTTACTTTACAGAATAGTGAAGACAAGGAAATACAACAAAAGCAGAAGAAGGAGAAGGGGAAGAACAGGCAGGCTACCTTGCGCGGCGGTGATGTCTCGCTGGCAATCGAAACAGCGGAGGCCGGTGGTAAACTGGAGGAGTTGCTTGGCAGATGGACAATGATCCTTCTTATTTTTCCTCTGTTTCTAAAGGAATTGTTGAGGTTCTTGGAAGTTGGATATTCTTCCAACGGGTTTTTTTCTCTTCAAAAATATATGTTTTCTGGCCAAATTAGTTTGTTGGTGGATAATTGAAAAATTGCGGTTAGCTGTTATTTGCAAAGCTTAATTTTTTTTTTTTTGCTTTTGTTAAACTTCAAGTTTAGCCTCAATTTATGGTGGGTCCCACCAAAACAAAACCAAGTTTTAACACCAAACACATATTTATGCGGCTTACTCTCAACCTCACACGTAGTCACATTATCAAACAACTATAAAATAACCATAAAATCTAAAATAAAGTATGGAATTTGAATTAAAAAAAAAATAACAAAATTGTCTAAACTGAGATCATAGGGCAAGTTTTGTTATATCTCAAGATTTGACAATTCAAATAGTATTATAGGTGTTATTATAAGAAAAACAACTTTTAAAAACTCATATAAAAATTTGAGTTTAATCTAATAATTTAATCAAGAGTTGTGATTTTTTTAAACCATCATTGCGACCAATTTTTTTATTGAACCTAGATTTATTCCATTGACTTTTGTTAGACTATTTATGTAATCTACATGGGGGAAATTATCATCTAGTTATGTTAGATATATACTTGACAGCTCATAATTATATGTTATCTCAAGCTCAGCTACACCATTCTCTTTGAGTTTAAGAGAACTTATCAACAAGTTTTGTTTCTCTTTCAAATGAGCTTAGGCTACCGTATCCTAGTTCATACATTTTAGTTGTTCGAGCCTTAAAAAAAAAAAAAAGGATTTTAAAAGAGTTTTTTATGCTTTTTAAGAGGGGTTTTGAACCCATAAAATTTAGATTAATGAGAAATAATCCTGTCAAGTTTCAAGAACCGGAGATGAGAATTCAAACTTGTTTGCCAGTACTGAATCTAAAACAGCAGGCAGTATTCAGTCAAGAATCAAGCTAGCATTTTTGAACTGTTCTTCTTCCAGGTGGGAAAAGCCCAACTGAAGAGCATCCAAACCCTCCAGATACGAATCCTCCTCTTAAGCATAATCAGCATCAGCAACAATATCATCAGAGAAATCAAAATCATACGGGTCCGGAGCATCATTACCACTTAATTACCTGCAATTGCAGTATCATGGGGGCGGGTTAGTACGCCGCAACAAGAAACAGTACCACCTCCTAGAAATCTGCTTCAGCGAGTAAGGGTTGAGGAGGCATGGAGTCAGGAGAATTTCTAAAACTTGCAATGAAGCAACATACTATTCGTAAATTACATTGTAAGGCAACCGTTGGCTTCAAAACCTCACCATGTTCATAATCATCACCATACATGCATTAGAAAATTAAGAAAAAAAGACTAAAAAGATTAATTAGCTATGTATTAAATTAATCAAACAATTAATCCATTGCATAATTATACATAGCTTGTTTGGATTGCAGGGTGGAACTTGTTGCATGAAGCTGAATCGCGCTGGTCAGCCATACTGGAATCTGAGGTTGCTTTCATTTGCTCGTTGATGTGACCTGGAATTGGTGAAACGTTGATCCTTCATTAATTTTTCCAAATTTTTTATCTCAGAGACAACAGCGACCTCTTTTTTATCCAAATTTAGATTGGACTTCAAGAACTTCCTCCTCGACGCCGACGCCCCACATCTGTTTCCCTCTTCTTTATCCATGCACGATATATGATGACTAGAAGAAAGAAGCAAGAGGGGAACCTACCCAGAATAATTTCCATCATGATTTATTAGGAAATTGCAGTTAGGTAGCCATCTATTTGAGGACTCCTCTCGTTTGAGATAGTCTATGATCGATCAAACGAGACATGTCATGAGCTTGAATTCCATCGAACCTTCCTTTACCTTCTTTATAGAAAGTAATTTCTCCTAGCTTGAACCCGCTTCACTCTCCCTTTCGAGACAACAGTGCCCCCTTTCGGATTGATTAATCCATGGAGTTCCCTTCTTAGTGCCGCAACCTCTTGGTTAGGAATGGGATGAGCAACTTCAGCGGGTGCTGGCGCTTGCGGAAGCGCCTCTTGAGCCGCCCGCCTCCGGAGGGGGGGGGGGTTTGGGGACTTGGCTGGACTACTACTTCGCCCTTTTGAAATTGGCCGATTGCGTCGGTATCGACCCAAGTCCATCCAGAGCCCTGACTGCTGCCTCCTCCCATGTGACCGGAACCAGTTAGGGATGCAGAGTTGGAATGACCAAACCAGGCCGCGTAACTCATCATTTAGGTTATGATCTTTAAGGTTATCACTATAAAGCATCGTGGTCCCGTAGCTCAGTTGGTTAGAGCGTTGGTCTTATGAGCCGAAGGTCGCGGGTTCGAGCCCCGCCGGGACCATTGTTTCTGATACTATGCTCTACTTCGATCATATCGCCGTTGGCTCATTAAAACAGCCGTTTCTTGCAAACATTTTTTCCCAGGAAACGCTAGTGTCTGTGTTCGCGTTAATAAATATTAAAGGATTTTACTTTAATTTGTTTTTAGTACCATTGTCCTAGGGAATAGAGGTTTTGTGTAATTGTGAACGATCGTTTTATCATCACAGTTAATTTTAATTTAATTTATTTTGTAGTTATAATGTAATAGTGTGAATCTCTATGATAGCAAAGACTTATAAATTGTCATTGTAGTGTGATGGTGTGAATCTCTATAATAACATAGATTTGTTTGAGAAAAACTATATTCACAATAGAATACATTTTAGTAGCTAGAAAACTTGGAAAAATATTTTGAATCTCTAGAAATAATATCTTGATTAGATAAACTTTTTTGTTTAATTCACGATAAAACAGGTTTTAGTAGCTACAATTTTGTTTTTTATTAATGTTATGGGTGATTTGTTTTTAGTTTTTTATATCTTTTAAAAAATAAGATAAAAAAACAAAAATAGATACATCATCATTTAATAAGTTGTGTTTTAATTGTCTCTCATTTAAATTTAAATGACACATCATTCATGCTTGTATATTACATTTACCATCTTTTATAGTCTCATTTAATTGTTATGATTTTTAGAATTCACAGATCAATTTTAAAAAATAATAAATAGCATATTTAATTGTAAGAATTATAAAAACAAACACATTAACTATGTTATTATCAATAGCATATTTAATTGTAAATTATAAAAAACAAACACATTAACTATGTTATTATCAATAGCATATTTAATTGTAAATTATAAAAAAACAAACACATTAACTCTGTTATTTTCATAAGAAATAGTTACAAAATTATTTCTATCACTGTGATAATATTGACAAAAATTTAAGTGCCTAAAGATCAAGTAAGCACATATATACAACTATTTGATTTTACTAAAATATATAATTGTTAAAATATCATTACAAAAACATTATTGATTATTTTCTTGAATTTGATTTATTTGTAAAATAAAGTCAGAATTTCTATTTTGTAAGAATAAGAATTTAAACATGTATTACAAGGTGAGATTTGATTATTTAAAAAATATTAAATTTATAATTTATTTATTGTTGATTCAATTGAGTTACAAATGAATCTTAAAGTTTTCTTCCTTAAAGAAACTCTATTGAAAATAATTTTATATATTTAAGAAGAATTCTTATTTATATTTAAGGTGAAACCTTTTATTTATAGAGTTTTTTAGAAGCATTTAAAATTTTTATCGATACCGTATGATATTATTTTATTGCTTGAATTTTTTATTTATAAAATATTGTATTTATGATAAAATAACTTAAATATCTTATTTTATACATCAATCATCAATTAACCAAAAAATATATATATATATATATATATCATTTTATTTTCTATGTTATTTTGATTGATTGTAAGGTTTTTTTTTTTTGCCTCCATGTATTGTGTATACCATTGTCACCACATGATAATTTAACATATTTTTCACCACACAATATCTTAACATATTTTTATTATTTTTATTTTTATTTTTATCCATCAATACTATAACTATTAATTATAATTATAATTATTTTCATGGTTTGCAACACATTAACAATTAATGTTGATGTGATCATTAACAATAAAATATAATATTTTATTCTTTCCTAGATTAGTTTTAAAATTTTAATTAGTTTTCAAAATCATTATCATTCTATATAAAAATAGGAGATAAAATGTTATTATGATTTTTGAGAAATTTCAAAATAACCGATGAGTAAATAGCAATACATACACACACAAAACAAATACAAAGATAAAGGAGAAAATCACATTCTAATTTACTAAAATTAATAACAATATATCTTGGCATGAAAATATATATTTTAAATCTTTTTTTTATACTTGTCCTTTTTTATTGAATAAATATTGATGTTTTATTCTTGAATTCTCATTTTAAACCTTGTATTCTGAGTGTTCCGGTATTGTTATTATTATTATTGTAAAATCCGGTATACCGGCACTATTGGAGTGGAAAAAATTGAAAAAGAAAAGAAAAGAATTTACAGTCACCCTGCATATGCTTGCTTTGTGTGTCAGAATGTGTTAAAGTTTAGTCCACGGGAGAGGAGAAGAGAAAGCGGCATAACATTAAAAAAAGAAAAAGAAAAAATAAGTCATAATAAATAAATAAAAAAAAAGAAAGCCCAAAACCCTCCTCCTGAGTCCTGAGTCCTTCCTCGTCCTTTTTTTTTTCTAATAAATATTTCTTGTCCAAATCCCCGAAAAAAGAAAAAGAAAAAGAAAAGGAAGGTATTTTGATTCTTTGTGGGAGAAAAAAAGAAGTCATAATAAATAAATAAAAAAAGAAAGCCCAAAACCCTCCTCCTGAGTCCTTCCTCGTCCTCTTTTTTTTTTTTTTTTTTTCTCTTTTCTTTTTAATAAATATTTCTTGTCCAAAACCCCGAAAAAAGAAATAGAAAAGGAAGGTATTTTGATTCTTTGTGGGAGAGGAGAGTGAGTGGTGTTTCCCTTTCCCTCTCAAACTCAAAAATTTAATTCACTTATCCAATTCAATTCCTTCCAAACAACACAAAATTACTCCTCCGTTATTTATTTATTGAATTAGGTTTCTTCTTCTTATTATTATTATAATCGTAACCCTACCAACTTTCCTAATCAAAATCTCCAGATCTCCTCTAAAATACTGATTCAATTCAATGGACGACCACCCATCCTCTCCGGATTATCTTTCCCCTCCCCCTGGTATCTCTCTTCCCCTCTCTCCATATATTTTTCATGCGTTTTCTCTCTTTTCTCCTTTCTTGCTCTCTTTTCTAACAATTTCTTTTCGTTTAGAACCCTAACCTAATCTATCGATTTTTCCAATCTGAAGCTCTGTTGCCCTTTCTTTTTTGAATTTTATGTTTTTTCAATTTCTCAGTGTCAATTAATAATCGAGTCATTAGTAGACTTCGTAAATGTGTTTTTTTTTTAAATGTATTTTCTTTCTTCTTCTTCTTGAAAATAGCGTGTGCTTGGTTTAGTTGCTGAGTATGTTAATGCCGTTTTGCAGGAGAATCACTCACTAATCGCGATAATTCTTTGATGGAGCAGGTAATTTCTTGTTTTTTTAAAAGATTTTTAATTAATGATCAGGGGAATTGTGTGTTTTTTTTATGCCTTGGTTTTCTAATTCATATATAAATAAATTATGAAAGCCACTTTCGCCCAAAGATGAAAGGATTGTTTCGGTGAATCCTTCCCCGGAAGCAGCCGTCATAAAACGCCCACAATTATCTGCTACTGTTTCTCCAGATCTTACCATTGTTCCACCACCTCCTCCACCACCGCAACTCAATGTTTATGATTATTCCTCACACGACCAAGCAATGGCAGCTTATGCTGGTTAGTTAGTTTCCTTCTCCATCGTATCTTCATTTTGTTCACAGTTAAGAATGGGTTATTAGTAACCGTATATGTGGAATATTGATTAGTGGGATTGTGTGTCTCAACTTGGTGATCTTTTCATCTTCAGGTTATGGCAATAACACTGGTATTTGGGATGGGTATTCTCAACATCCTAATGCGGCCGATGGAATGCATTTATCTCCGGTGAGGATGATTCCTTTACTATCGTACTCTCAAATTCTTTTTCTATAGTTCTAACTGAATAATTTCTTTTACCTTTATGTCCTGACGGTGATCAGATTATATACAATGATAATCAATCTCTCATGTATCATTCCGGATATGGCTTTAATCCTGATATGGGACACGGGCAATATTCTCCTATGGCTACGCCTCTAACTCCTATAATGCTAGATGGCCAGTTATACTCTCCACAACAGGTCCCATTCTCCCAATTTTACCATCCAGATGTGCCCTCATCAGGTCCTCTAGGCTCATCTGAGCTAATGTCATTTGAAAGCAATAGTGGCAACTCCTTTTTTGGACCAGGATCAGGTTACTTGGTACATTATGGATCATTTGGTGGGGGGAACATGTCCGGGGCTCCTGGCTCTGATTCCTTAACGTCTCCATCTGCTTATCCTCAACCAATGGGCATACTCGGGCCATATGAGCACCAAGTTGCACAGGTTTGTTTTATCTTGTTCCAACTATTAAAAAATCTAGAATTTCCAAAAGTTTCAATTCCTTTTTCTCATTCACATCTACTGCCTGTTTTCCTTGCTCATCACCACTGCCTTTTCAGTTTCTTCTGAATTGGTGCACGAGTTTCTAAATCCAAAAAATCCCCTTTTGAGTTTATCATCTTAACTTTTATTAACAGTTGTGATGTAAATTTTGTTCTGGATCTTGACACATGATTGCTAGAAGTTGTTAATTTACCTGTTTAGAGCAAAGATTAATTGTAGGGAGGCTTCTTGCATGCTTATCTGTGTTTTTTACTAGTAGTTCCTCGTCTGACCCTTCAATAAGGAGCTTGTTAAATATTGTTTGGACATGGTTTCAGGGTTCTCATCAAAGATCATTGCATGGATATGGATATACATCATCTTCCCCTGCTGGACATTACCAGCATGGTGGCTCTTTTCAGAGCTCTAGTTTTGCCGGTGGTTCAATTTCTTATGCAGGGGCTAATGACCGGACACGAGTTGGACTTGATAAAGGCAGGAGGAGAGACAGAGACCAGGATTCCATGTATTCTTCTAATGATCCTTTTGGTTTTGACCGTAATCGAGGACCAAGGGCTTCGAAGCTTAAGGGAAAGAATGCCACTGAACAGCGTTCCTCCTCTGGCAATGGCAAAGGCAATTCAGCTAGCTCTGGGATTCAGCTTGATTTATATAACCAGCTAGATTTTGTCACTGATTACAAGGATGCCAAGTTCTTTATAATCAAGTCTTTCAGTGAAGATAATGTTCATAAAAGTATTAAATATAGTGTTTGGGCAAGCACTCCACACGGGAACAAAAAAATTGATGCTGCTTATCGTGAAGCAAAGGAGAAAGAAGGAAACTGTCCAGTCTTTCTTTTGTTTTCGGTATGTCAGTGTAACTTGATGTTATTTTAATGCATTGATTTATGCTAGTGGCATTGTGACTGCTGGGAACCAGGTTGAAGCTAATGCATGTAGAGTGATATCTGAATTGTAATGATGGTTGAACATGGTAGCTTGGATTTCTCTGTCTATAGATATGAAAGGGCATCGTTTTCTGCAGTTTTTTTTCCCTGGGTTTTGCCTCCAGGTTTATGAGTTTGTATTTGTTTAAGAAGCCTGCAGAAGACCACAGACCTATGTTGTAACACAATGGTTTTTTTTTGTTATTGTTTGGTAAAGTCAGTGCAATAAGCAGGTGGTTGCTGATTTTTTTTGCGGAACAAGTTTTTTTTTATTTGTCTTTTACATTTTGAAGCTGAATTCCAACATCAAAAGTATTTTAATGACTAACCTATTTCTGCAACCTGCATACTTGCTGCATTGTTTAAAATTCGCCGCTGCTCTGAAAAAGTCTGTTTTGGTTCATTAATGGTCTTGGATTTGTTTACATTTTTTTGTGCAGGTCAATGCTAGTGGACAGTTTTGTGGAGTAGCGGAAATGGTTGGACCCGTAGACTTTGAGAAGGATGCTGAATATTGGCAGCAAGATAGATGGAATGGCCAGTTCCCAGTCCAGTGGCATATCGTTAAAGATGTTCCCAATAGTCGTTTCCGGCACATACTACTTGAAAACAATGATAATAAGCCTGCTACTCATAGTCGAGATTCTCAAGAGGTAAAGCTATAAAATTTTACTAATATTCCTACTTTTTTATTAGTATTTGTACTATTTTATTGAGATTTATAGTGTTTAGAATGCAGGGATCATTCTCATGACTCAAGTATTTATAAATTCCTAGATGTTTTTCTGAGCATGAGTTTATTTTGATTATGTTACAGAAATGGGTAAATAAGTGCTGTTCTAGAGACACATGAGTACCAGAATTGTTGTTCTTAGTGGATTGCCAAATATGTTTCCTTCATAGAGAAAAATGCTGCTTGATATTTTGCATTTATCAACTCCATATTATATCTGAATTCTCCGTTTGTTAGCTAGGTTGGCCATGCAAACATGTCGTCCTTTTTATTTTGGACTTTACTTCATGCTTTGTTTTATTCAAAGGTCTATAGGGGATTATATTTTAACCATATCTCAATCATCTGCATGAAATATGCTAGAATTTGATCAGTATCATTGGGTATTAGTTTAATAATGTAACATAGGACAATTACATTGATTGCAAAAGGAATTTTTATGTTGAGTTTGAGTGATATGGGGGTCCAAAAGCACCG
This sequence comes from Populus tomentosa, assembly GCA_018804465.1. Classification (NCBI taxonomy): domain Eukaryota; kingdom Viridiplantae; phylum Streptophyta; class Magnoliopsida; order Malpighiales; family Salicaceae; genus Populus; species Populus tomentosa. Next base: position 5,739,099 of record CM031979.1, on the reverse strand, counting down.
TGGTCTGTTTCTTTTTTTGGTCCTCAGCTGTCCCAGGCTATCTGTTCTGTTTCTTTTCATAAAAAAGACTAGAGTGTCATGCGTAGTAGCTTTTGATCTAAAAGTATAATTTTGGGTGTTTATAACGTCATTGCATTCTTCCTGGTCCTAATTTGTACCGTATTCTGGCTGCCCAGATATTTTTTCATGAATCAGAAATCATTTAATCTTTCTCTAACTTCATTATCCCTTTCAAATCTGTGTTTAACCTTGTGTGCATACACCATTCAATCAAGATGAAAGTTTTGTCTGGTCAAGACTGTTTGCTGATTTTCTTTTCTGTCGTTACATGGATCCAACCCTCTTACTGATTAGTTCTTTTTGCCTGATGGGTTTTTCATCTCTCTCTCTCTGGTGTGCTGAATACTTAGGTGAAACTAGAACAGGGTATTGAGATGTTGAAAATCTTCAAGGATCATGATGCACCTACATCTATCCTGGATGATTTTGACTTTTATGATCAATGTGAGAGAGCTTTGAAGGAAAGGAAGGCCAAACAGCAACCTAGTTTGAAAGTAGGTGGTGCAGGTTTGCTCGCTGATGATACCATAAATCAAATGTCTGATTTTCTTGCGCAATCTCTAAAGTTGGATGATGTTAATGAAGAACCAGCAGCCAGAGAAGAGGTTGCTAGCTTAGGACCTGGTATGGAGGTCTTACCGGCTAATAATTGCAATACTGCTGTGGAACTTGCTAACAATTCCAACATCGTGGTTTCAAAAGCTGAAGATTCCAGCAGCCTTAACTTGTCTCCTGCCTTAAAGTCAAAAGAGGGTAGTGGCGAGTACCAGGATTAATTCTGTTGATACGATGACCACAGTTATGTTGACAGATAGGAGCTTTTAGTTGTAGTTGTGCTAGGATCTCTGGGATGCTGGTTCATAACGGCACAAACTCCTTGTTCTCTTAAGATTTGATAGATTCTTTGCTTGCTGACATGTGGGATGGCATATTGGGTATCTGAGTAGCCTGAAGGGGCATACTAACAAGCTGGTTTTTGTTTTTGCTTTGCTTTTGTTATGGACTGTTGAGGGAGAAGTGAATGTGGTCTATTTTTTGTCTGGGTTATTTAGAATGGGAAAAGGATGCTGATTGGTGCAGTGAGTTTGAAGAATGGGATGGTTTCATAAAGTGGGAGTAGATTTTGTATACTATGCAGCTGGTGCCCAAATTGAATGTAATCCTGGGTTCTGTTTCTACTGATTTTCCAGAGAGCATTTGGCTATTGGAAGGTTTGTAAAGTTACCATTTTGAAGGGAAAATAGTGATAGGACAAGTAAAAATAGAAAGAAAATTCAACAATTGCCCTTATACAAAATGATGAGGAATTGCCGCTCATATCTTGTTGTATGTTTACCGTTGTCGGTGCGAGTAGAGATGTTTCACCTTCTTTGTTCTAATTTTTCTTCGTAGTGGAAGAATTTTAATCTTTGTTATTGTAGAAAATATCCTCGGAAGGATTATTGAGCTTTGTTATCTAGCTACCCAGTTATTGAGAAATAATGATCTGTACTGGCCTCAACTCAGGTTGAAAGTGCTGGTAGGATAGCCTTGAGGTGTTGCCACTTGCCTTGGAGATGCATGCTTACCAGGGCACTCTTATCACTGAGATTAATTTGTTTCCTGCTGTGTCTAAGCTGCTGGAGGGGTGCATGCTCGTTGTTTTAAAATCCCATTCTGAACCTCCTGTAATCCGGTGTAAGGGTAGTCTGTCCTCGTACCGGAGGCATGCCTGTAGGATCAATAGCCACGCAGATCCGGTGAGCTCAAGAGATTAGGTTAATCCCCACTTTTAATCATGAAAAAATTAAAAATTGGATTAACTTCCTCAATGTGCGACCTAAGTCATAGCTCTTGATGATTAAACAACTTTGTCTTTTGAAATATATATATTTTTAATCTGATTATTAACAATCTAAAAAATACGAGGGTCCTAATCAAAATTTAAAAGAAAAAATAATGCAAACAAAAAAAGCTTCTAGTAAGAAACCCAAGCTCAGTTGTGTCTCGGCTAAATTCCTCCTTTTTATCTATAACAAATAACACATTACCTGTTAAAATAGACGACATGTCACCTATAAACTTTAATTCTGGCCATCCATGTGGTGAATGAAAAATAAGGGAAGTTGTCACAAATAATAATTGAGAAGGAAAAAAAGAAGTAAAAAGTGATTCTTGTTCGTTTTCCCTCGTTCCGTATGTTATAATATTTTATTGTGTGATAATCTAACCTTAATTCAGGCCCATTGGGCCTCTCAACGGAAAAAAAAAAAAAAGGAAAGGAAATAACGAAATGGAGCATAGCCAAACAAGGCTTAACAGGTGGCACCAGGTATTTTCCTCCTGCAGTACTATTCCTGCTCTGTCCAGAACTGACACACACATCCTGTACTGCACTATTTATTCGCAGTCTCTCGTCGCTCTCTCTCGAGCTACAAATAGAGGAAAACAAAGCGAGAAATAGGAGGAGTAATTCTTGAAAATGTTGAGCAGCAAAAAACCAAAATCAGAATCCGGAAAGCAGCAGCTGCTCTCTAAAATACTGAGAGCTTCGGTTTCGGAAAAGCTTAAGGACTTACTTGGAGACATCCCAGAACTAAATGAAGAAGAAGATAATAATGATGTCATCCAAGACCTATCTGTACTTAAACCCTTTTTCTCTTAAACCTGAAATGGTTTTTTTTTCTTTTTTCATTTTGAAAAAAAATAAAATTATTGTTTTGTAGGAGTATGTAACTCTGCTTATTTCTAATGGGAAGACACAAAATCAAGCAAAAATCCAGTTGGAGCCATTTCTTGGTGATGCCAATACTGCCCTTTTTGTTTCTTGGTTGGTAGCTTACTAGCTTCATTTGTTAATACTTATCTTGGTTCAGATTTTTTTCATTAATAGTAGAATGATTGTATCAAACAAAAAAAAGGCGATTGTTTTATTAGTCGAGCATGTAGTTAGAGGACATGTTGGCCAAATCATCAGGATCCAATTTAATTGCTACAGTAAACATACAGTGTTGATTTATTATATTATTTATTTTTCTTGCAGCTTAAGATTTCTTTTCTCTTCTTTTCTTCTGTTTTTTTTTTCTAGCTTAAGATATTTGATATTATTTTGCTAGATTTTACTAAAATATCTGTTAATTTATTTGATTTTTGTTTGTCAAGGCTCTGGGAATTTCTTTCCAAAAATTATATGAATCCGAATGCATCATCAGATGTTGAAAATGCCACTGGTGATGGTAATGCTACTGGCAAGAAGCAGGTAAAAAATAATTTGGATAACCCACAACTAATAAATACTACTAATAATAATAATAATAATGATTGTTTTCTTAATTTATGTAATTTTTCATTAGCTGTATTTAATTTGTATAATTGTAGAGTCAATTACGTGTCCTTGATTTTGTGTCTTCAGGCAAGCAAGAGTAGTCTTATTAAGCCTTCAGATGATTCTAAGCAACTTTCCGAATTTGTCAAGTGCCCGGATGACGACGACTTATCTTCGGAGTCTTTGGAGGAGGGAGAGCTGCCAAGAACTCACCATGAATCTATCAAAGAGTTTGAAGAGTCGGAAATTGGTCATGGGGACTCCTTAAAGTGCACATCTTCTAGAGTGGAGGCATGTAGTGGAGATTTGGGTGTTGGTGGTGAAGAAAGCACCCCGCACAAGAAGGTTTATACAAGTGAGCCTTCTTTCTTAATTTCTCATAGTTGATACATTGTTCAGGATTTCTAATTATATGTAGCATGCGCCTGTCATCAGAAACAAACACAATAGCTAGTCTCTTAAGCTCTTGGTTTGACAAAAGGCGTGACAAAAGGGAAAGACGCCTTTTCTAGGATTTTGCAGTTATATAGTGCTGATCATTATGTTGTGCAGCATTTGGAAAATATATAAGGCGTGCTTGTTGTTTTTGTGTGTGTATGATATCTATGGTATGCTTGTTACTTGTTACTTTTCCCTTCCATTGACATGATGGACCAACATCCTTCATGATTGTCCATATATTACGTATGCATAGCAAACATGCATGCAAAGGCTGCACATGATTTGCAGTTAATCTGTAGGAATCTCTCTAACGCAGTTAGCTGCAAACATCATCATCATCATCATCATCATCATCTGATCCAAACTTCGGTGTTATTTTTGTTTTCATGTAGGAAGCCTTCGGTGTAAGAAACTTGGTGTGGCTAATGTTGCTGGGAGGAGGCTTTTCACTAGGGCAGCAGCTGATCATGCAATACTTCATCAGCGTGCAAGGGTGCATGGCAACGTGTGGGACAGACTGGGAAAGCTACCTGAAGGTGGAAATTGTGCAAATGCTGACATGAAAGGCGTTGAAAAGATCAAAGAGGATGTATTTAAATGTTATGGAGAAAGTACCGAACAAAATCATTCAACACGTTCTCTTCATGGTCGTAAATTCTGTGGAAGATTGTCAGAAAATTTTGACATCAAGACTGGAGCGAGTAAAGATGGTCACAAGAGACAATTCAGTGATATAAATTCTCATCAATCTGGTGTTTCCGATTCTATGGATGGGGAAGAAGCATTTATTAAAAAGGTGAGAAGATTGTTGCCTGAAGAAGATAATGGTGTGCTGGGTGAGAATAGTGTTTCTTCAGGAGCTGAAACACCGAAAAGCCAAAAAATGGGTAATGCATCTAGCTCTAATGCTTCGACTAGTTCAAAGTTAAAGAAAATGCCCAAAGAAAGATTGACTGGGAAGATTTTGGAGTCTCCTGTGACTGCAGTTTCATATAGTACTCCTGTGACTGAGAAACCATCTTGTGAGGACAATAGCAATGCAACTGCCAATCTCATGCCCGTTCACAATGTAAGAAAAAGAGCTCATTCTAAGAAAATCATCAGCTAGTTTCTGGTAGAATAAGAGTTCCTCTATGAAGCTGAAACGTGCTTCCGATTTTTTATTTTCTTATGTAGCAACTGATGGATATGAAACTAAGACTGGAGCATCTTGAAACGGAGATTGTTAAGCTCCAATCGAAGAAGGTAGAGAAAAAAGAACAAAGTTCATCTCAATCTGGTAAGAGAACTTCATGCAAGCAACCTTTATCAATCAGTAAGTTGCAATGATTGTTGCGTTTTTGGTGAATTGGGTGTTCCTTCTGGTTATATTGTGATGTGTACCTTCTCTTATTTTCGTTGTCCAGAAGTACTGGAAAATGAAGTTATCTTTAGATACCATATGATCTTAGGTCATAATCATTTTTCTAGGTTAAATTCTTATGACTGATTGATCGGAGTAGTTCTATTTATTATGAGTTGAATAGGAAACAAAAACTTTAGAAATATGAGTCATATGTTACTTGTCATCCTTTGCATGTTCAAGATCCTTTGAAAGTACCCTAAATTAAGAGCTTGTGGAATCCATTAAGAGCAGCTTTTATTATGTTATGACACGCTGCACGAAGACTTTCTTCTGTTATTATTATTTTGTTGGTTAAGCAGTTTGTGAAGAACAAACTTACAGCTTCAATGCTAAGAAATTTGGGATGGTGAAATCAATATGTGGAAGACTTGCAAACGAGGTTAGAAATGAAAATATTCTGGTAAGAGTATTTGAATTCTTGAATGGGTGAATCAATTAAAAATTTGGGTTTGACACAAGATATCTAGACCAACTTAATAGCGTGAAGATTGTTGGTTGTAAAAGGGCCTTGCTAGAAAAAGAAAAGGGAAAGGACTTTATTCTTTAGTACTTTTTAAGATGGCTTTTCACAGATTTGGCTGTGAGAAACTTGTCTTGATAGTTTTGATTTGAACGTCTTCCAGCATCCCATGGTAAAAGGCTATTTGGCTCTCAAATGTTCATATTGACTAGATATATTAATTAGATACTTCTAAATGTTAAAGCTGTCTGTGCAAGCAAATAGACTGGAACCTATCGTGATTTAAACTTGGCCAAAATTTGCTTCTTTTTCGCTAGAGTCAACGTGTGAATTATTGTCTACTGAATTCTTTTTTAAATTGATGCTAGCCGAAGGCTTCATTCAATTGAGTTGATTGTTTGTATATAATTACTTTAATTAGTATTCTGTTGGGGGCTTTAGAATCAAACCTACTATCTATACAACTTCACAACATCCTTTTCCGAAAGGCATAGAAGTTGCTGATTTTGAAAGGATCCCTATATGCAAGATATGATTTTAAACAGGACGTCACTTTTGCTATTTGCAGGTTCCATTTATCATCTCGAGGGGGATGAATCAAGAACTGTAGTCGTGAAAAATGTAAAAAATGATAAAGAGTTTCCTTTGTAGATCTTGCTTCCATCCTCTCTTCACTTCTCCCCAATTTCGATTAATTCAAAGTAACCATACCGTCTTTTCCTGTAACTTACCAGGTGCATGTTGCAGCAACTAGAGAAGATCTAATATCCTACTTTGCTAAGTGTGGAGCTGTCGATAGAGTTATTAAACTGACTGACACAGTTGGCATTAAACAAAAAGCGTACAAATCGACTAAGCGACTTTGTTTCACTTTTTGCTTTCATAATTATCGATCCCAATTAGTTAAAATAATAACAAGTTATCTTTGTTTCTCAGGTATGCCTACGTTACTTTTACTAGCAAGCACTCTGCAGACAAAGCACTGGCATTGAGTGGCGAATCTTTCTTTTCCCGGATCATATGGGTTAGTAGCCATTATTTCTTTGTGAGAACTACAATCTATTTCCAGAGGATATTTGACTTAAGCTTCCAGTCACTTATCACTTTAACAAACCATCTTTAAGGAAACCACTTGGGAGTTACTATTCTTATTCTAATTGAGAGAGAATCCGATGCATCGTGAAGTTCTTTTCTTGTATATCATGATTCAAAATGAACTGCATCCACAGTCCATGCTCTCGAACATCTGCCCTTTAATTTTGACATGAAAATTTTTATGGCTGCATCAAAGACATGCACGGAGTTACTGCTAGCTTTGATTATTATTTGTTCCCTGTACAGTCTCTGACTATTTCTCTCTCACACTGTCTTTGTGTCTTCGTTCTGTCACTACATTACTCAGGTCAGAAGGACAGGGAAGGTATTAGAGAAGTCCAGATGCACCCCTGATATTGGAAGGGGAGACTGTTCCACCACTACTGCTCCCATCAACAGTGGAAGCAGCAGCAGAAGGCCTACAAAGTATACGCTTTAGTGACAATAACTGCATATGAGAAACCTAGAGCTCTGGAAATGCAATTATCCACTTAACAAAAAGCATCTTTTCCCGCGTTCTTCAGGTTGCAATAAGCAACTTCAGTCGTCAGGTGTACGGATTGTTAGAAAGTAATCGTCTTCAGAGGGGATTGACAAGAGGATGGCCTCTTGACAATCTGTTTACTGCAGAAGTTTTTGTTCCCGACTTTGGATATAGTAGTTCAAATCATGCCAGTAAAGAAATACGTAAGTTTCAAGCAATTTTGCTAATCCAAAGAAAGGGCAAAAAATTCAAGTTGCCATTTGACTGCCTATGTGCTTTGGATGCCCCCAACGGAACTTGTATAGGTGAAGCGCCCAGGGACTTTTTTACTTGAATTGCATAATTGTCTTTCGTACACTGAGGCTCCTCTAAGTAAAAATCTCTCAGTTTAGATATATTATTTTAGTGATGTGACAATAATATTATTTTTTACCATTGAAATCCTAGAAATTTTTTTCTCAAAACTATTAACTAAAAAATAATAAAAATAAAGTTTTACTTTAAATTTTGAAAATTGAAGGGATGCAATTTTTATAATTAGAAAAGTATGATGATTAAGTTGAATATTTCACCAAAAAGTTTAAAACACCATTCATCCTCTCCTATGTTTCACTTTGATCCTTTATTTTTTAATTTTTTCATTCCTTAACAATTTTAACTAAATTAAAATCCACAATATTCATGAGCGTGCGCGGGGAAACAGTATTTCCCCATGTATTGTAGAGTTTCTGCTAATCAATGTACTCTTAAAACAGGAAAATCTAAAAACCAGATCTTTCACCACTAGTTCAGGAATATTTTTCGTGACTTATGAAATAGCAGCACCATCAGTACCACTTTGCATCTTTCACCGATGATATTTATGTATTTTTATTATGGTTGTGGTAATAATTGTTTTTTAAAGTATTTTTTATTTAAATATATTAAAATAATATTTTTTTATTTTTAAAAATTATTTTTAATATCATTAAAGAAAAACCATTTTGAAAAAAATAAAAATGAAAGAACTAAATTAGGCAGAACTTGCTATCTCTGTAGGAGGTAAGTACGCGGCCTAGAGCCCAGTTTAAGGATATATATGCTTCATCAATTCCTTCAAAAACAAACCTGACCAAATAAAGACAGCAGCGTTAAGTTAAAGCAGTACTAGACACTATCTCTTCGCCAAATTATGTGGGAACTGTTCAAAACCTGAAGTCAGGAGAAAATATAGAAAATTTCTTCGATAAGGGGTTTTCAACACAATCAAAATCCACGAATAGGAATCAAATCACCCATTAGCTATCTCATGGCTAGACAGGTCATCCATGTCGAGGACAGTGCCTGCAAGGCCACCAGTCTTTCTGACTACTGGAACCTGAAAAAACCATTGTGATTCAAATGAGACCTTTGCTGCTATGTTCATGCTCATTTGTATATCCATCCAATAAAAGTATATATAAACAACGATCCACAGAGAAGACGTTGCAAGGTGGCATTATATATAAATAAAAATTAATTTAATAAAAAATAATATAATCACCAGTGATCGTAACTAATGCATCAATCAACAACGGAGAATCCATTGCTAATTCACGAAGCTAACAACGGAAAATCCATTGCTAGTTGCTGCGAAATCAGTAATGGATAAATCCGTTGCTAAAAAATCAGCAACAACAAATCTGCATTCGATTTTTATCGTTACAGATTCCGTTGCTAAATTGTTTTAGCAATGGATTTTAATATTATTTGCAATGAAGTAATTCGTTGCTAATTACTACATTTTTTAGTAGTGACCTCTTTCATCATTTAGCTCTCTTTATTCATCTCAAAACTTGCAGAGAATTGGAAAAACTATGACTATTATTTGACTAATTTTTACACTTTGAGGCTTAGCATTGCATGTTTGTGTTTTTCGACCCCCAGTTTTCCTCTATTCTTAGACTTTTTTCTTTCTTTTCTTCCTCTCAGTTTCTTATAATTCTTGGCTTTTTACTTGTCCCCTCTTACGTCTCTCTTTTATCTTGCATCAGCTCCTCACTGTGCTACGAAGAAAGCTATAAACCATGTTTTGGATCATAAGTTATCGAAAAACCTCACTATCATTACCAAATCTGCAAGGTGTTTGGATTTGCCTTTAACTCGACTAGTGGAAGATTTTTCAAGAACAATCATATGTCGGCCCTTCATTGACTCCAAAAATATAGAAAGAGAAACATCAAATTAATCTATGTTTAACGAAGGAGGGAGCCATACCAGTTCTTCAACAAGCTTGAGTACATGAGTAATCAAATGCAGAATGCAGACTACCAAGGGGAGCTTAATTGTTCTATCTAACATATGATTAACAATGGTAATGTTTTTGGCAGCCAAATCGAGGCCCCTCTGTACATTGTATTTACATAACTTCTTACCCTCAATTTTTTGAGTTGTCAGAAGAAAAATATCAACAAGTGAAAATTGTGATCAATCACTAATATTCATATTTTAACTATGGGTGAAAATTGAAGCAGGGAAGGTTTACTAATTAGATGAAAGTTAACATCGAATATGAAAGAATCCTGTCAATATTATGCTTTTTGTTTAGGAGTTTTGTTTAGGGTTAATTTGGAGTTTAGAGTATTTTAGGGTTTGGTGTTCTTGTAAAGTGTGGATCGTGTCAATATTGTGTTTTTTGATTAGATGATCAAACCTACTGAGACCTTAACTAGGCCTTGTGCAAATTTACAAGCATGTTTGTTGCATTAGGTTTCCTTTCGGATCTTGTCTAAGCCTAGCTTAGTTAGATCCAAAACAAGGCAAACTAGACATTCCATCCCCATTTTTTCTCGCAATATCCACCAGGCATCTAATTTGTATGTTCTTTTTCTTTGGCTTACGAGGTAGAAAAGCGCAGGACTTGGATGGAAAGTCAGTCATTTCTCTCCTCCTTTGTACAAGTATCACTCGGTGCCAAGTGTCGTAAAATATAGCTTATATCCCCACCAACACACCGAACTGGCCGTCGACCAATCCTAACTGCGACATCAACAATACCAGTAAAGACCACCATCAAATACTGAGCAAATTTGAAGGATGGAGAATAATCTTCAAAGCCCGCTCCATTCATGGAGGCTGAGACCTGCACCCCAATAAGGCTTTCATCTTACAAAAGTCAGTTTCTTCAACACATGGTATCAGTAAGTTATCTGGCAATTCAGGATTCGTGAAAATTTTGGGTGATTGTGAAGTGAATGGGCAACTAACTTTATTTAATATCAGAAGCAGGAAGGCAAGGGAAATTAACAAAATAATTAAGGTTGGTCACAATTTAGTGAATCACTGCAAAGTTCTGGTATAAAGTAGAAATGATAGATGGAGCAGTATTCTTATCAAACCAATAAAACTATGCAAACATACAACAACGCAACTAGGCAAGTCTTGTTAGACGAAATTACATGACAAAGAAAGCTAGAAATTGAGCAAAAGTTTTTGTATGATCCTTTCAAATGAGAAATCGAACATGACTAACATGCACTTTCAGTCACAGCAAGATTTACATTACACTCATGGACATTATCTGACGAGCAAGAGCTGGATCTTGCTGCAAAAGTTCCCTCAGGTTGTTCTCAACCTCTGACATATGCTTTTCCAAGTATTCCTTTGATGTCTGTCCAAAGCATAACAAATAGGATCATTACCACTAAGTTCTCAAGGAAGGAAAAACAATTATGTTCAAAGTAAGACTAAATTAATCAAAAGGGTACTGCTTCAAAGGATGCTTACAAATGTTTTAGAAGATTACAGCAAAGGACAGTGTGAATACAGACCAAACTAAGCAGTGGAAATATTGGTACCTCACTCATCCACAACTTAAATTGCAATTTCCATGAGTACTAATAATCTAACATGGCCAGCTGAATAACTTGTTCAAATTGTGCAACCTGGCCTTCTCGTGCATAAACTAGGTAATTTTTCGTTGTCACGTGTAGATTGAGACTTCAACTTTACATAGCAACTGCATATCTTAATTTTCTTTTGATTTTATTTAAAGCTATGCACAAGGGTTTCATACTTGAAGGGAAATAATTTTTGCAATTTTCCAGCTAGTCAACTAAATTCAATACAAAAACACATTTGAAAAGAAGACAATACAAGGTAGATCAAGAATAAAACTCCAGCATAACTGGGAATAACTCATAATAGTTCCAGTTGCAGATCACCAGCAGACATTCATAGGTATTTGTCATTGGGTATAAGAATCTAGACTCTAATTCATGGCCCTGCTGATTGTAACTAAAGAGGGTAAAAATATTATAGCAGCACATCTGATATTGAATACGCAATGAGCCAATAAGAAAAAAGTGAATTCACATAACAGTTTTAACAAACAGTAACTCTAAAATAGATTTAGTAAATACAACGGATGAAAAGAAGGAACATAACAGAGTCCAGGGTAGGGTGGAAATGGAGTTGTTTTGCATATAGAAATGGATGATTTTAACAGAAAAGTGTGTATCTGCGTGAGAGAGACAGAGAAGAGGGGGGGCAGGCACATTTACCTGTAGTGAGGATATTGCAGTCTCGCTATCCTTGAGTTTCTGCTCCTGTTCACTCATCAATACTGACTTTGGCTCCAAAACAAACCTGACCACCATATGACAAACAAAGTATGATTTTATAACAATCAGCCATCTAAACAAACAGCCAATAAATCATGATTAAGCCTGATTGGTTTGAGTTATGCATTACTCACGTTCTCCCTGCAAAAGAACAAAGAGATAAATATCAAATCAGCAACTCATCCGCAGATACAGAAAAGCACATATAATCCAAAGAAACCAGCCCATGATTGATACAGAAATAAGGCATCACAGGACATCACACAAAGTGGTTTGCAGTCGTAATTAAAGAAGCAAACCCGACCATAATGTACTAATGCATGCCTATAGTAAAGTGTCTGCCAACTTACCTATAGATTTGTATGTATTTGTATCATCAGGAACTTGCCGCAGCTCTTCCAAGGTTAAAAAAGCACGCTTCTTTTCTCCCTCCTTGGTTCGTATCTGGTTCTGGACCTGAAAGCCAAGAGATAACTCACTCTATTCCGGTGTAAACTAATCTTTCAACAAATACATATGAATGACACAGGAATTCGCTATTAAACCAAGCAAGATGATATAAACATCACTAATGTACTGTAAACACCAAAGGAAACAACAAAACAACAAGCAATAGTACATATAGACCAGCATACTAAATTTAGTTCAAGTGCAAGCGATGCAACTTGATGCGCTACATCCACCTAAGCTAGGAATATATTGTTCGGACATGGAGATGTTATCCTGAGCTAAATTTTCTACCAGTCATAATTTAAAGTTCTGATCCACCGTAACAAGTTATCTTTTTTAAACTGTAAAGTTGCAGTTGAAAGAAAACCCCTTTCAAATCCAGCAAGAGAATGTCATACAATTGCATCCAAACTATCCTACAATAAATTCAACCAGCACGGGGGGGGGGGGGGGAAGAAAAAAAAATCCAGATTACCTGCTTGAATTTAGAAGTGGTCTCAATCATGCGACCTTGAAGCTCTAAGAAAGCCTGTTTAGTTTGTTCCAAACATAAAACAACAATCAGATCAAGTTGTATACTTAAAAAAGAAGTTGGCAATTTGATCCAATAATGAGTTTTTATCAGTCTATTTATCATGCACAGAAGAAACCCAGATGCCAAAATAATGAAACTTTGGTAGATAGAGATGGAGATGAGACTTACAGTTCTGTTGGCTTCGTCTGCCATTGGAGAAGAGTGTAAAGTTTCAGGTTTTCAAGAGTGGAGCAAATAAGAATAAGGAAGATCCATGTTAGGGTTTTTATGGATCAAATAAAGAACCCATTTGATTCTGACGCTCTTGGCCCATAAAAAGTTTTTAAAGGCCTTGTTATCAACCGTTATTTTATTTTTTTTAGATATTTTTTTATCATGAATTTTTGGTTATTACTATAATTAAAAAAAATTAATTGGTTTTAAATATTTTAAACTAGTTATAACATCAAATCTCTCCGAACAGAAAAGGACCAAATTAACAAAACAGGTGGAAGGTGATAAGTTTTTCATTGAGGTATATTATTAGATAATTTTCCACATTATGTTGAGGTTTAGATTTTATATATATATATATTGTTAATATAGTATTTATTCAAAAAAAAAAAACTATATGAACATTGACAGGATGTGACATGATCAACTTGGTAAGTTTAAAGACAACACAAATAACCGATAAAAATATAATTTGATTAAAAAAAATCAAAACATTTTTTTTTAAATACTGAAACAACAACATATTAGATTGACTCAAATCAACTTGGATTAATTTATCAAACTCTCTACCTAGGTTATGAAACCCTAATAACTCTATATAAAGCAAATATTTTTTTATTATTAAACTCAATTATCAATCAACCCAATGTTGACGGATGAAATTAAAAATAAAATTCAACTAAAAAATTGAGATGAATCAACTTGGGTTAAACTTAATTCATGAAATTAAGATAACCCTTTAGAAAGCAAATTAAAATAAATTATGAAGTTTAATTCTTAATCAACTCAATGTTGAATGATAAAATTTTAAAAAATTTCATTTAAAAAAAAAACTCACTTGAATCGGTCAACCAAACTCGTGACCCATGTTATAAAACCAAGATAACTTTAAAGCAAAAACCCGGTATTAAAAAAAAATTGAAAAGGTTTTTTTTTTTAAGAAAATTTGAGTCAACATGCCTAATTCGTGACCTAAGTCATAAAACTATGATAACATCATAAAAAGTAAATAAAAAAATTATAAAGCTCAATTATCAATCAACCTAATATTGAATAATTAAATTGGATAAAAAAAAATAGATCAACCTGAGTTAACCAGTCAAACTCGAGTCAAGAGATTGGGATAGCTCTATAGAAAGCAAATTAAAAAAATATATAAATTATAATTCTCAATCAATACATTTTTAAATGATAAAGTTGAGAATATATATATATATATATATATATATATATATATATTCAATTAAAAATGACAAAAAAACCTGACTCAACCTGACTAACTCGTAAAACTCACGACTCGCGTCGTGAGACCATAATGATCCCATAAAAAGCAAACCCAAAAAAAGTTATGAAGTTCAATTTGCAACAAATCCAATGTTGAATTATTAACTTGAGAAAAAAATAATAAAAAAAGATTTGAGTCAACACAACTAACTTGCAAAACTCGCGATCTAAGTTATAAGATCGAGATAACTACATAGAAAGCAAATTAAAATGAATTATAAAGTCTAATATCCAATAAACTCAATATCAAAGGATAAAATTGAAAAAAAAAAACTAAGTTTAAAATTTTAAAAAAAGTCTTAAGAAAATTTAAGGGCCAAAATGTAAAAGTTCTTTTTTTAGGACTAAAGTGTAAAAGACCTTAACATTTCATTATAAAAGTCTGATACCTAATAAACCTAATGTTAAAGGATAATTTTTTTTTAAAAAAAAAAACTAAGTTTAAAATATAAAAAAATCCATAAAATTTTAAGGAATAAAATGTAAAAGTCCTTTTTTAGAACAAGAGTGTAAAAAATCTTGGCTTTTCATTGTTCATTACTATAAAGAAATGCCAAGATCTTATAGTAAATGTTAATTATATTCTAACAAAACATGATGCATAATATGTCTTTATAGTTATTTTTATGTAGGAATAGTTAGTTAGTTACTCGATTAAAAAAATATTAGTGATTTATAATTTATTTTAAAAAATAATATTTAGTATTAACAAAAATTAAACTAGTTGGGAAAATACGGGGGTTGCATACTTATTGACACTATTTATTAGAACAATATAACGACATATTTGCCCCTCCCACGAAAAAAAATATAACTAACTCTTTAGGATATTAAGGTTTTTTATGGAGAGCATTAGTCATTTCCAAATTTATTATGGGCAATGGTGTTATTTTTCATTTAAAAAGCACAATGAAAAGACCCAATTGCTTTTAAGAACAGAAATTTCAATATCAGCATTAACAGAAAATTTAGTACTTTCAAAATGATATTTTTTTCATTATTATAATTTAAGGTGACGGCCAAATTTGTATTTGAACAATTATAAAAATATAAAAAATAATCAAAAGCATAATTAAAATGACCAAAATACTATTAGAAGTTAAAAAACCAAACTTAGCCTTAAGGTGTCTTTTCATCTTTCTCCAAAGGTTTTCGTTCGATATTAACATTTTATATGAAGGACAATTTGGTTTCTGACTGAAAAAACCAAAAAAGGACAAGTGAATATACGACATCCAGAGGCACATAGGAGACGTCAACACACTTTGAGGGGCCCATATGATGTCTTCTAGTGTCCAAAATGCATTTTTTGTATTGTCATTGGAAACGACATCAAATCCTCTTTTTTTTTCGACTTATGTCTTCAAAGGTGATCTGATTTGTTTCTGTTAGTTTTTTTTTTCTTTTCTCTTTCATCCTCATAAGAAATATAGTTTGACCTTTCTTGTTATCAGTATTTCAACTTTAGTCATTATTTTTTTTTATTTTTAATTTTTAGTTTTGGTCCTTTTATAGAGATTTTATTTATTTTCAATTTCATCCTTCAATCCCAATTTATCATATATTATATTCTCCAATTTGATCCTCAATTTTTTTCCCACTTTTTTTTTCTTGGCTCTTTCATAAAAGATTTATTGGTTTTTAATTTTATCCTTCAATTCAAATTGATGATATTATGTTTTCTAATTTGATCCTAATTGATTTGATTATGATTTTTTTTTTCTGACTCTTTTGTAAAAGTTACTATTTTTTTCAATATTACCTTTCAATAAAAATATTGTTTTTATTTTATATGTCAATTTTGATCCCTATTCTTTTTAGTATTTTTTATCCTTTTACTAAATTAATTTTTCTTTTCAATTTCACCCTTCATTCAAATATAAAATTGATCTTGTTTTTTAAATTTTGATCCTCATTCCTTTAAATGCTATTTTTTAATCCTTTTATATAACTAAAATTCTTTTTTCAATATTTGATTGATTGAGAATTAGATTTCATAGTTTTTTCAAATTTGATATTTTTGGATTTAATGACCTGAGTCATAAATTTGAAAAGTTAACACAATTTTTTTTGATAAAAAAAAGCTTTATAATCCTTTTTATTTTTTTATCAAGTTAATTGAATCTCACGATTTAAACCTTGAGTTTAACAAAATATCTCAGGTTTGTTCCACTCTAATTATTGTTCTTACAAGTTTGTCAAGCCAACTCATAATCATCATGATTGATTTATTTTTTTGTCTTTTTTTACCCTATTTTGGCAATTGAAAATCTTTTCTTGCATAAAAAAGTAATTCGGCCACATAGTGAAACATATGCATTAAGAGTAGTTAGATATTGTATGCATCAATTAAATTATATGTTCTTCACAAATAAATTGCCTCCTGAAACTCATTTTTCAAAATCTTTTTCTTAATATCTTTTAGTATATTTTGATACTTAATCCATTTTAATTTTTTTTGGGACAATTACTATATCTCCTTGTATAAAACAAATCTCAAAAACATCTATCAAGATACTTTTGTTTTTGTAAAACCTCAAATTAAAATCTTTCATATAAAAAACATTCAAATGGATTAACAATAATTCTATTTTGAGATTAAAGAAATACTAGATTATTTGCCCACATCAAACTATGAGTCGAATCAAATATTTTTTTAAGGTAAAAAAATTAGCCCGTATCAAGCGCTTTTAATATGTAGTATTATAAAAAATAAAAATTATGAACTTAAAATTTGATGCATGTTAGATAATATTGTTTTTAATTATTGAAACGATGACATATTAGACACATATTTTTTTAATATTAAAATGACGACATATTAGATTGATCCAATGTGTTAGCCTGTTAAATTTACAATTTAGATCATTAAACCATAATAACCTCAATAAAAAAAATTAAAATAAATTATAAAATTCAATTATGAATCAACGTAATATTAAATAAAAAAATAAAAAAAAATAATTATAAATAATAACAAAAAAAAGAGAGAATGAAAGGTTATTTTATAGTAAAGGGTCTTGTGCCATATTCTTATAAGAATTTAACTAACATTACAATTTATACATTCTGATTCTGCAACTTATTTTTAAAAAAACTTATAATAATTTAAATCAAAACCAGCATTTTGACAGTGATATATGATGTTCTTTTCTTTTGTTTGTAATAAAAGAACCAAAATAAATGCGTTAGTACTCCAAATTCCAAATTCCAGAATAGAAGTCTTCAGGTTTCATTCTATATAAAAAACAAAAATTCAACATCTCCTACATGGTCATACCATACAATGTGAAACCTCACCATTGATGAACACTTCAGAAATTTTGCATTGGAAGCTCAGGTCAAGCTGCATAGGTGGACTCACCCACCATGCCAACGCCATACACTCACCATGCCAACGCCATATGCATGGCTTTGGCATGGTGGGTTGTCCACCTATGCAGCTTGACCTGAGCTTTCAATGCAAAATTTCTGAAGTGAAAAAAATGCTCCTTAAATATGGAAATTTAATGGCAAAATTAGTGTACAATTAATTAATATTGGGAGGAGGAGGAGTGCTTGTTGCGTAAAAATAATAAGTAATTAAGGGCTCAAAAAGCTGGGTCCTACAAAATGGGGCCCGCTTGCTTTGGCGTTTTTGGCGGCTATTCTTACAAGAAATCACCAAAACTCATTATTTCATTACCAACCATGCTCTTTCTCTCTCTTAAAAGACACAAAGATACATCCTTTTTATTCTCTTTCTCTCTCTGAGCCTTTATCCTGTTGTCCTTTGAAACTTGACAACTTATTGGTTCTGTTCCTGTTTGTCCCCTGAGAAAATCCGTACATTTCCTTTTTTTTTCATTTCACTGGTTTTGCTTTTTTGTTGCAGCAACCAAAAAGAGATTTTTTTTTTTAATATACATTTTTATTTTTTTGGGAAAGAGACTAATGTGGGTGGGGTTGGTATGTAGTGAATGGGAAGATGAAAGGCAATAAATCAAGATTTGGTCTAAGGTCAAGATTAATGGGGATTTGTTTCAGTACTGATAATGACAAAATCCCACAAGAACGACAGCGGTTATCTTCTAAGGGAAACCAAGGTAATACTCTTAAAGTCCACATTTTTTTAGTTTTTGTCTATGTTATTTTTGTTGTGTTTTGTGTTTATTGCCTTTTGATTTCTTTGTGCATTGATTTGTTTTTTCTAGGCATGGTTGAGGAAATGGGTTTCATTTGGTTTTTTGTTGGTCTTGTTGTTATGCCAGTGGTGTTTTGAGCAACAAAATGGAGCATTTTATTGAAGTGGATTCATTGATTGTAAACTTGAAAGTGTTTGTATGCAGTTTAATGTTGGCTTGAATTAACGTGACTTTGTCAATTTAGGAAATTAAGAGATGTAGCTTGTTGATGTATTCTGTTAATTTGCGATACTTAATAGCTTTACAATTCATAAAAAGTTTCTAACTTGTTAAATACTACTTCAATTGTCCTTTACCAAAAGTTTAGGGTTTGTTGATTTGTGTGCGTGTTAAGTGAACGTGTAGTATTTTATTTATAACTGTTCTTGTGAAGAAGCAGGGCACGACTACGACCACTCACCAACTATATCAAATGGGTCGGAGGTGGTTGAGATCAAAAGAACAAGTAGCATCCCTTCAATTCACAAGAATGTCACAGATCTTCGTAACAGTCCTTGTTATGGTAATGTTGATATCTTTACATACGAGGAAATGACATTGGCCACTAAGCATTTCCGACCAGATTATATTCTTGGTGAGGGTGGATTCGGAGCTGTTTATAAAGGAGTCTTGGACAAGAGTGTAAGGCCTGGTTACAAGACCACATATGTTGCCATTAAGGAGCTTAATCCTGATGGGTTACAAGGTGACAGAGAATGGCTGGTATTCATCTTTTCATACTTTCTCAGAATATTTATCTTTTCTAAGTTATGATGTTACTAATTATCAACTCTGGTTTCTTATTTACCATTTCCTCCATAAATGGCTGGTAGTTGATGGACTCAACTTTCTTTTAATTTGGATTAGGAATATTTTAGTAGGCTTATTTGGGAGACATAGTTATGCATCTTTTGATTTGTGTCGGTAGGATAATTACTCATATGGATGTATTTGAGAATCGAGAGTGAAATGAAAAGAGACTGAAACCTTATTTCATATTTCACTGTGCTCAAGAAATGAATTTACCTAATTGGATGCAAGAAATCTTCTATTAGTGGAGATGGGGATATCAAAGAGCAATATGTATATATCTATCTCTTGAGAATGCTCATTATTGTTTTAGGGAAGGAAATTGGATAGTCATTACAATTTGGTATTGTTGGTTACATACAACATAGTTAAACCATGGTTGTTTGCCATTGGGCGAAAAGTAAACTTGTTTTTCTTGTGTAAACCATTCTGTCAAAGATGGCATCTGGTTGCTTGTATTCATTGTATCCTGTTTGCTTTGCAGGCAGAAGTCAACTATTTAGGTCAACTAAGTCACCAAAATCTTGTGAAGCTCATTGGGTATTGCTGTGAAGATGAACACAGGCTGTTGGTCTATGAATACATGGCAAGTGGGAGCCTGGAAAAGCATCTTTTTCGCAGTAAGTGGCTATTGAAATTTTGAATTTATGGTGCCTATAGGGAGTGAAGTTTTGTGTACAATGTAGTGAGGAATCTTATACATTAGCAAAGAATTAATCAATTCAGAAGCATATGACTGATCTAAATTTTAACATGACTATCTTTAAATAACTACATAAAACCTATTAGGGTATTCTGTAGCTTGCACTGTTGATGATATGATCACGGATGCATTTATGTTTTCCAGTTGGAAATATGTAAGGTCACATACTTTATAGCCACTTAAAATCTCATAAACTTAGTAGAGTCTAGAATCATTATGATTTATGGGGCCTTTGCAAATTGTTCATGTTCCCATTTAGTTTCCTATAACTTAACCGTTTGATGCCTTTTTTCATTTAAAAAACATCAATGATGAGTCTTAAGCAAACCTCCATGGGATGGAGCATTACAACATAGAACAGAACTGAAATGGAGGCTCAATAGATAATGTGAATGGATTAGCAAATGGACACAACTTTTTAAGCTATGGAGGCCTGATTTGTTTGATCTCATGGTTCAAGTTGTCTATAATAATTAGATAGTCGAGGTGTCTTTAGCCACCAAAGTGAAAAGAAAAACAGAGGAACATTTTTATCCAGGTGGATATTTCTTGTATTAGTATTGGATATGCTGTCTCGCAATGTTGTTTATTCTATGATACTCTTGATGATTTTTAAGCAGAGAAATAATCCTCCTCCTTTGGAAGAAGACAATTGTTTTTATTTTTCCTTTTTATTTGTTAGGAGTGGGTTGTACTTTGACATGGTCAAAAAGAATGAGGATTGCTTTAGATGCTGCAAAAGGACTTGCTTTTCTTCATGGTGCAGAAAGATCTGTCATATACCGTGATTTCAAGACATCAAACATCTTGCTGGATTCGGTTAGTTATCTTTGCTTCAGTAGTTGTTACTTATCAAACAAATTCATCTTCCTCTTGGTGCCGTTTCCTCCCTTTGAAGTTCAAATAACTGGCCAACTGGACCTTATCTTGCTGAAAATTTGTCTGCCTCTAGTGATACATTGTTACATCGACATTGTGGCTTCCTTGAAAGCTGCTGAAAAGAATAAAAATGATCCATGTTTCATGCATGATGAAGTTGTAGAAGTTTTGCTTGGGAAGTATTCATATACGAAATGAGATGCATAAGTTAAGTCTTCCCAAAGTTAGTGTTCATGCTTGAGGAAGTTTTCCTAGTTCTGTTGCTGATAGTGTAATAACAATGTGCAGGATTTTAATGCAAAACTTTCAGATTTTGGACTTGCAAAAGACGGGCCGATGGGAGATCATACTCACGTGTCAACACGTGTCATGGGGACATATGGATATGCTGCTCCAGAATATGTAATGACTGGTGAGTGTCTGGTGACATACTGCAGTAATCTTTCCATTTGTGCTGATAATTTTGAAATTCTGAAGAATCCCTATTCTCTATTCCAAAGCAAAGAGATAAAGCATGGTTATAAATGTTGTCTTGGTATTGCATAAACGTTGAAGCTTTTCATTTTATTGCATTAGAAAACCAATTTGAATTGAATTTTGTTCGAATGGATCAAATTCTCGTACTTTCTCCTGTGCATAAACAGTGACTGATTACAGATGGATTGATAGGCATGGATATTTTCTATTTTTAAAGTTTCTCATAGTCCAGGACTCGACTTGGTGCTTTTTTTAGGAAAGATGTTTGTATGTGGTACTGAAAACATGAAGTAATTTGCAATAGGAAATTAAACATTGTCAATCTATTTAATGTTCAACTGGGATCGTTGATAAGAATTCATGGTTCCACTAAGCTTATATAATAATTTTCTGAGCAGGGCATTTAACGGCTCGAAGTGATGTTTATGGGTTTGGGGTAGTGCTACTTGAGTTGCTTCTTGGAAGGAGAGCAATGGACAAGAGCAGGCCTAGCCAAGAACACAACCTTGTTGAGTGGGCCCGCCCTCTCTTGAACCACAACAAGAAGGTTCTGAGAATCTTAGATCTCAGAATGGAAGGGCAGTACTCATCTAGAATTGCAATGAAAGTAGCCAATTTGGCATCCCAATGCCTTAGCCAAAATCCGAAAGGGAGACCCCTTATGAATCAGGTGGTTGAATTACTTGAGAGTTTCCAGTCAAAGGATGAAGCCGCCGTGTTGGAAACCAGTGGGAGAGGTGTAACCCAATATGAAGTCCCAAGGCGCTCTCCATGCACTCCAGAGAAAGGAAGAAATCAAACTAGAAGTCATGATCATAGAGAAGGGGAACCTTCTCCTTACACTCCGGATGAAGAAGGGAACCGGACTGAAAGTCATGAGCATAGAGAAGGGGAAGCTCCTCACACTCCTTCAGAGAAAGAAAGAAACAAAACTAGAAGTCATGATCATAGAGAAGGGGAGCCTCGAAGGAGGAGCAAACCTGCAAATGTAGGGAGCAGAAGTGAGCCCCCAACTGAGAGTGATCTGATTAGCGCTCATGTTGGAATGCTGAATCCTATGACTGAAACGCATCTACATTGAGTTGAACTTGTACCAATATGGATGGAAGTTGAAACTGTGAGAAATGTCTATCCATTTTGGTGTTTTGAAATAGCAATTATTCTCCATTTCTTGGTATTTTAGATTTTCTAAACAAATATGCTGCTGAAGCATCTCCGTCTCCTCTTCTTACACAAGTTACAATCATGTGTCAATTTTACTTACAGGAGATTCAGGTTTATGTTTATGGCTGAAGTTAGCATGTCGCAGATGTAACTATTAGCAGCATATTTTACTTTCAGACATGTATAATCATTATAATTTTTGCATTAAAAAGAAGGCAACACCTTCATCTAGCTTGGTTCAGGTTCTTAAAGGCAGGATTCAGGATGCTTTAATGGTGTTTTGATTCTTTATTGATGATTTGGAAGATGGAACAGAAGCCATTAGCTCCATTCATAGTCTATCAAATTAACTTAAATTATCACATGAATGTACTTCATCGTTTTCATATAAATTCACCCTTTCAAGCACAGTTTCGGTGCTTGAACATAACCAATTGATCTGTAAGGGTGAAAAAAGAGAGAAAAGGACCTCCGGACACTTCTGACTTTTTAGAGTTAAAAATCAAATTTACGGTTTTGTTTTGTTTGTTTTTTACATTAGCATAACAGGAAAAAAATGGTTAAATAATATTATTTAAAAAATATTTAGAAAAATAACACAATTAAATAAATTATAAAATTTATCTGTTACTCATGAGTTGTATGTGAGCACATAACTCACCAAAAAAGTTTTTGTTCTGGAAAGTTTTTTTTGTCCTCTCAACTTCCTACCAAAAAACATCAACCCAACAATAATCATAATTTAAATCCAAAATTTACAATTCGTCTTCCAAAACAATTAAAAAATCAACACAATCAAACATGTGTTATCTCATCAATGCTTTCATAAATAATGAATGCTGCTCTATGAGCCTCCTGTAATAAAAAAAATCTAATAAATAAAAAATAATAATTAGCACTCATTATATATAAAAAAGGTAACCATCATTTAATAAATATTATATATATAAAAAAAATATTAGATACCAATTAATTCTATCTTGGATATTAGAGCTTATAATTGAATCGGATTAAGTGAATGCTTTGAGAAACCTTATTATGTTTATTATGTAAGTGCAATAAACCAATATGTTATGCGCAAATATCATCTCATATAGATAACTAAATCAATTGTTGAATGCTATTTTATAAATAGCCAATCTCTCCTTACATTGTAAGGATCTAAGTAAATTAAATGAATCACCGATTAATTCTTTTCATGCATACCTTGATGATTAATATTATATATAATCCATGATGTAAGGATATGTCAAATTTCCGCATTACCTTATCATGATAATGTATCTCAACTATGTTAAAGCAATATCACAGGACATGTGCCAACTACAAATCACCATCCTCTCGGTATATGGGTAAATCAATATAACGAGTTGAACTAACCTTATTTTGCATTATTTTTCATGTAATTTCAACTTAAATTTCAAATATATTTTGATCAAATCGATTACATAACATTTCAAATATCTCGTCAAGAGACATTTAATGTAGTAATTAAGAACTCATTACTTTCTAACAATAATATCACCATAACACATAACATTCCAATAGTACAAGACATCTGTTAAAATTATATAACAAAATTCAAGCTTAATTTATCAATATTCTAGGGTTAATCGAGATAAATAATTTATTAACAAAACCTTAACAATAATATAATCAATAAAAAGTATATAGCTAAGTAACCTAATTTTTACCAAACTCACAAAAATTGTATACATGTTTTTTAAATTCCTAATCCAAACCCTAACATTTTCAAAACCAACAATTAATATAAATTATAATATATTGATAGAAAAAAAGTGTGTAATACAACTCTAGATGTTGAATGTGAGTAGTGACGATGATGGATGGCAGGGGTGGCGGCCTAAACTTGGTGAGAAAGTTGCGGGTGGAGAGAGAGAATAGCCTCTCATGGTGGGTGTGGGGAGGGAGGAGAAGGGGAATAAACAAGAAAAAAAAAAGGTGTGAGGTTATAATTCGTTTGAGGTCGCTAGCCTCGCATTTGATTTGCAAGTCATACATGAGGCCGACATCTAGTATTGGCATATTTCTCAAAAAATTTCCATTTGGGAGACCATATCTCCATAGTGGAGGACTTAAGTTATCCTGCAATCCCTGCTTATTTTGGTTTTAGAACAACAGTCAAGATATTAACAACTAGCTAACTACTCATAAGAGAAAACATCCCAATGCCAACAACCGGCATCAAATCTGACTTCACAACAAACACTTGGCTTCTTGAGTTTACACACAATGGGGAAATGAAAAGTTTTTATGTGGAAGGATCAACACTGCTCGCATGAATCCCCGAGTGGATTGGAAACCATGCTTCTTCACATGGGGCTGAAATTATCAGGAGCTCTTCCCTGCAAATAAAATAAAATAAATGTGACATCTAATTCTTAGGACCAATAAAATTCCATAACATAGAAATATAAATAATTGCGAGCTTATCATTTTACAGGAGCTATACCATTTTGGTCACTTCAAACGAGAAGTACAAATGTTACAGTTTACACGTGCCATAACAGAAGACCATTAATTGATTCTGTACATGGCAGGTGTTCGAAGTGTTGATTGCTAAACATTGATTAACAGATAAACTTTAGGCACGAATAGAAGCATGTGGCCAGCACCAAATTAGCAAACTATGACACTTGAGGCTTTTAAGATTTGGATACAGTAACAAGGAATCACATGTACTATGTTTAAGTTTTGATTGTATTTCCATAATTTGCACATTTACTTGATTGCCACGACTCTTGGAAACTACTATTGCTCCAAACACACGTTTAGCTTTCAAAACCAAAAGACAACAAAAAAATGCTTGCATGGTGAAATGTGCAAATAAATCGAAGACTCCTGGATGAAGAATTTATCATACCCCATAGTTGACGCAACTTCATGGCAAGTTGAGAGATGGATCTTCTCTCAGCTGGATTGGAAAATTCCATATTTACAGCCTCCTGGATCGCACAAAAGAATTCTCTTTTTGTTTTTGCAGAGAGAATAATATAATCAGGTCCATTGATTGTGCTCAAGTCCACCAGCTAAAGGGAGAAAATTTCAGAGGGTTTTTATTATAAACTTCAAGCCACTGAAAGTAATTGAAACAAAGTGACAGGGAGTAAAAAAAAAAGGAAAGTAAAGTACTTGCCTGCTGCAACCAAGGGATTATTGAGTTTGTAAACCTCTGCTCTAAGAAGTACGATGCCAAAATGCTAAGAACATCACCAGCAGTCTTGGAGGACAAACTTTCTAGAACAGGACCAGTTCTTTCAATAAGCTCAATCAGAACAAGTTCATCAATGGAACAGAGAGCTTCCTCATAGGCAGACTCTAGGTCACCTTCACATAAAAAGTCTTTCACACATTGCCACACACAATTTTTGCTCTCTGGACCACTTTGTCTAGAATTGGCACTCGAGAGTGGAGCAAAGACAGAATCAACTTTTCTCGCCTGACCCATGCTCTGTGCCCCCTGCCCAGAGCGCTTTTGAATGTCCTTTCCTATAGCATTCCTACTAGTCTTTACAGTAGGATTAGCCCACATCTCTGTGCCATTTTTAGCAGGGTTGATTGGTCTGCTCCTGCCGAAATTTTTTCCCTCCCATATATCAGAATTCTTTGCAGAAAGCAGTGAAGGTTGTCTATTGCGAATATCTACAGATGGCCGAGGAGTGTATGTTGAAGGTCTGGGAGAAGAAACACTTTGATTCTGCTTCATATGTCTAGAGATAGCTGAATCAGAACGTCTCCCATCTTGCATGAGAACTTGACCTATTCTATCTACTTCATGTTCTAAACCAGACACTTTAGACTGTAATATAGACAAGTTATCCATTACGCCTGTTGAAAACACCTGTAAATTTAATTGAATGATTAAAAATAGCGAATAGACTTCACATCAGGCAAATATTTAAGCCCTTTCTTGATTAGACAGAAAATATTTTAGCAATCCCTCAATAGAAAACATCAGAAAATGGGGAAGCAAAGAGAAACTCAAAAAAGTAGGCAATCATAACAAGCACTCAATATTGACAACATCTACAGCTACATGCCTTGAGATAATGAGAGACTGTGAAGCTTGTAGCAAGAGGCCAGTAGTGGTAGAATTATGGTTAGCAAGAACATGCATACTGGACAGTGGACACATTATGTTTCATAGTTCTAAAGTAGATATAAAACTCTATACCAGTAAAGATATTAAGAAATTCTAATTTTATTTACCTGTAGTAGTTCCATTAAATTCGACTGCTTGTTTTCCATCTCCAAAAGTTGTTTCCGTATGCAAGCCATTTCACTGGCTACCTGTGAACAACATCCATGCAATGTTTGGAAACTGTTCTCTGTAACTGCAGAGTCGATACTTCTACGATCTCGCATCTGTGCAGAGTATATTTGCACCTCATTGTTTATCCCTCCAGATGAAAACTGCTGATTCCGACCCCTTGGCTTGAATGAACTGCCCTCCTCAAGCAAGCCGTGAGAAACTGTGACAAACTTGGTCTCAAAGTTGTTAGTAACTAGGTTGGACACGGATGAAGAGTCTTGCTTGTCATCCATCGGCACATATTCACATCCAATATCTGGAGGACTCATTACATCAGCACTCATCCTTTCTAATGTTTTGGTAATGGAACTACCCTCTGATTCCTCATTTTGAAGATCTGCCAAAGAAATGTTATGCTTTTTTGGGACAGAAATTTCAATATGCCAATTATCTGTTTTGGGATGATGAGAGTCCACATAATTTTGACATGCTTTCGTAGCTGATAAAGGAGCCCTTCTTTTAGTCGAGTCTGAAACTACATTTTTTAGTGTGGCCTCCTTCTGCACAACATCACTTGCACTCATGACATCACTGTAGTCACCTCCATAGAAGTTTTCTGTATAAAGTGGAAAATAAAATCACCGAAAGAATTCAAGCAAGAGCAGAAAGACATGCTAGAGGAAGCATCTAAGGGACAATTGTAAGCATATAAAACCACATCACATGGGATTTTCAAGAAACTACTGGATTGTTCTTCAACAAATTAGGTAAAAGACTCCACCACAGCTCACAGTGAAGAATAATAATCAGTATAGAATGATACTCTCTCTAGCTCTTTATACCAAATGCTCTCAAGAATTTTACAAAGCAAATTTCTAGAGGCTTCAAAACAGTTACTCCGGTCAAATACAAGCAAATCTTCCCACCCATGTGAAACTAGGAACACGTACCCATGGTAATGTGTTGCATATTCAGAGTAATGGATTTTATAGATGTGAATATACAGAAAATTAATTCATAGAATGTAAAGAGGAAAAGAGACAGCACCATCTATAACAGGCTTTGCAAACGTTTAAACATATGGGTTGTGATTTTCTTGCATAAGATACCGAGAGCAATAGTTAATCATGGATTATTCAAAAGGACAGAGGAATAATATTTTGCTTTAGGTCACCCACCATGCAAATTGAGCAAATTGGTGAATCCACAGTTTAGAATGGTTTGCTGTAGCGCAGAGCAGTTCTTATTAATTATGATCTCATCATATTACATAGCTTTGAATAATCAAGCACTGATTAGTTCAACGGAAACTTCCGGACAGCATAAATGCCACAGCTTTTAAATAGAGTTATTTTCCACTTCATATGGCAAAACTAATTCCGCAGCTATTTGAAGTCTAAACAGCAGTTTTCTAGTATCCTGATGTGTCCTTGATACGTCTCTCATCTCTGATTTCTTTCTAGATAGACTTGCATATCTGGCAAGTGGACCTCAAGTCTACTGCTAAAACATTAGCACATCATGAAAAACATATGACAATGCATTTAGATTTGCAAAGGCAAACAAAATAGAACAATTTATAAACAAACTTAACCTTGCATAAATTTCAAAACATCCATTTTAATACAAGACTCTATTAACGCTTTTAAGTTAATGAGCATGGGCACAAAACCTTTTATAGAAGAACCAGTTTCAGAAGGTTCAGGGGTATCAGACCCTGGAAGACTTTTCCAGTACTGAAGGGCATGCTGTACTGCGTCCCTAACTGGTTTCACCTATAAGAAACACAAAAGGCATTTGAGTAATGCACATAATTCAACAGATGTGAATTCTTCAAATAAAATCTTAATTGATATCAACCTTGTCAAATCGGCATGATTCAAGATATCGGATGCAGGAAGCCCTAAAAGGTCCCAAGCAGGATCCACCACTTGAAGCAATTTCTCCCAATGCTGCAGAAGCTGCTTTGCGTGTTGTCCAATCACTGTTTTTGAGAGCTTCTTGGATGCTAGTCATTGCGGCGGATAGAATATTTTGTGATGGAGCACCTCCCGCCTGAAATAGAGAATAGAAAAATACCATTTTGCAAAGTATGAGTACATGTAACTAGCATAATAGTGCACCCAACGGATTATTTGTAATCATTGAAAAATATTTGAGAAAACAACCAGAATGAGGCTTCTGTTCAACTCAATTGCTGCTGGTTTTGCCATGAAATGTGGATTCTTGAGCAACTTTATTGTCCGAGCCAACATCCGCTGCAGAATAGAAACTGGAGGATCATGAGAATTATCAATGACCCTTGCCAAGCACAACGCAGAGCCCGACTGCACCTGCTTATTCTGCTCACCCAAAGCTTCAAAAAGCGGCTTGACCAACATAACAAAAACCCCATCACTCTCATCCCCATGGTTACTCAACTTAGCAGCCAAAATACCCATCGTCTCAACACAAGCATCCCTAACAACCGAATCCGGATCCTTAAGCCTCTTAACAACACTAGCAACCATCTTACTCAAATGGGGTCCCATTAAACCCTCATGAAAATTCACCAATGTACCTATCAACCTAACACACTCCTTCCTAACCGCACTCTTCTGCTCCTTATCCGTATCCAAAATACACGAAAGGAACGGCGAAACCCCATCTGGGGTTAAACACTCAGCCATTTTCTCAAGCTCATCAACACCAATCTGACAAGTATCTCGATCAGCAAGCTTTTTCAATGCAACAACCACCTTTTGCTTAAGCTCAAAAACCACTTGCTGTGCACTAACCCTAGAGGACCCTCTAGTTTTCAATTGGGAATGTGCCTCCTTCATCTTGAAATCCTCCTAAATCCCTAACTATACAAAATCCACGCCCTCCTCTCCTCCTCAGGTCACATTGTCAGCTGTTTTTTTTTAATAAAAAGAAAGTAATAAAATCTATCGCTCATTATCTATCGATCTATCTATAAGCAAGAAATTTAAAATTGAAGCTTGAACTTTATGACAGAAAAAAAAAATTCAAAAACTTCTACTCAGAAAAATGTTTGAAACTCTATCCTTTTCTTGGAAATTGAAAAGTACAGAGAGAGCAGAGCGTTTCGTTCAAATCAAAGCCAAAAGAAAAATAGAGAGGAATTTGAAAATAATAATAAATTACTAGTACCCATAAAAAAAGGACGAAGGAGGAGAAGCAAATCTCTTAAGTAAATGTCTATAAGAATCAACGCTCCCTTTTTTTTTCCCCTCTCTCTGAGAGTTTTTACAGAGATTGATTGATGTAGAGACAGGAAGAGATTATGTTAGTAATTAATTAAGTATTTATTTTCTTTGAAGTTTGGGGGAGAGAGAAAGAGAGGTCTTCAAATTTCGCGCTTGGCACTGTGTATTTCGAATTTTGGGTCGAGGGAGCGTTTGGACTGTGCAGTCTTACGTACTGGTCTCCTACTTGATAATGAGCAGTCGTTTTAGTCTTTCCTTCATCTCTTTTCGTCCTCACGTGCAAGGCAGTCTCTCCTCCTCCCCTTCTTTCAAGAACACAACTTTTCAAAATTTGAATTCATTACATTGATGGATGTATATATTTTATAATGAGAGAGAGAGAGAGAGAGAGAGAGAGAGAGATTGTAGATATATTATTGTATATTAAATAAGTGAATTTATTTTATTTATTTATTTCATAGGTGGTTATTTATGTTTTTTTATATCTGAAATTACTAGTTTGTCTCGTATTATTTTAAAAATAAAACAACTTTGAATAAAATTTATTTTACTCTGAATCTCAGTCTATTTCAAATTTTTCAATCAAATCTCAACTAAGATGTTCTAGTTTCATTTTATTTTTTTCTTTTGTTAATATTGGTTTTTTCTTCTTTTTTTTTAATATATGTTTGTTTTCTCTAATTTTACTTTTAACACTTAGTTTATAGTTTATTGAAGACTAGATTTTATAATTTGTTGTAATTTTTTTTTTTTATGATTATCTTAGTTTCGTGATACATTTCATAAATTTGACAGGTTAACTCTATTGACTTGGAGTGTTTACTATCTATTTTTTCAATTAATATTTTTTTCAGTTTTGTCATTTAACATATTTAATACTTGGTTGATTATGAACTAAGTTTTGTTATTTATTTTGATTTCTTTTCTATGAAATTATTACAGTTTCATTACTCGATTATAAATTTTACGAGTTAACCCAAATAGACGTAGATTGTTTTTTATATCATTTTATTTAGATTGATTTTTTTTCAATTTCATCATTTAACAATTGATTTTTTGAGAAATGAAATTCATGAGTTGTTTCGATTTGCCTTATATAGGATAACCATTATTTTATGACCTCAGGTTGTGAATTTGGAAGGGTGGCTCGGGTTAACTTGAGCTGATTCAATATATTGTTGTCTTAATATTTTAAAAAATAAGATGTTATCTTGAATTTTTTTTATTCCAACTATATTTTTACTAGTTATCCAGATTGTCTTTGAACTCATTAAATTGATCAGGTTATATAGAATTAACTCTCACACGATTAAATTTTTTTCTACTAGAAAAACATTAGGTGCGCTTGGATATTTCTTCTTTTGTTAAAAAAATGATTTGGCTTATAGCGTAGCATAAATCAACAATCTAGTCATTAATAAATAGAAATGTTTAGATTTTAAAATTATATTTAGATACTTGACTTTATATTTAAAATTTGAATTATATAATTTAAAATTGAATTATCTTTGAATTTAAATTTAAATTATGTACATTGAACATATATATATTCAAAAGATTTTTTTTAAGAGGATAACATATGTACAAATTTAATATAAACCGAGAAACAATTCAATTATTTTAATATATCTTTTAATATTTCATTGACTAAATGGAAGAAATAGGATTGATTTTTTTTTTCTCTATTACATTGTTACAGTGAATAATGACAATTACCTTAGCTAAAACACTTTAGCAATCACCGCAGCTTAACATTTTTTCCACCAACATCCTTAATTTTTTTTTTAATTGCAGCTTTCTGAAACTAAATTATTGATCAATTTATTATAATTTACTAGAGAATGAACATATTTAACAAAGGAGTACCAAAGTGTAAAACAAGAAGAAATCTCATGACCAATCTTAAACTTGCTATAAAAAAATTATATTTTTTCAACCTACTTTCTTTTATATAGAGTTATCATGATCTCAAACAATAATTATAATTATTATTTTTATTTCAACATCACCATTCAAGTTGATTTTAAATTAAGCTTCACAATTCTTTAGATTTTTTTTTATATAGAATTATCATGGTCTCAAACAAGCATTCTGACATTATCTAGGTGCTTAATTTTACAAGTATAGGTTTTTTTTGTATAATAATTAAATAAAAATACTTTTTTAAAAAAAAAGTTATTAAACCTAGATGAATTCATAACTTGATTTATGAGTTTGACAGATTAATTTAAGTTAATTAAGAATTGAATTTCATAAATTGTTTCGGTTTGCTTTGTACGAGTTTATCGTGGTCTTAAATAAACATCTTGACATCGAGTTGATACTTAATTTTGTAAACATCTTTTTTATCATATAATTAAGTAAAAATAATTTTAAAAAACAAGGTTACTAAACCTGGTAGAGTCTTTGATCTGGGTTGCGAGGTTGGTGGGTTAAGCCACAAAACTTATATCAATTTAATATATTATCATTTTAATATATTTTTTAAAATATCATCTTGAAATCGTTGCGGGATTGGTGGGTTAAGTCACAAAACTTAGATCAATTTAATATATTATCATTTTAATATATTTTTTAAAATATCATCTTGATATCTTCTTAAAGTCTAACCATGTTCTTACTAGCCATTTAGTTTGTTTTTAGATTCATAAAGTCAACCAAGTTGTGACAACTCTATTATTCTTTAATTTGATACTTGGGTAAAGTAAATAGTCAAATTAGAAGATTTTAAGTTTGACCTGTCAGGTTGGGTTTAACAATAATGCCAAAGAGTTTCTTGTAACATAAACATTATTTTTAATGTTAAAAGATGTTTTGGTCTGATCCACAATATAGCATAAGCTAGTTATCTAGTTATTATTTTAGATAAACTGAAAGAGAATTTTACTCTTTTTTTTATTGTGGAGGCAAACACAATTAGATTGTTATAGTGTAGTTGAGTTAATTCCTTTTTTTTTTTAATCCTTGAATAATTACCTAGTTACAGTTCTTAATTTTTTTTAAAAATTTCATCCTCACATAATATATTAAAATGGTTTCATTACTCAGAATTTATTTTGATTTTCATGATATGATGTATGACATATATGTTATGTCAAAAATATCCCTAGATTAAATTGATGCTTGGTATTATAATGTCAAGTTTAATTTTATTAATTAAA
This sequence comes from Populus tomentosa, assembly GCA_018804465.1. NCBI lineage: Eukaryota > Viridiplantae > Streptophyta > Magnoliopsida > Malpighiales > Salicaceae > Populus > Populus tomentosa. The sequence continues at coordinate 5,705,949 of CM031979.1, read as the reverse complement.
TAATTGAAACAATAAGGAATATATTTGACTCTAAAAAAAGTTTTATTTCTTTTTTATTGTTCATGGGGTGAGAAAATATAGTTTGCTCCCTAAATTTTTATTTTTTAAATTTTAATCCTTGTGTTTTAAGGGTTTTGCATTTTAGTCCTAAAAATTCAATCATTTCACATTTAAGTTATTGGAATTTGAGAGGAGAGAGGAAGAGCTTATTTGGAACTGTGGTTGCGGTTGCATTTTAAAATATTTTTCATGTCGAAATGCATCAAAAAGATTTTTTTTTATTTTTTAAAAATGATTTTTGAGATCAACTTATCAAAACGATCCAAAATATATAAAAAATTTATTTTTTTACAAAAAAAACCTTTCAAATTTTTAAAAATATAGGTTGGTCTATATTTCTAAACGCTATCGAAATCACTAGAAAAGAAAGAAGATTTTTTGATAACACAAAAAACACTTCAAAATAATGTTTCAATGCGAGTTTTCTCATAAAAAAAAAACCAGGAAAATGTAATGCAATCTTCTGCAGAGGCGAAATTCATTGCAGCAACAATGCTATAAACCAAATCTTAAGATAAATTTTTTTTTTTTTGTGATCTACATACGGAGCAGAAGGACAATACAAAAATTCTTGTTGAAAATCAGGCATCAATCACAATCTCTCTCAATTCAGTATTCCATGGGAAGACTAAGCATTTTAACATCAAGCTCTACTCAAGGAGAAGTAACATTAGTTTACCGCAAATATGAACATCAGTAAGCAAGTTTGAGCTTTTAAAAGAGAGAATTGGAATTTACAGTTCCTAAAGCAAGGAGAAGCGTTAAAGATTGTTTCATGAATGCTATGAATCCACGTGATATTATTATTTTATTAGCTTCAGATTCTACGTTTCCAGTAAATAAAATCGTCTGTTAAGAACTTACGGCAGATCATAGCATGAATCTTGGCTATTAATTAGCATTTTAGTTTCATTTTTATCTATTTAACTGTAAAGATGCTAATTAAAGAAAGTAATGAATTATCCCTTGTCTGTGCTGCCTTCTTGTAGTCTCTTCTCTGCAGTTTTAATTCCTTCTCTCTTTCTCTTCTTTAGAATTATCAATCTCCTCTCCCGGTTCCCTTCTTCTTCTTCTTTTTTTTCTCTTTTTTTTTTTTTTCAATATGGGTGTCCGGCTAACTTGCGTGGATCTCGACTAATCTCATATATCCTGAAATTAACAACTATGTAAGCCTCTAATTACTAGCAGGACTCAAACTTAAAATTACATGAATAACAAATCCCTTAGTTCTAAACTTTTACCATTAGAACATCTAAATCACAAGTTCCCTTTTTTTTTCTTTGTTCATTTTGAGCCATGGAGATGTTGTTGTCTCAATGTTAACTCGCAAGCAATTTAAATTTATTTTGGGTTTTTTTTTATGCTTTTGGGTCTATTTTTTTATTTTCAGTTTTTCTTTTATATATATATATATATATTTTTTTTTTCTAAAAAAACAACATCAATAGTAAATTAATGAGAAAATAAATTAAATTTTTAAAATAAATATGTTAATAGTTGGACGAATTGAAAGTATATTTTTAAATTTTAATTTGTTTAAAAAGATATTGAAAACAATAAAAATATCGTGTAAGCGTAAGAAAAAAATACATTTTTTTTTATATTTTTTTAAATGGAGATAAAAATTGAATTATAACACCTTTTATCACCCTTTTTGCGAGGAACAACATCCTAAATTAAATTAAAGCAAGATGACGTAAACTGAGATCCTGGTAAATGGGTTTTTGCTGAATTTTGGTCCAATAGCGATACGGAATGCCGACACTACGAGTGGGCTGAATATAACCGATGTGGGCTTGTACGGTTATTGGTCCAATAGCGATATGGAATGCCGACGCTCAGAGTGGGCTGAATATAACCGATGTGGGCTTGTACGGTTATCGGTCCAATCAGGTTCCAATTGGATAACGGCCTATAACATCGGCCCATTCAAATGCACTGTAACAAAGAGAAGGTAAAGGAAGCCCAAGAAGAAAATCGAGATGCTCATTTACAGTGCAGAATACCCTAATCGACGAACAAGATCATGACATTAAAGATACAGAATTTTATTTTGATTAAGCGTGTTTAAAAGTATGGTTGTGATTATTTTTTAAAGTGTATTTTATTTATAAATATATTAAAATAATATTTTTTTATTTTTTAAAAATTATTTTTAACATCAACGCATTAAAATGATTTAAAAACATAAAAAAAAAATGAATTTCAAGTAAAGAAAAAAAAAAAAAACAAGATCATGGCATTAAAGATACATAATTTTATTTTGATTAAGCCACCAGAAGGTGAGGGGAGTGAAAAATAAAAAGATCAATGATAAGGGAAATGGGTAAACATTTTCAAGAAGATAAAGAAGCACCTAAACTTGTCAACCCTTGGACGTTGGTAAGTAAGTTTGCTCTGTACATTGTCATTTAGGATTCAAACTAGTATTTGGCTTTCGTGTTTTGCCGTGAATTGAACTAACTTTTTTCAAATATTAAAAAAATATAAAAAAATAGAGAATTTTTTTAATATTATCATTAAACTTGATTAAATAAATTAATTTTAAAATCTTCTAAACTGATTTTTTTAAATCATGTGAGAACTAATTTAATGTGAATCAATTGATTTTATAGGTACAAAAATAACTTAGTTAAATAATAAAAACATGGCTTAATTTTTTTTAAAATTTCAAAATAACAACATAAAAATAAAATTCAAACGATATCAAATTAGATTAACTTTAATTATTTTATAACCTGAGCTATAATTTTTTTTTTTATAATTCTTTTATTATTTATTAAAAAAAAAAAAACACCGCTACACCTTACCTTCATTAGCCATGCCAAATAGTTTTGGATTGAGTGGGAAATTGTTACAATCCACGGTAAATCAAAATCTAGAGTCACACTAAATAGCACTAGTCAAACACACCCCTCCTTTTAGTTTATTTGTTATCATCGCAAGTCACCTTCAAGCTTGCTGACAGTTTTCAGCACCCCCGTCTTGCACTTGATGCAGTCAATATTTTACTTTAAGCACAGTACTTTCCTGCAAAATGTAACAAAAAAGGAAAAAAGAAAACGATGAAGTGGGAAGATGCAGCAAATGTGAATATTGTTTAATTTCTACATAAGTTTAGCAGATCATATGTAGAGGCATAATAAGGCATGCAAGAGTCATTGCTGTTATGACATGGTTTATACCTTCATTGTGGCACAAGAAACCATGTTACTAAATATTGAAATTATCATTGATATATAAACACAAAAGTATGCCTTATACACACACACACACACACACCACAAATTAATTGGTCAATTTAAAAATATAACAACTCTTGACTTTGGGCTTCCCTCCCGTTGGCTTAAAAAGAATGGACATTAAATCCCAGTTGGACAGTGTACAGAAGGGGACCAGAAAATCCCTAGTGGCCGCGACTATAATTCCCTTGCCCTTTCCCTCTTCTTAAGTGTTGATTCTAATAACCAGATCTAGGTAGGTTAAAATTTGATGAGGATCTATTGCAGATAAATTCTATGGATTATTTAGCGGATTTATTTATTTATGAATCAATGAGATTGGTTGAAGCCTAAAAAAAAATCTAGTTGTGTTAAGCTATAATATCAACTTAAAAAAAATCATAATTTTTGATTTAATTGTTGGACTAGGCTCAAAATTTTACAGGATTTTCTAGATGATGTTTTTCTTATAATAGCTATGTGGATCATCGAAGTTTTAAATATCAAAAATCTTGTTAAGGCCTTCAGTTTTAGTAGTTTTTGTGATTTTCCTTGTTATTTTTGGATTTCATACTTCTTTCTTTTGTAATTTTAGGTTTTTGTTTCCGAGTTGAGATAGAGTTTCCAGTCTATTTAAAATTTTGTAAATCTTCTAAAAAGATATTCTGCATTAATTATTATTATTTTTTAAAAATAAACTTGTAAATTTAGAGTTAAAATCAATAATTCTTTTATCTTATAAAAAATAATGTGTTGTTTGATTATTATTGATATCTGCAGATTCTAGCCGCGTCACCTTCATTTAAAAAAGAAAAAGAAAAAAAAGAGAAGAACATTGAACTGCTCCAAGTCAATAAATACATTATAATTTCACTTGTGAAAACGATGAGGTGCTCTTGACTTTTTGAAAGATATTATATTCTGATATTCTATATATAGATCTTGTCATTGACTCTAAATCCCATTATTTGAATTGGGTGAAATAAATAAAATATTAATAATTAACATTTATTTTACCATTAAGGAAAGTCATTCTTTGCAAGCTCAAGACAGCAAGAGAGCTGGTAACACAGGCAACATGGAAGCAGAAGAAAAGAAGAGCTTCTTATCAGAAACAGAAAAAGAAGAAGAAAAGGAAATAGGCTTTGACCACCAGCTTCTTATAAATTGTTGATCCTCAATATTTAATTATAAGATGACACCTCATCACTAATTATCATTTAAGGAGACATTCTAATACTTAATTCACCTAACCTTACTACAGAGTACATGCAAGAGGACATGGCTCATTTAAGACAGCACATACAAGTTATCAGACAATTAATCCTATGTTGAAAACTTCCATGATTTCCTGTCGCAAGGAAAAGAAGAAGAAGGTTTTTAGATGCAACAACACATAGCACTGGCGGACAGATCAGCAAATTAAGAGCATCATTACGAAGTAAAGAACCAAATTAACTGGCTGATTAATTTCCCTGATGAAATGTGATTAAGATTAAGAAAAATACTGTTTTAAACAAATTGCAACTCATGCCGAGGAACTTGGAAGATAAAATGGATTGAGCATGGAGAAATCATATAAAAACCCTAGCTAGGGCATGCTTTGCTTATTGAAAATTTCCCAACGAAAAGGAAAATATTATTGTTTGCCAATTCAGAATACAAGGAAACTGGTTTCTCTTGGGAAACCGCTTTGCATATTGAAACAATTTTGTTTGGTCTAGTTTAATTGGTTTTAAATTTTTAAAATTAAAATTGAATTATTTTTGGTTTTTCTAATTAGTTAATTTAATTTTTTTTTGAATATATATTTTTTAATTTTATTGATTTAATCGGTTTTTCAGGTTTGTTTTTCTTATCCCCTAATCAATAAAAAGAGCTATTTTCCTGTTTTTTAATCTTGAGCTGAGATAAACATCTCACTAAGCTTGTCCCGCTTAATGTAAAGGGTGCCGAGCATTTAAGGCCTTAAGCCAATATAAAGATGGTTAATGACGGTGCTAAGTGTGCTAGGCTGAATTGTTGAACATGATATATAGGGTTTTAATTTATCCAGAGATTCACTTAGACACATGTGCATCTTTTATTGGTCAAAGTATTATAAAAACATATCATGCTATAATTAAGCAAACGAAAACATCCTAGAACTAACGATATTATTGCATTGAAATATTTTCATAGCGAAGGCACGTAGTATTTGTGCAATTATGAAAATTCCCACCATCTAGTTTGAATACAAGAATGCCGAATGAAGAAGGAAAAAAGAAAAGAATAATCGCATAATTATTTCATGAAAATACAATTCCATCATTAAATTGCTAGCAAGGTACTTGCAAGTAACAGCAACATAAGGTGTTGAATATCCTCAGAGAATGGAGCAAGGGCCAAGATCCTGATAATAGGATGGGAACCCAATGGCAACTACCTCACACTGCTTACAGCAACTGGGGAAATTATGATGATTTTTTGGTTTTTCAGTTTCCACGTCTTCTTTCTTATACGGGCCAACGCTAATGAACTCCGCCACCTTTCCAGCTTTTCTGAGTTTATTAACCAACACCACTGGGTCTACGATTCCAACCACTATCATTGTTCCCTTTTCACTATTTATGGCAATCTGGTCAATTCCTGCAATCAAATTCCAAAATAAACCTGTAATTAATATTAGTGTTTACTAACAGTTTTCATACATGCATGCGGATGGAATGCCTTCGGAAAATCCCTCGGCAAAATATATCTTTTATAGAAAATTGTTAGCATTGCAATGACACACACACACACACACACACACACACACACACACACAGACACGATTTGCGACAGCATATGCGGTTGCAGAATCCATGAAGAAGACGCTCGCAAATGCGGTCACAAAACGGGCGGTTTCTCTTATAGCCAGCGACATGTATATATATGGCTTTTGATCAATATTGTTATAAATTAAGACCTTCGATTTTGCCAACCGTTTTCACCAACTCCTTCTTGCATTTCATGCAGTTGATATTAACCTTCAACACTGTTTTCTGCAAAAGATGTAATGAAAAAACATATGGTTGAGGTGGCAATATATATTAAGAGATCAAAAGCTGCAAGTGCTAGCTAGGGTATAAATATTACAGCTGAAGTTTGCTTGTGGTTGTGATACGTACCTTCATGGTGGCACAAGGAATTTATTGCAAGCACTGTATGTAATCTGAACTGGTATATATCACTGCTAGATGGATACAAAAATGAACCCTTTTATAGGTGTCCAAATGGCTAACCTCACTATTGACAATTTGACATTGATAGTCTCTAGCTCGTATCTTTTTTTTTATTATTTATAAAAAAACATATTTATAAGAATATTGGATATTAAGTAAATCCCAGGTCAATAATATACAACCGACAATGTTTAATGTGTGTGTTTGTATATATTCCTGCTGAGGAAAATAGTGCATGATGCTAGAGTCAAAGGTAGTGTTTGGTAATTATTTTGAAACAGAAAAGTTTTTTTTTTTTTTTTTTAAGTATAAAATTCATTCTAACACTATTTTGAGACATATTTATTTATTTATTTTATTTATTTTCTTTTCAATTAAGTATATTTTTGTCTTTTATGTATTTGTTTTTTTTTAATCTTCATATACTAACCAAATACAAAAAAATAAAATAAAAAAATACTCAACTTAATTGATAATATATAACTATAGTTAGCAATATCAAATTGGGTTAAATATCAATTATATATGATATGGATTAAAAATGTAATTACTTGGTGGAATAACCAAGTTTTGACTTGGTGGAAATTGGAAAAAAGAATGGAACAACAATAAATTAACAGTATATAATTAGCAATATTTTTTTATAGTGAATTTCCAAATGCTGTATATCACTTACTCACTTTTTCATTCACATTTCTCGTGTAAAAAAGTAGATGTAAAAGTAATTCTACCACGCACCAATAAATAAATAACATACGTATAGTATTCATTATATATTTAAAAATATTATAGAATAATATAAATTATATCTTGAAATTTTACCTAATAATTTAAATTATTAGATTGAATTGATTCTTTGATATGATATCAAAACCTTGTTTACTAAATGGTCATGAATTTGAATCTTACCATCCTTATTTATTTAATAAAAATTAAACATAAAATAATATAAGTTTATATAAATTTTAATTTTAAATGACTTTCACTTGAAGTTATATATTAAAAAATAATATAAATTATATTTTTATCTAATTATTTAAATTATTAAATTGAAATAGTTTTTTTTTTTTTTTAAACAACTTCACAGGTAATATAATACTCCTATATTGAGTTGCAAGATTAGTCTCTTCTTGGTGGTCCCTAAACCGAAGAATTTTACGATGATGAAGTTATATTGTTATAATTACCAACACGTGCAGCAGTATCAGGATGGAAATAAAGTCTCTTCACCTCAACAAATCTTTTGAACTTTCGATGCTTATTTCCCACGTTTCATTGAAACAATTTAGAAGTCAACGAACGTTTTTTGGGTCAGCCTTTTCAAGTTGGTAGATTAATTGACTTGTAAGCCTGTAATGATAGTCACCAGGCTGTATTATTATATGTACAACTGGATATGAAAACTGTTTTTTTTTTTTTTTTTTTCTGTCGACATGGGACAGCCAATGTAGCCAATGTCCGGGAACGATGGATGGTTGACATGATAAACAAAATGAAGGAAACTAGGAATACAAGATCAATTCTCGACTTGACCCCACCGACATGGAGTGGTCTGATTTCTTAGCAAGGAATTGAGCCTGGACTTTCGTGTCTGAATCACATGATGCCTTGATTGGAGGGAGTATTTTTAATGAATCTTTCTGTGTCGAATTACTTAAAGACGAATTTAGTTTCAAGTGTTCATTATGTAATTGATTATTTGAAAATTGATGCATTTTCTTTCTTTAACATAGCGCCGATACTTTAGTTACGGTTCGGTGGCCGTGACCGGCTACCGATGATAAGACTAAATGTGGTCTACACTACAATACCTACACGCTAGAAAGATGAAACCATGATAAACCATAAAAGCTATCGATCTTCATGCTCCTAATCGATGTGAAGCATTATCACGAGACCTGACCCAGGGCACACCCAGTCCAAGGTCCCGGTCAGATGATCAGATCCAAACATTTGAACCTTTTTTTTTTTTTTTTAATAAAAAAAGGCCCCAAACAAGTAAGAAAAAACTGGGTTTTTTCATCGAGCTAATCTGGGTCAAGTCTCGAGTTTTTACATGTCACCGGTTTGACCAACCAAGAGTTTTTACATGTCTCCGGTTTGACCAACCAAGTCACGCAGAATCTCATAACCATGATGTGAAAAGGGCACTCTTAAAATCGTCCAGAAAGAAGTTTAATTTCAATTGAAAAGCAGACTAGCCCAAGGATACCTTCAATTAAAAAAAAAAAAAACCATCAGCTATTCAACAGTTTAATCCACAAGACATGCTATTATGTACCAGCTAAGTTTAAGTCAGAGCAGCAGTATATCTACTGAAGATGTAATCGGAATGGATGGATTGCATTACAAAGGACAAAATGCATAAATTAGACACCAGATAGTGGAGTCGTTGCTCATGGACACATTGCACGGTTTTAATTCCGGCAATGAACTGCCACACATGAAGCTTGCTCACAGATAGATGAGATGGGCTTTTGAAGTTTATGGATTTTATTTTCTTCATCCTACTTTTTGGAAGTTTTGGTTGATTGCTCGTTCCTCATAATATATATCCCAAGCAATGAAAGACGCAAACAGCCTGAAAGAACAAACAAGGAGCTCCAAAACATTGAAAACGGTATTGTTTCGAACAAAAACAAAGTTGTAACCGTGATTTCAATAGAAGGAAATGGGCAAGGAACTCCTATGAAGCCTTGGCCTGCAACACCCGACACCGGTATTCTCCCAATGCCCAAATGGGGAAAATGTCCCTGTAGGCAGCATATGTTATCATACAATTCCTATTGAAAACTCCCATGATTTCCTGTGACGAGGAAAAGAAAGAAAAAAATTTCAAGTATATGAATAGCATTGGAGAACTAGGACCTTCAATGATAGGGGATGCGAGCAAAAGCACATGACCATATGAAGTAAATAATCAAACTCCGCCGCGACGATGATTAGGATAAAGAAGTGTTTAAATAGCAGGTATGGAATAACCTGCTGCGGAAAGTCTCCATTTTCCATCTGGGAATTTATTAAATATCTTGCTGCACGGTGCAACGGTTCTGGCTCTCTCTCAGCCTGCATATTTAATAGGATATCCAATAAAACTGCATGCACGCAAGAAAAATAGAAGTTTCTAGCAAATGAATACCATGGTATGCTATTATGATATCAAATACCCCATGTAATTAATTGATCATGTATAGTTAGATTATGAATGAAGTCATCGTGTTTCAACATTATTACAATAGAGATGGCATTCATTTTTTTTTCCCTTCCAAATCTTGACGACTTCTAGCTTGATACCAGTAAATTTTAAAAACTTCAGGTGATATTTTACTCCATGTATCAAATGAAGTGGTAATAAGATGCGGTATAATTCAATGTCAAAGCAGTGAGATTCACTATACCTGCCCAGCTTCAATGAGAGACAACATAGCCCATGCTGTATTTACCACATGAGCTCTGTTCCCTTCAATATTTGAATATATCTGTACAAAAGAAAATATTAAAACAAGAGCTATATGCAATAAAAACCTTGAATTGAACAAAATAATATGATTATAACATAAGAACATGAGAAGCATTAATGATAACAAATGACGTGCATCAGGTGTGGGAGAAAAGGAAACAAATACTTGACAGTAAAAACATCTAACCTTGTTTTGACATGAAAGATAACTCTCTCCCCAACCACCAGAAGAACACTGTTTGGACAGCAGAAAATCACAGGCTTTACGAATGCTAGAGCTATTATTGAAGTTTTTTCCAGCAGCCACCAGCCCTTTTATGCCAAACCATATGCCATAGGTGAAGCAAACACCCCATGAGCCATACCTGTTGAGCAATTATAGATATTAAAGGACTACTTATTTCTTCAGTTGAATTTAATGAAACTATGTATCTTAGGCACTTGAAGAAATTGTTGAACGGGCTATCTTTACAAGTGATAGAAAATAAGAAAGCAGTGATACACATTAATGACTCCATAATCAATTAGTCCTCCAAAGACAGGTTTTTAATGGAAGAGGACAAACCATGAGCCATCCTTCTCCTGGATACTTTCAATGAACATAGTCGCCTTTTTGATACAACTATCTATTTCTTCTGACCGGTGTCCAGGATATAATTTCTTAAATGATGTCAAAGCTTGAATTGCAGCTGAAGTACATTCAACATATCTATAGAAATGCCAAAGTTAGCATTTAAATGAAGTCGTGAAATGGACAAAAAAAATATCGCAGCCAATTTAACTCAATTTGCTGATATCTTACGGGTAATCAATGACAATGTCACCAAAAGTTTCAGCTGGGTTGATCAACTGACAATGGCAATGTGAAAAAAAAAAGAGAGAAGTGATTAGATATATAATCCAATTGCAATGATAGATTAGAGTTAAGAAGTTCATTTCTAGTTCACAGAAAAAAAAATGGCGGCGTTGTGATTCACTGTATAACATGCACTGTGCAACAGATGATTTCTTCAAGCGAATCTACAAACTGATGACTCAAATACTGCCCATGCTCACTTGTAATCATTGACATCAAACATCAATTCAGAGAGCTTTATGCCAGAGGTGAAATACCAAAAATTTCAGTTAGGATTTAGTTTAGCAAGGGCTCACATTATGCGCCCAGGTGAACATGGTTTTCTATAGTCCTAAGCTTCATTATCGGCCACAAATGATAGAGAAAACATAGTAAGCAAATTCAAATGAACCAATTTATGGGCAGGAGATTTTCTCTTTGGATAACAAAGGCATCAAAACAACCTCTACCTGCATAAGAAGCTTGAAAACAAGGCCTAGTGATCATGGTATGTATATTAAAACATTTAATATGACACGAGGGTAGAGATTATAAAAGAACATACTTTGAACTAATCCCATGCCAAAATTATCTTCATTAAATACAGAGTTGTGAAATAGCAATAAATGCAATTGTCAAGGTGACTACCTCTAACCAGCTGTAAGATCGCGTGAGCTCATATGTTGCAAAACCACCATCCCCATTCTACAGAAAGCAGGAAAAGAGCATTCAGTTGCATAAAAAAAAAAGTTGTCCCTTGAATAGAGTGCTGTTAAGAGCAATCTCTGAAAAAAAAAAACATTCCAAATGACTGTCACTTTGTTTCATAACAATAGATGTTTCCCTAATCCCTACTCCTGCAAAGTGCCCAACATTATGTCATAGCATTTGCATATCCAAGAACCACTTTCTTCTGCATAGTATCAAAATTCAAAATTCAAGTAAAAAGAAAAAAGAAATTCCATAACAATTTATGACAATATGCCATCACCCTAAAAAAAAAAAAAGAACAAATGCAAATCAATCAGGAGACTTTTCAAGTCCTCAAATCAGCAAAAGTTCATTAAAGGAGATACATCTCCTTCAATAATTTTCCCAGTCCCTTTTTGAAGAATACTAGTAATAATCATGTAACATTGAGAAAAATCATATTTTGAATACATTCTATGTTAATAATAAAAAAAGGATTGGACAAAATAAAAACAGAGAAAATAATGGTTAAAAGTCTTGGGCAAGAAAACTTGCGGTTGCTGGTTTGAGTCTCAAGGGCAATCATTTCATACAAATATCCTAAAAAATAGGGCTCTCTCCAAATTCTTCCTTCCAGAACTCCAATATGGTGGGACCATATCAATGTGATGGCCCTTGGTATAGTTGTAATATTGGAATTTTATATCTTTTGGCATGTTTAAACATGCAGAGCATATTTGTAACAAAGTATGAATAACTCTGTTGTCCCATTAATGCAGACTTCGAGATACATTCACACCCAAGATCATAAAGTCATCAATTACCTGTAATGAGAGGATGATATTTACTGCATCATAAAATTGGTTTGTGACTAACGGTTCCCCAACATTCTCAGATGGAATTTTTGATAATAAGAGAGCAGCCTGTGAAAGATTGGATATATTACAAAAATAAAACAAGCATAATGAGCACTTTTAATTTGATCAAGCCATTACTTTTAGTCCCTCTGCTGTGCAATCTGAGATGGGCCATCCATGATCTGCAGTTGAGAAAGGCCATGCACCTTTGGAAATATGGCGATACCAGAAATGAAGATCTCCAGGGCAATCTTCCAAAACCTTCAAAGCAAAGAAAAATGGATCAACAAGGATAGAGTTAGATTAGTTAAGAGACAACATAATAAAAGCTCTCCCACAAGAAACAACAATAAATTAAGAAAAAACCACACCTGTGAATTTTTAACGAATGCATGTGCTTTTTTTAAAGTTGGACTGTATTCCTCAACAAGATTAGTTGAAATAATTGCTTGAACAGCAAAAGCAGTGTCCCACAATTGACTTCCATTGTAACCCTGGAACAAAATTATCATGTGTACTGTAGCTGGTAATTTTAGCCTCATAACACACAACATAACAAAACATAAGAACCCAAAGCTATTGCCCATGGAACCTCACGAGTTTTCAATGACATAGCACCCACACATTGCAAGGACAGCAAACAAAATGAGTTAAAAAAGTGATGCAAGATATTTTGGTCAAACACATCCTTTCATAACAACATAAATTTTGATCCGATGGTTGAATTGGGATGAAATTTTGCTGGAAGGTTCTGGAGGCCATGTTTCCTATAGCATATTAAACCCGGCCTGGGACCTGGTCGTCCCAACCACTGGCCCAAGCCAGGTTGCCAAAAAAGGTCAACATGAAGTTCACCTGAAACGATGCCACTTTAACTTTTTTAAAAGAAAAAAAATTGATATTTCGTTTTGATTGACCTGAGTCAACACACCCAACTCGAAACCCTAGCCTAGGTTGAGTCATGTGCTAAGCCGAGTTTAATAACTTTTTTTTACAGGGTCTGATTTTTATAGTCATCTAAGGTCATTAAAACTCCCAAATTTGGCCTAGAAGTTGCCATTTGGAATTTGCTATATTTTCCCAATTGATTTAGGATTCTTTTTCCTATTTAGTTTAGAACTCTTTTATTATTTTTCTAGCATTGTTTAAAACATTTTTCCTAGTATATAAGCAGCCTAAGGGAACTTTAATATTCAATTTTGATAAGAGAAAATATTAAGTAATAAAAATTCAAATTAGGGTTTTCATGGTTGAGATTCTTTTCGGCAAAATTTTATATTTTTGTGCTTATTGTCATTCTTATGTTATTTCTGTCAGCAATTATCAAAGCCCAACAATTTGGTTAGTGCTATGCACTAGAATAATCATAACTTTAAATGGGTTTTAAAAGTTGGTCATGGATCTGTGATCACTCTCTTCGTGATTTCTTAGGTTCCTCACCTTCACTAACTAATGGGTAAATTATGCAATTTGTTTCTGCATTTCTTCTATCGCCAGTTCCTAAACGTCTTTTTCTTGACGGGAAACCTCCTCAACTCCTACACGAGAAGCAAAGGGCGGATAAGGCAGTCTCTTGATTTGAATGAATATCATGAAGAAATAGGGTTTCATAAAAAAAACTCTTTTGAGTTTGTGTAGGCAGAGGAGTTTATCAATTGGTTGAATGATTTAAAAAATGGTGGGCTTTTGGTGATTCCATTTAGGTCGAGATAAATGTGAATAGTTACTCTCCCTCAATTTATAATTGTTATTTTAATAATGATTATAATGATAATAATGATAATAATAGCATAGACAATTATAGTAATGGAAGCAATAATGTCATCGATGATATCCTTGTTAATAAGTTAGAGATTAAGTGCAAAGAGAACATGGAATGTACTCAACAATTTTTTTTTATTGATTTAGGGTATGTTAATCCCTTTGATTACATATTTACTATTATCACAATGATAGATTTGTTCAAAGATTATATTGATACAATACTTATTGATGAAAGACTAAAGTTGATATCTAGAATTGTTGTACATCTTGAGCGACGAAAGAATAGGAGTTGAAGAGCCTTAATTGGACATGCACAAGATCAAGGCAGAAATAATTTAAACTCGAGGATATATCTTTCCAACACAAGAAGACTAATACAAGAGATGTTGGTCAAACACGCAGCCTTATGGTAACGGGCTTAAATCCCGATCCAACAATTGGATCAATATGAAAATTTGCTAGGAGATTCTAGGGGCCATATTCCCTACTAGGTTTGGTTTTGGTAGCCATTTGAGGTTGTTAAGACCTGCCATTTAGCCTAGAAGTTAGTATTCAAGATTTGTTATATTTTCCTAGTTAATTTATGATTCTTTTCTTTTTTAACTAAGAAAGCAGCCTAGAAGAGCTGTAATATTCAGTTTTGATTAGAGAAATTATTGAGTAATAAAAATTTGAATTAGGTTTCTTGTGGTTGAGACTGTTTTAGGCAGAATTTTGTCTTTGTGCTTGTTGTCTTTCTTGTGTTGTTTATGTCCGTATCAAAAAGCCAACTCATTATATTGCAAATTTTTGCAAACTACAACTTGTGTGGGTGACTTTTCCCCATTTTGAACTCCCGCCCACAGGTTGCAAAAGCAACAGCTAGAAAAAAAGAACTTGAGACAAAGAATGTGGAAATTAGGATTACAACCTGCATTTTCATTCCATCTTCAGCAAGCCAGAGGTAATCTTGTATTCTAGGAATATGCAACTTGAAAGCTTCTGAGTTAGGGTCTTCCACCCAACAACAAAGCATATTTAACACCTGTATACCCAAAAACAAACAGGTTAGAAAAACAAAGAAAGACACCCACTGTCCCCTACTGATGGCATTGCCCTATGCGCATGGAGCTACTGCTAAATACTAGCAAAAAAAGCCATATACATAGGGAGATGATTTCAAGAAAATGAAAGGAACCAAAGAAAAGTGAATAAAATCATCTCAAAGAGACATCTAAACAAGCACTAAATGGATCAAATTTGTTGTGGATCTTGAAAAGGATAGAACATATTAACTTTAAATGATCATTTTCCCTTCACAGTTTCAAATTAAGCATCAACTTTTGCAAACATTAACAGAATTGAAACGTATACCGTATTTACAGGTCCCTCCAAAATTTCAAATTAAGTATCAACTTTTGAAAGCATTAACAGACTTGAAATGTATACCTTATTTACAGGTCCTATGCAAAGATAACGAGTATTTTCATCTTCATAGTGTATGTGCTCCATTGCAGTACAAAGGGCCTTTTCTCTCAACTTCTTTCCAGGCCAATGCATTAGAACAGGTTCAGCAGCCTTGTCAAGCAATGCCCAAAGTACATCTTGCACCAGAGGGTGAGGGTAATATAAGTCCTCCTGCAAAAGATCACTATTTTAAGCAACACAAGGTGAAATTGCACCCAAAAAAAATCCAGGAGAAATAAGGAGCATAACAGCTCTTAAATTAATCATTACAAGTCCTGGAGCCGCACCATAGTAGAACTAAAAGTTGGTATTGAAAATGTCATCATCTACCAAAATTAATCACTTTTTGTTGCATTTTTTCCAGGATAAAGCATCATGGGATTTAGCATGTCATGGATGGAAGGATTCTTTGCATATAATATTTGTATACTAGTAATATTTTTCATCTCATTTGACTAATAAATCACAGTATCCTGTACCACACATCTTATGCATATTTAAGACAGACTTTACCATATGTCAAGCAGAAACACCAAATAAGATGTTTGCTCATCTCAGAGGCATGTCCTAAAGATTCACTAAAAATCTTCACATAATGTTAATGGTGTAAGAAATGAAAATGTAAATTAAGTACTTTAAAACTTTAAGAAACCAATTTTACCAACCTTTGCACATAGGGTGCGCGCTTGATTCCATTCTATTTCATGATATGGGACAGTGAACAGCTCCTTTCGCAAAGATAAAATTGTTGGTGTGATTGGGCCAACAAACCTCTTCCCATATAAGTAGGACATAGGCAGATAGACCATCCGGCAGTGACACCACATCCTTCCTGCAGAGGGGAAATACTATTGTTTCAATTTCCACTCATATGAACATGCATAAAAGCACACTTCCATGATACTCAGATCTATATATTGTAAAATACATAGAAAACCAATACAAAAAGGAGATGTAAACTGGCAAGAACCTGGATGAACTGGGAGCAAATAAGGAAGAAGCCACATCTCAGGGGGCATTGGATTATTTCCAGACCACTCAAACACTCCAAGTACCTATTGCCATCAATCAATACTTAAAACATCAAACAAAAACCCCTAAACAAAACTAAAACTCAAAACCAACTAGAAACAGGGTTTTATTACTGAACTGAAAGCCACATTTTCCCCCATGATGTTATCATAGTCGCACCACCATGATTCAAAATCCAATCACGTCCTTTCTCCATCGCACCTTCTCCATCATTCGGCCCTTCTCCAAGCAACCTTAAAGTAACATAATTCAACACCGAACCAAACATCGTACTCGGTCCCTCAATATGCAAACCCCATCCCCCATCTCTGTTCTGCAAATTCCATACATCTCCACATTCAAAATTTTGAAAAATCTTACTAAATTCTAATAAAGCTAATTTGTTTTTTAAAAAAACAATCACATGCCTGATGATTGTAAAGGTACCGAATTATCTCCTTTTTATGTTCATCTGATAACACTGCATGTAGTGCTCCAGTAATTGACAAAGTGATCACCTAATAACCCATCAATTAACAAACAAAAATAAAATCAATTAAAAAATAAATAACTCAAAACTCTTTAAGAAAAGTTAAATTAAATTAAACTATGGATTACCAATCCTGGCATAAGAAACAAAGGACCACCATAATCACCAGGCCAGTGTCCATCATGAGCTTGAATACTCGAATAATAATCCAAACCTCTCTTCAACGTAGTAGTAACCGCCTCCTCCGTAACTTTCTCACTCTCCTTCAATTTCACCTGCGGCAACACTTCCGACACCGGATTCTCCTTCTCAAACTTCACAACAACAATATTACCACAATGACACTCGTTATAATAATAATAATAATTATTTATTGTTTATTTAAATTTAATTTACCTGCATGCGCATGATTAGATCTGCACTATGCTTGCATTGAAACCGATTTTTAGTAAAGTTCTGACGCGCATTTTCGATCTCTGAGATCTCTTCGGGAGATAGAGTTAGTTTCGGATCGAATTCCCAAATCTGTCTTCCAATATGATCATTATTTGTTCCTAGCCATGGATTTCCTCCTGCTGCTATCTTTAACCTCCACATTTCCAATCTCTATCAAAGGCGCAAACAATTATTAGCGTTTGATTTCTACTTCCAGAAATCAGAAGCGGAAGAGAAAATGCGATACGATTGTATAATAAGCTAAGCAATGAGACACGGAAGTAAGAGTACTGGAGATTCTGTTTGATTCTCTGGAATAAGAAAATTAGAGAAAAAGTTTGTACCCTTTTGTATGCTGGAAGGACCCCGGAGGAGAGAGCAGACGGGTGTTTCCATGTTGCGCATTCAGATTCTAGAAGGAGTGAGAAAATGATATCCATATAGGCCCCTTAATTATTGATTATATTTGAATTTGGTCCCTCGTGCTCTTAATTGCTCCATGTGTAATAGTTTTTCCTTTATTTTGTAATTTGATATTTATTGTGATTTTTTTATTAATATATATGTCAGACTAGTTTATACTCATCTCAACTATCATATTAATTTTTCCCCTACCAAAACCATAAAAAAAAAACTTCATTATCAAAGAAATAATAGGACAATACACAATGCAATTAATACATTAACTTGAGCCCAGCTAGTAAAGATGTGCTTGCCCTGATGCGCCATAAGCTTTTTTTTTTTTTAGCTTAATAACATGGCTTGATTTTATAGATTCAACCTGTGTTTTAAGCTCAATTATTTTTTTTAGCATGTATAAAGTATATATTTTTATTATTAATACATGTATAAAATATATATATATATTTCCTTATTGATATAAATATAAGAGATTCAATTAATTCAGTTAGGGACTTATTAAAGGAAAACAATCGACATTTAAAGTTAATTTAACCAAAATTAAAAACAATTAAAGGGTCAAGAACCATAAAAGAAGACATGTTGAAATTTAGGCATCAAACTAATTCAATTAGGGAATTAATTGAAGGGAAAAAAATGGTATTTAGAGTCAATTTAACTAGAATTGGAAGAATTGGAAAACCAAGGATTAAAATGAGAAGAAAATGAATTTTTAAGACCCAATTAATTCAATTAAGAGCTTAATTGAAAAAATAATTTGGGATCAATTTGATCAAAATTGCACTGATTGAAAATCTAAGGATCAAAGTGTAAAAGACACTAATGCTGAAGGATAATTTTGAATGTCACCAGGAGCTTAATTAATAGAAATCTTAAGAAACTAATTCAAAACTGGCCAAATATAAAGGAATTAAAAGATTAAGGGCTAAATAGAAAATAATAAAAAAAGAAATGAATAGTAATACTGAATAAAGAAAAAGGTGAAAAAAGGAAGTCATTAATAAAGAAAATTATTTTTCAATCGTGTAAAATTTATGGGAAACAGGAAAAAAACAAAAACAAAAACAAAAACAAGCAAAACAAAAAAAAGAAGAAGAGAAGCTTATTATTTTATATTAAAAGATAAGAAACACGTCATCCATCCATTATTTTAAAAAATATAACATTTGCTGACTTTGTTTATTTTGCAATCATCCATTGACCTTTGGTATCCAGTATCCACTACCTCAGATCGAAACACCGGCGCCTCCGCCTGTGGCATGTTATCCTAATTCCTCTTCTCCCATGTTTCTTTTTCGTGCCCATATTGTCCGCAATTATTATAATATAATAAATAAAGCTAATACTGGGACACTGTTTCTCTTTATCTGCACCCATTAGCATCGTGGATTATTCTGATCCAGTGAATTATTCTCGTGCAGGAATTTAGAGTAAATAATTTATTTTAATTTATTTTTATATAATTATTGTAATATTAATAAAATATTCTAATATGTATCATAAAATTATCCTAGTATCGGATTGGTATTAGACAAATATTATACCATCACAACATAGTCTATTTAAAAAAAAAAAACAGTTAAATAAAAAATAATTAAAAAAAACTAAGTTATAAGACTTTGTTGAGTCAATAATCCTATTTGCGAGTTTGATGAGATAATTTTGATTGCTTCTATTTACAGGTTTAGCAAAGTTTTTTTTTTTTCTAATTAAATTTGATTATGTGATCGTTTATTTTTTTTATCATATAGTTAATAAAATAGTTTTGAAAAAAAATATTATTAAGTTTTGGAAAGTCCATGGACCTGTTGACGTGTATGGCGAGTTAATTTTTTTTTTTTAAATTCATCCCTTGATATTAGACTAATTAAGAAATGAGTTTTATAATTTATTTTGTTTTGTTTTCTATGAAGGTATCATAGTCTTAAAAAAATTCTCAATACTGGTTTGAAGCTCAATTTTGCGATCGTCTATTTTTGTTTTCATATAGTTATATCTGAGAATGATCTAAAAGATCGGGTCACAGGTTTTCAGCCTATATACTGAGTTTATGAAAAGATCAAAGATATATATTATATAATATAAACAGAATGTAAATAATAATAATAACAATAATAATAATAATAAAAGCAGAAGATGAAGAAATTAATGAGAACTTTGAGATGAAAGATTAACGTAAGGATTAAACAACGATAAAAACAAATGTCAAGGTTAGAGGATCCACTAATGGTACTTCAAACAAGTATAGTATAAACTCTTATTACTCAATTGGAAACCACACATAAAGGAGGTTCCAATCAGAATTGGTTAGATAGTATAAATTTTTTTTAACATTTGAATTTAATTATATAATTATTTATATAAAATTGGTTAGATGCACAGAATGAAAACCAGAGCTTCACGTCCGGTCGCATCAAGTTCATCTAGCAGCAAGGAAGATATTTCCTTAGATGCCTCTCAAGAAGAGGCACCTACACCACTTGCGCCGTCAACTGATGCTGCCTCTTCCAGCGCTGTTTCACATCACATAAGTGGCGTGTCTTCACAGCGGAATCAATTTACCCGCAAGTACAAGGCACAATGGAAGGACGATCTTTCAATATAAGTTTGTTAAGGTTTTAATTTTTTTTTAAAAAAACAAATTTAAAACATAATTTATGAAGTCGCTATTTAATTAATTTCATTTCTTTTCAGGTTCACAAACATTGAGGCCGCTCGAGTAATATCATCGGCGTTTAAATCGTCGATGGAGATTCCATTGTTTCAATGGAGTCAGATATCCAGGTATCCTGAATCGATGCCTCAAATCAATACATGGTTTTCCAGATTTCAGGTTCGTGTTAATATATAATTTTCAGCTTATTTCTAATAAATTCTTAATGTACTTGTAAATAAATTATTAACATTTTAAAAAATTATTTTTTATACACAAAATCGATTCTGTTGAAATGAGGAGCATAACACTGTTGTGAGGAGGGTGTGGGAAAATCACGCCGCAACTAGGTAACATAAAAAACAATACAACTTTTTTTTTATAAAAAAATTTATGTTTCAAAATGCCATTTTTGCTTGCGTGATTTTTGGTACGAAGCCCAAAAAAAGGCAAAAAAAACTGCGAGGGATAGGGGGTTTCAAGGCTGGAACGATGTTGCGGTTTGGAGGGATTTCAAACCGATATACATCTCGGAGGATATATGGCTGCACTATCTTCAGCACGTGATGTTTGAGCGGTTCACAAGACGCTCATAGTCCAGTGCTGGCAACCAGAATCGGCCAATTCATGGCTCGGTCACAACGCACACCGCGGCTCCGTACCGTTTGCTGCATATGCGAAACGGATGGTAAGAGTAATTTAAATGAAATATATCGTTCAATTTATTTGTTGTTAATAATTTTTTTTTATTATAGGCTACATCTCTTGGACGTGAGCCGAGCCCTATGAAGCTGTTTGTGGAGACGCACGTGCGGAGTCAAGACTGCCAAAAGGGGGTGCAACAGTTCGTTGACAGCCGTGCTCAACATTTTATGGTATGTTTGTTCAACAATTTTATTTTGTAAGTTATTATTATGTTTATTGAATTGAATATGATGATTATTTTTTTTATTTTCAGGATACCTATAATAATCGGTTGAGGGAGAGATACAGGGATGATCCTTTGACCCATCTGGAATTCGATATAGATTTGTGGATGGAGGCTGGATTGTCAGGTGGACCCGATAAAAATCGGGTTTACGGGCTCTCCAACACTATGGCTGACAACTTGTGGTCGGCCCGTAGTGCTTCAACCGTCGGGAGCTCCCAATTAATATCGAGCTCCCAATTTAAGGAGGTCATGGCCTTGCAACAACACACGGCTCTGCTCACTGAAAAGTACGACCACCTATCAGAGGTGTACACAGAACTCGTAGAACAACAAAGAGTGGCGTTCGAACGACAAAGAGCGGCCTATGAAGAGCTTCGTCAGATGGTCATGAACATGGCACAAGGTGGAACATGCGCACCAAATCCTTTTTGGCCGCATAACAACCAACCTCCTCCTCCTCCTTCTCCTCCTCTATATTAATTTTTAATAAACATTATTTACATTTAAAATTTCATTTAATGTTTTTTTGACACACATTCATTTTGTAATGAATATTATTTATCTTTCATTTTTTGTTTTTGATGCTTAATATAAATTTTAATTGCATAATTGGTTTTTATTACCATTAATTTATATCATTTTTATATTATGTATTCAAAATAATTTAAAAAAATAATTAAAAAACAATTACAGAGGGATTTACCGACGGAATTAATCCGTCGACATTAGACAGTAGCCGAGGCCATCACCGACAAATTTGCAGACGGATAAATTCGGTCGGTATTTTTATGACTCACCAATAGATACACCGACGGACCTATTCCATCGGTGTTTTAACTTACCGATGAATTGATGGATAGATATATTTGGTCGGTATTTGTATAGCGGGAAACTTTTTTTTTTTCGCGCAAATTCTGTCTGTAAAATCGTCGGTAAATATTTTTTTTTGTTGTTTCGACTGATATAGCGATGGAATTTGAAATCACCGACGAAAGGTAAGCTGACGGACATATTCCGTCGGTAATTTAGTCGGTAAATAATTTACCGACGAACTCCTAATCACACACCGATGAAATATTGTCGTCAGTAAAACTGTGAATTCTTGTTGTGATATGAGTAAAAAATAGTATTAATTCTAATTTCTTACCTTTTTCTCAATAATCATTTATTCAAAACTTATTATTCAAGGAGCTCTTAAATCATGATAAAAAAATATTGAAGTCTTAGAAGTAGTTTTTGTGATTGTCTGCCAAACCATTTCATCTTTGTCTGCTTCTTTTGTGTTAATGTTACATGCGTGATTTCTCATTAATATTCTCTCACAAATCACAAAAACTAGAAGAGTGAAAATGCTTAATATATAGTAGTTGTATTTGATCTTAAACTTGAGTTAATCTTTAAAATTTGAAACTCGTGACACATGATTGAAAATCATCCTAGCATGAGAATGTTTTTTTTATAGAATATTACAGTGCTACAGTAATTCATTTTCTCAAATTCTGTCTGTATTTTATATAATATCACATGTGGTTGTAGAAGTTAGGAACGTGAAATCAGTTTAATATCAGGGAACTTGCCAAAGGAAGGGAATCAAATTAGATAAGACTGTGATCTTCTTTTTTTTTGTTAATACATTTTCGATCTTGCAGCATCTATTGCATGTTAAACAATTCCTTAATTTAGATTCAAAAGATGAACATGAACTCAGTTCATGCAAGCATGTTAGAGCATGAGGTTGCCACCAATATTGAACCAAACGACTGATGGTGATTTTCAAGTCACGATAGCAATCAAGCATCAAAATGTTTCAGCAGGGAACCTTCCAAGTAGGAGTAAGAGAATCTTACAAAGTGCATGCAGTTCGAAGTAGATGTTACCTAGAAGAAAGGTTCAAAATGCCATTACAACTCTACTACTGTACTGTCTGTGTTCCCACACTTTTAGTGAATGGCATTGATCTGAAGGTGACATAAATCTCTATTAATTCCAATGCTATTACAGTGGTTCCACAGTTGTCGACGTGGAAGCAACTCCTTTTGTTTTCTCCTCCAGACATAATAACTTCATTGCAAGGGTTTGTGATAACTTTACCTTAATGACCCACAAGAATCTCTACTCGAATATTGTTGGTGGATGTGGATGCATGCCATTTTGTGACAAAGACGGAGGTGATGGCCGTAAGATTAAGGTTCTTAATGCAACCTTGTAAGATTTTGATAATAATGTCGGCAGGAAATTAGACGAATAATTGTCATCATGCCTATAACATGAGAGATGGGCCATGTTCCATCAGTGCCAAAACCAGTGCTAGATTGGGGGGAAGGATATCAATCAAGGGTTCGGTTAGGAGTTGATTCAAAACTCTATATATCGTGTGTGTGTGTGTGTGTGTGTGTGTGACAATGACAGCAATAAATGATTCTGAATAATTGCATGGACATTTTCGTAATGTGCTGCTTTCTTTACGTTTATTTAAGAACTTGATGAACCTGCTTCCTTCGGTACATTACAAAGAACAGCTCTTGCAATTTCTCAAGTTTCTCCTGCCGGCTACAGCTACAATCCTGTTCTCTCGATAGTTTTTCATCACTCAGAACACAGAGCACAGGTACAGTTATTTGCACACTATCATCATCACAATTCGCACATATGCACTCCTGCCATGTATTCATGGCCACGATTGAATCATTCAACTTCGTTTTCTTTTCTTGAAAAACCTCATATTTATCATACTATGCATCAGAAATACAGAATTGAATTATTCCATTACATTCCCCTTGAAAAATATAGAGAACTATAACTGTTTTCTTTTATTCTCTCACAATTTGAGAGGGAGAGAGAGAGCTGGAAAATATCTATTAAAGGTTCGTATCGATACACATGCAGGTTGTTTGGAGGGGTTTTGAGCTAGAAGAAGAATGTGGAAACTCAAGCTTTCGGAAGGCAATGATCCATGGCTTAAAAGTGTGAATAATCATGTTGGTAGACAATTTTGGGAGTTTGATCCTCATCTCGGAACTCCAGAAGAGCGAGCTCAAGTTGAAAATTATCGAAACGAGTTTACGAAAAACCGTTTCCTAACGAAACACAGTTCTGATCTTCTAATGAGATTTCAGGTGACATATATTCAACTAATTAATTAAATACGTTTAGATTTTGTATCCACTGGATGCTCAATTACCTTGTTTTCAGCTTCTTTTACAATGCTACACAAGCTTGTCTCATGTTCAAAATATTAATGTAAAAGTTTGCGAGGGAAAATCCATGCGAGATGAAGCTGCCTATGGCGAAAGTAAGAAGTGAAGAAGAAATGACAAAGGAAGTGGTGGATACCACATTGAGAAGAAGCTTGAGATTCTATTCAACTCTACAGGCGGAGGATGGATTCTGGCCCGGTGATTACGGTGGCCCTATGTTTCTTCTACCAGGCTTGGTAGGTTCTTCTTCATCATCCACTGATCTCTGTAAAAATTTTCTTCTTCTTTTTTCTCGCAGAGGATAAACTCGAACATAAATAGAATAAGCAATATTAACTAATCTTTCTTCCTAGTTCAGCTAATGAAAAAACAGAGAAGATATTTATCATATTAGGTAAATTGAAATAATTAGTTTTGAAATCAATGATTAGGATATCATTTCATCAAGTTAGTGGGTGGTTAGAGTGTTAATTTTTTAGTCTTAAAATCAATGTGTTCAATGATATCATTACACCAGCTAGGCATGCTCAAAAGAAAATCACTTTTTTGACTTTAATTCCTTTGTAATCGCCCTGCTGATAGAGAATTAATTAATACCAAACATTGATAATTTCTTATTTTAATATTGATTAATATTTAAATAGTATAATTTTTTATTTTAATATTAATTAATATATGAATCTGTCTGTATCCTTTTAACACAAAAGGTTTTATGCTTAATTTATTGAGTTATAACTTAATTAATCGTGTTTTTTAATTTATTTTTTAAAGGTTATTAGTTCAAGTTTTATAAATTTTAAAATTTTATATAATTATTAACTTTAAAATTAATAAAATTAATTAAAATATATACGGAATATTTATATTAATAATAAAAAATTAAAGATTTTATGGTTGATATGATGTTATGCTTTTGTTCCGGCTTTGTCTTGCAAGAGAGACGACCCGTGAACGTCTAATAATTATTATGAATAAAACAAAGCTTGCACTGTTCTTGTCTTCATTTCCTTGGTTGTTACATTAAACTTTTTCCTCTCCCCAGCCCTTTTCAAATATTATTGCATGGGGGATCTCTTTTGGATTTAAAATTTTTAAATTCTATTTACTTTAACAAACAAAATTATAAATTTGTCTCTTTTTTTTTGAAAAAAAAAATTAATTTTTTTTTTCAATGTTTGCTCTGCATATTACCTTATATATATATATATATAAACTATCTTTTTTTATTAATCTTGTCTGGAATTGTGGTGTAAATATATTGAATATGTATTTGATACTGTGATATAATGGTTTTTTTAAAGTATTTTTTAATAAAAAAATACTTAAAATAAAGTTTTTATAGTTTTTTTTTGTATTTAATATCATCAAATCAAAATTTTTTAAAAAATAATAAAAAATTATTATTTTAATATTTTTTTGAATGAAAAGCATATTGTAACACATACAAACAATCACTATGAAACATTTTTTACGGACACCTTTTTAATTAATTAATATTTTGAAGTCATTGAGAAAACTTAAACAACGACACCTTTTTAATTAATTAGAACAAAATCAACATTATTATGCCGCATCCAGCATGAATCATGAATTCATAACAACTTTAACTTTTAAAGAAAAATATTAATGACAAAGACCTAATTAATAATTAACTAGTAATAATTTATTCAAACTCGCTATAACGGTGATGTTTCAACATCCAAACATATACAGTGTTGATGGCCATCCAAATTATTATATATATTTTCAATTCTATTAAAATTTAGTGGTCCCGAAAGCCACTGGGAAAATAATATCAATATTGTTAATTTTAACACCATGCATGTGTAATATTGATAGCCATCGAAATTATTAAATTCTCAATTCTAATTGGAACTTAATTAGGGTTCCTAAAAGCAATTAGTCAGCATCAGTCACAATCAATCAATCTATCGATCATGTCATGTGTTTATGTATGTATGTATGTATGTATGTATGTATGTGTACAGGTAATTTGTTTATACGTGACGGGTGCCTTGAATACAATTCTGCATAATCAGCATCGACAAGAGATGCGTCGTTATCTCTATAACCATCAGGTATCTATCTCTTCTTCTTTTTATTATATACTTATATAAAATAATAGTAGCTGTATTTGATCTTCGTTGATAATTGAGGACAGAATGTAGATGGAGGGTGGGGATTGCATATAGAAGGTTCGAGCACAATGTTTTGCACGGTTCTCTCGTATGTCACCCTCAGATTGCTTGGGGAGGAAATGGACGGCGGGGATGGTAGCATGGAGAGAGCTAGGAAATGGGTTCTTGACCATGGCGGAGCTACTCACATTCCATCATGGGGAAAGATGTGGCTTTCAGTAAGAATTCCATGCAGTTCTTCTCTTTGATTAGCAAGGATTATAAATATTTATCACTTTGTCTGTGTGTTAACATGCCTCAATAAATAAAATCTGCAGGTGCTTGGAGTATATGAATGGAGTGGGAACAATCCATTACTGCCGGAGTTATGGCTTCTTCCTTACCTTTTTCCGGCACACCCAGGTTCCGGTCGCCTTTTTATGCTTTGTGTACAAAAACCATCACCAATATTATAAGATTTCTTTGTAGGTTATGGCATGTTGCGTCCATAACACATTCACTCATTACTTCATGCTAGCTATGCTGGCTATTTGCTCGGATTGGATAAATTCATTGATAAAACTAAAAAACACACGAGTTTAAAAAAAGTAAAAGAAATAGCCAAGCAAATCTGAATAAACTAGTTCTTAAACTTGAATTAATTTCTAAAACTTAAAATTTATAAAATTATAGACTTGAGTTTTATTGAGAAGCTCAATTCTCAATAAATTTAATGTTCAAGAATGAAATTGAGAAAAAAAATCAACTCAAAAAAATCTCTAAAATTAAGAAAAATAATAATAAAAAGAATGAGAATTAAATTCGATAGAGAAAACAATTAAGGAGGATAAAATTCTTAAAAAAAATCAATTTTAAAATTATGTTAAATAAAAAAATAACAATTAAAAGAATAATAACCAAACTTAAATAAGAAACTGGAAGGGGATGAAATTGAAAAAGAATTTTAATTTTATAAGTAATTCCAAATAATAATAAAAAAAAATAGAAACTGAATATTTAGAAATAATAAATTAAAAGGTTGTTCTGAAATTTTAAAAAGATAAATATTATAATTGAGAAGAAAAGAAAAAAAACAAAAAACCAATAATATTGAATTAAATAGTCATTGGCTACACGTGTTATTTTATATTGGAAAACATGCTAAGATAAATTAAACACTATTATAAAAGATAATGTTCGGTCACTAGATGATCAAGCACATGTTGCTCAAATAACACAGGAGCATTGCACACATCATTAATTTGTTTTAATAATATTTATATTTATGAATTTATAAAATTACAAGCGTTAGAATTTTTTTTGGTTAATATGCACCCACATATTTAAGTAGGTTTCTCCATCTAATTTTTCGTTCAAGTTAACAGTCAACTATGAAACTTTGATCATAAATTAACCAATCAGCATTTCCCCTGCATCCCTTTTCAGCTATCAATTTAGACTTTAACAGAATTAGAGGTAGTGACGAAACAAATCTAAAATCTCAAGGACCCGATTGCTCTTTTTAAAACCACAAGGTTCAAATGTGACTGAATCATCAAACAATAGGGACCTCAACACTGAAAAACCCAATCTAACTTCTTATTTCTTTTTATTTTAAATGATTAGGTTAACTCATGTTACTTACCCAACTCCTGACTTAGGTCTTGAGCTGCTTCGTCATGCACTGCTTGAATTTAGTAACATTGAGAAAAACCTATTTATGCATGAAATGTACTTGCATATTATTATTAAGACGCTGGAAATGAAATTGCAGGAAGGTTATGGTGTCACTCTCGGATGGTATATCTCCCCATGTCATATTTATATGGAAAGAAGTTCGTGTGCTCGACTACCTCCCTTGTTCTATCGATTAGAAGAGAGATTTATACTATTCCCTATCACCAGATTGACTGGGAGCAGACCAGGAATCTCTGTGCCAAGGTATAATCTTTGAAGCATAAAAAAAATCGATTTTGCACTGTTTTTTTTTTCATATTTGCTAACATCACAGCATTGTCTCGCAGGAAGACTTGTTCTATCCTCATCCCCTTTTGCAAGACATTGTATGGGCTTGCATTCACAAGGCTGTGGAGCCTCTCCTTACAAGATGGCCATTCTCTAAGCTTAGACAAAGGGCTCTAGACTCTGTAATGCAACGTGTCCATTATGAGGATGAAACCACTCAATATGTTTGCCTTGGACCTGTAAACAAGGTATGCTAATGGTGCTTCTTGTTTTTGATAGAAGGAACAAGTAATTTCTCATCATTCTCGTGGTGTTATAAGCCATTTTAGACCCGCAGGAAGGTGCAGATACAGATGGATTCATGAGTAAGCAGTGACATGCAAGCTAATGCATTTGTTATTCTTGTGTAATCTCAATTTAGCATTACTGATAGAAAAAAGAAGGAAGAAACATGACTTTTGATGCTAATGTTTGAGATTTTAAGAGTTTGAGACTGTTCGCACAACTTGTTGTCGATGGAGAGCAGGTAATAAACATGCTTTGCTGTTGGGTGGAGGATCCAAATTCAGAAGCATACAAGTGGCACCTCGCCAGAATTAAAGATTATTTGTGGATAGCAGAGGATGGCATGAAAATGCAGGTACCTTAATATCAACGTTAATTTGAATATATAAATATATTTTTTTAGGTTATATATGTAGAATTTGGCCCCACGGTATGTGTTGTTACTCCTTGCTCTAGTGATCGTGTTTCTATAGAACATGATGTTTTGAATTTTCCCAGTTTTCCCAGTGAAAACTATTAGATTCACGCAGCTACCTAGTTAACATAATGTTTTGATTGACACCCTTTTTATCAAATTCGTTCAATTTTCCCGTTGAGGGTTAATTTCACTATAATAATTCTATCATTTAATAAATGATATTGATAATATTTTGATATTTTACAAGGCCGAGTTGACTGGATATGATGCTATGTTCTCTGCTTCACTGTGTTCATGAAACCTTGTCATTCTTGAGAAATATGTATGAGATACTAACTTGGGTGTCAAATCTTGTTAACAGGGCTATAATGGTTCTCAATTTTGGGATGTTTCATTTGCGGTTCAAGCAATCCTTGCTACCAATTTTGCTGATGAATTTGCTCCAATGCTTAAGAAAGCGCACAATTTCATAAAAAACACACAGGTACCACTAATCCAAGATTCTTGTGTCAAAATGTATAACCAAGCAAATCGCTGCTGCGGATTAATTATCCTATAATATTGGATTTCTTTAATTTAAATCCATTTTGGTGTGAAGGTGAGGACAAACAGCTCTGATGATTTTAACGATTGGTATCGGCACATTTCTAAGGGAGCATGGCCGTTCTCCACCCCCGACAACGGTTGGCCAGTATCCGATTGTACTGCAGAGGGCTTAAAGGCAAGTGATATTTTGAGTTGATCCATAAAGCAAGATTACATTTCCTGTTAAAATCCTAAAACAACTCAAGACAAAGAAATAGGACCTAAGAACTCGAATTAGAAATCATCAAAAATTAATTTCAAGAGTATTATTAATCTTTTAAAATTAAATTATATGTTCTTCGTATCCCGGCTTGAATTCATGAACAAAATGGTTTGCAGGCAGGAATCTTATTATCTCGGTTGCCATCAGATATGGTGGGAGAAGCGATGCCAGCAGATTGGTTCTATGATGCTGTTAACGTGATTTTATCTCTGCAGGTATCACTTTTAGGCTTAATATATATACATTTATATATCCAAGCATGAACCACCCGTACACGCACAATTATCTGAGGTTGAAGGGATTCTTACTAACATAAATGAGATCTCGCCTCACATATAGAGAGGCGGGGAAATCTTGGATATCTGTTTGTTAATGCGTTTGAAACTGAATTTCAAGGTGTTCTTGGACTGATGTCTTTCTAAATCTAAACGCATTTTTACAAAAACATCGGCACTTCATCACCAAACACGCTAAATAAAAGATGAGTGTTTGATTTTTTTGACAGGGATATTTGCTGAATAGTTCTCTTGTTTTATTAAGCAATTACATCTGCACATTATAAACCTTATCAATGTACATTGACATTTCAGAATAAAAATGGAGGTTTTGCATCGTACGAGCTGACAAGATCATACGCATGGTTAGAGGTAAAGCATTGATCTTTCTCTTCCATTTCGTTTACAATGGCTGAATTGTGAATATTTTATAAAAGTTTTAGCGCACTTTTCTTAAATTGCAGATGCTCAATCCTGCTGAAACATTTGGAAACATCATGATTGACTATCAGTAAGATAATAGATTCTGGTTGTTCTTACTTGGAATATTCTCTCTGTTACAGCTAGTAGGGCACGACTATGAATGTCTTGGTGACCTTACTTTGGCTCTCGGCTATATATATATATGTTTAGGTATGTGGAATGCACTTCAGCAGTAATTCAAGGCCTCGAATCCTTCAAGAAATCTTACCCAGGACATCGAAAGGAAGAAATAGAAGCATGTATGGTGAAGGCAATTGACTTCATTGAGCGCACACAACAACCTGATGGTTCATGGTATGTTTTCTGCTTAATGTTCCTTCTGCACAAATAACTTGTTTTCAGGCTGAGGCCTGGAACCACAAGAAGCTGTAAAAACTTTGAAACTCTGTAAAACAAAAATAGAAAAAAGGGGTCCAGGCAATGATTCTAAAGTCGTCTGCTTCACTTAGGTATGGATCTTGGGGAGTCTGCTTCACGTATGGAACATGGTTTGGAATAAAGGGGCTTTTAGCTGGTGGAAGGACCTATCAAAACAGCAACAGTATTCAGATAGCCTGCGAGTTCCTGCTATCGAAACAGCTTGTTTCAGGTGGTTGGGGTGAGAGCTATCTTTCAAGTCAAGATATGGTAACTCCTTTTAACATTTTGTGCTCAAAATTCTTCCATTGTGCAAGCACTCAATTTTTATTTTATCTTCTCTCTTGTTAAGAACTGAACTTGATTCTAAGTAAAATAAAGCACAATTAAAATTAAGGTCTTAAGCTGCCATCCATCGATCCCTCGGCACTAAACAAAGAAGATCTAATGGTTTCTTAACTTATTTTCTGTCATAACTTCCCTTTTATGTGTGAATACATAGGTGTACACAAATTTAGGTGGTGGTAAATCACATCTTGTAAACACTGGATGGGCGATGCTGGCTCTTATTGAAGCTGGACAGGTGAAGAACATGGTTTGAGATCGTCTCTTTAATCAGAAAATAACCGTATAGAAGGAAAATCATGGTGAAGTTTAATGTTAACATTCATTGTTGTTACCTTGTGCTGTACCAGGCCGAAAGAGATCCGAGCCCGTTGCATCGTGCAGCTAATGTGTTGATTAATTCAGCAATGGAAACTGGAGAGTTCCCACAGCAAGTAAATCTTCTGGTTTTAGTGCCCCATTGTATCATCATCATTAATGGAACTAACATATGCTGACTCCATGTCTTGTAGGAAATCATGGGAGTCTTCAACAAGAACTGTATGATTAGCTACTCTGCCTACAGAAACATCTTCCCTATTTGGGCCCTCGGAGAGTATCGCAATCGCGTGTTGCTGCAGTAAAAACTGTTTGTGTACGTAAATGCTCCTGTAAAACAAGCAATAATGAGTGCCATTTTGTGATAACTTTACCTTAATGACCCACAAGAATCTCTACTCGAACATTGTGGGTGGATGCATGCCATTTTGTGACAGAGAGGGAGGTGATGGCCGTAATATGCCAGGTTTCAGTAAAATTAAGGTTCTTAAAGTAACCTTGTAAGATTTTGATAATAATGTCAGCAGGAAATTAGACGAATAATTGTCATCATGCCTATAACATGAGAGATAGGCCATGTTCCATCGAAAAATAGGACACAAGGTGCAGAATGGCATGCCTTCTCGAAAATCTGTGACTTTGGCTTTGCTCTCTCCAAACCACATGGTTAGAAGCTCAGGACCTTTTTTGCTGATGGAATTAGCTTGACATTCATTGGCATTAGCCTTAGCCAGCAATGTTTTGCCACAACTACGAGGACCATTGAAAAGAATCCCTTTAGAAGGTGACATGCCAAACTTCTCGGGATGCTCCACTGGATATTGAACAGTCTCTTG
This sequence comes from Populus tomentosa, assembly GCA_018804465.1. Classification (NCBI taxonomy): domain Eukaryota; kingdom Viridiplantae; phylum Streptophyta; class Magnoliopsida; order Malpighiales; family Salicaceae; genus Populus; species Populus tomentosa. The sequence continues at coordinate 5,673,069 of CM031979.1, read as the reverse complement.
AAGCTCCATCCTGGCCTTCTCAAGGCCTCCAATATCCATCTAACATTGGGAACAGCTTCCACATTGGTCTCATGTAGAGAAGAAGGATTGCTGTTTCCTAGAGCAATATTGAAGTGCTCATTCGAAACATCCATGGAATTGCGAATCTTAGCATCAATGGTGTCATATTCCAAATCAACAATGTCCATATTTTCCCTAATGTGCATCGTAGGGCAGATTCACAACAAAGAGCAGCAAGATCCGCACCAATATATCACAGAGTTCCTTTGGCTACTTTTTCGAAGTCTGTCTTCAGAGAGCTTCATCTGCTTTGCATGGACACGAAGAACCTCAAGGCGACCAGCTTCGTCAGGAACTCCAATATCTACTTCCTTGTCCACCCTTCCAAACCTTCTCAATGCAAGGTCCAGACTGTTAGGCCTGTTTTTAACTCCGATGACAATAACTTGGGCGAGCCGAAGGTCCATAAGAGATGATTATAACTTGGTACTTGTAGTTTATCAGAAATAATTAATTAGTTCCTCTGGTAATAGAAATATATAATTAAATAGTCCCTTGACTAACGTTGACCATCCTTAATTTAGAAACTTTTATTCCATCAAATTTCCTCATTTTACCTAATTCTCTTTCCTTTATTCTATTTTTTAAGCAGGAACAAAAAAACAAAATAGAAAAGGAACATGAAATTGACAAAAACATTGAAGTATAAACAAATTTATAAATATAGAGAGCTAATATTTATATTCTAAATCAATGAGGATTAATTAATTAGTTTTGTTAAACAAGGGCTAAGTTATAAATTACTCGTGAAATCTTTTAGAGTCTGCCACCATATAAAGGACACAACAGTAATAAATTCTTGGAGGAATTCCCGATTACCTCAACTAAATAGTTTTCAAAAACAGGTTCAACTCAATGAGTTAAAGGAAATAGAATCGAAAACCATTAAAGATATACAGAGCTCCTTCGTTTGCAATAATCTGCCGCTTTAAAGTACAAAAAACAATGACACTGTCCCATCCACCACTACAACATTTCAAGGGAAAGAAATTAATGGAGCTTGATAACTTTTAGGTTGTGCCAGGACAGCAGATTTACAGTTAAAAACAGCACTGCAACTTGCTACAAATTAACTTTTGACTACAAAATTGTGCAAATCTTTAGATAACAATGGCTGATGCTGATGTAGGTAGCACAGTTAAAACTGTGAATTACTGAGGAAAGTGACCATGCATCTAGCACTTTGGAACAATTTATCTACTCTCTGCCAAACTGCACTCTGAGTGTCCAAGAGCTTCCTTGCCTTGTCCTGTAATTTTGAATTGCACCTAATTGTTTCACCATGTATCTGACCAGAATATGCAAGTTGTTAGAAAAAAAGTACTCTTCTCAGAGAATTACCATCAAAAGTTTGAGAGATCTCAAGATACACATATTTTCCGTCTTACTATTTTCTTTCTTCAGTTTTAGTATAAGACAAGTAGAACAAGCCAATTTAAAAGTTCCAGATTCATGCTCTGTGAGTAACAAAGTTATAATCTCTACCCAAAATAAAAGAAAGAGCTAAGAATACTGCCCAAGACATGTGTAGAGAAATGAACAATGATGAATCCATACCTTCAAAAATAATCTTGTGACGGCCTGTACAAACTCAAAATTGTTTCTGCAGGATATTTCGTGAATGAAATAGTCAAGAAGCAGCTCAATTGAAATAAACTCAGGTCTCTTTACAAGTTCTTCCTCATCTTCATCCTCATCTATTATCTGAAACATTCTAAGTTCCATATCCAAATTTGAAGGAGATAAACCTTTGATATATTCAGTGAACGCTGAAACTGCAACAAAAGTACACAATTAAAACATTAGCAGGCTATCCAGTATGCATTAATCATCAAAGAGCTTTCAGTTAGCACATCAATAAGAACAAATGATAGTATAGTGAAATTGTGCAAGGACTAAAATGCTCACAATTTTTCATTTCAGATGAAGACTGAAGAAGCTCCAAAAATTGATTTACTGGAATGCCTAGTTTTCTCTTATCACTCTCTGCTTTGTCAGGTTTGGTATCCTCCCCATCCACAGGCTCACTGGGTTTAAATAATATTTCTCCAGAAAGTGATGGAACTGAAGGCAAGAAGAAAGGAGCCTTCTCAGGTTTCTTTGGAGGCTCAATTGGTTTATTGCGCACCTGTGGATCATTGATTAAGAGGGAGAAATCAAATTAAAAGAAAACAAAAAAGATTATTAAGTTGCAAACCAAATGTGCAGAGAAGATTAGATGAAAATAAAATTGGGCGGGGGGCGGAGAAACCTTTATAATGTCTAAGTTGATCAAACTCTGCCATTGGCTTTTAGGCAACAGTGAGAGAGTAACAAGATCTGGAATTTGCTGACTGAAAGCCGGAAAAGTTGAAACTTCATTTGAGACTGACTGGTTCACAATAGGCTTGTCAGCGTCCTCATTCTCAACATTTGAACCTTCAAGTGAAGATAGAGATGGTAACTTTACGTTCACAACTTCTTTCCCACTTGCATAAGAATCAATGTTTGAAGCTCCAGAGAACATTGACTGATTAACCCTGAAATGTTAGCAACTATTAGCCTCAATGAAAGGTTTGCAAGGTAAACTACATTGCAGCTGAACACTTTAGAGATCTCACATAAATATTCTATTGCTATTTATTTAAATACAAAAGGGCATCATCGTGTTTTTGCAAATTGTAATTATCCTTCAATCAGTTTCCTCAACACCATACTTTCAGAACAAAATCCATATAGAAAACCTGAGAGCCTTAAATAGTCTAGTATCCGAACTTGTTGCTAGAGTCTATATGTGATCAAACCACAAAACCAACATGAGACATACAATCAAGAACGTACCATAAGTAGACCCCATTTTGATCAACATGGGTAGTTGCCAGCACATCCATATTTGGTGACAAAGACAATGCTGTGATAGAAACATCAACATGCAGTGCATCTATTTGTCTTGCTAAGATGACATCCCAAATTCTAAGGGTCCCATCCATACTGGATGACAAAAGCCATTTCCCATCCTCACTGAAACATAAATCTGTAATACGGTCTGTATGACCTTCAAATTTACGAACCATTCTCAGTGCCACAGCATCAAACAAACGGATAACAAAATCATCTGCCACAGTAGCCAACAGACCTGAAAAAGTCAAGCCAAATTCATTAGAAGATTATCCAAGGAACTGTAAAATAATATGTGCAAGGACGTATATAACTGCAATCTTTCAGGGGAGGGAGATTATTACCGTTAAGTCGATGATAAACAATCTTAACCAGAGAACAACCAACTTCCCATCTGGATTTTAATGCACGTCTCTTGAAATCCCAAACCTGCACAGCCAACCCTTTGGGGAATGAAAAAACTACCAAAACTTAGATGGAACCTAAGAAATGTTCATGTGTATCTTTTCAAGTACTATAAGTCAGGCTATGTTGCAGAATATTTATACTGGCTGCGTGATACCTGCAAACATTTACAAGCCACGATGTGCAACAACTATAGACAGGAGATGATAAACATATATGATGATTTCAAATAATGAATAAAAAACATAAAATAGAAGGTTATAAGGAATACTGACCTTTACATCCCCATGAAATCCTGCACTTATCATTTGGGTATTTGTGGAATCACAAGCAACTCCAACCACTTCACTCTCATGGGCACAACTTCCTCTCTCTGACACATCCATGTAACTTCCTCGGCTAATTCCTGATTGAAGGTTGAATCGCTCTATCCAGCCACCTGCAGTTCCTAGGATTGCAAAGTTGCCACATGCACTAATGGTGCAGGCCTGATGCAATAATACAGTCAACAACGAAAACCATCTGCTATTCCTAAATGATAAAACATTTCAGACTTGCACTCAATCTTCCATATTCCAATTATGGAAATAATACCACCATTGCTTAAAAACAAAAAATAATGAACAAGGCTTTTCTGTTTTTTGAAGTTGAAAAAAAATTATTTATCAAAATCATAATGATTTCCTTTACCCTCATACAGGGTTTACATCTTACAAAGTTTAGGTGAAACTACGCCGGTGATCCAGGAAATTTCAATGAAATCACAAGAAGATGCATCCAACTCATTTTCTAACGGAAGGAAAAGGTCTAATGCATCTCTCTCACACACAAAAAAAGCCAAATAATGAATTACTTGGTAGATTGAATTTCTAACCTTAACAGGTGTTAGATTTTCTGGGCATGGTCTCAGGATATGCTCCCCAATGACAAAATTTTGAAGCCTCCACACATATGCTTGTGCAGTATCCATATGACAAGTTACCACATTGCACCAATCCCGCTCCCGAATTTCAGCTATGATTGAAATTTGACATTAGGCAACTTGGAAGAATGGATATTATTATGAAAATGTGAAGTATGATAGTAATGATTATGAAAAAACAATTTTTTAAAACGTTTACCACAACATAGATAAAGAGAAAAGATACAAACTGAAGCAGTGAAGAAAGAGATTTAAAGGAAAGCCATTCAAAAAAAAAAGGATAAGTTGAATTAGCACAATCATCTCCACTATAATATAAATAAATAACCAAGTCATCCAGAACATAAATTCTAGAGCAATAAACATCTTAAGTATTAAAAGAACTCCAAGAGCATGTTCATACCACAATCGAAGGCAATGACAGGCTTCAATTTCAGTTCTTCTTCCTGAAAATAAAGTGAATAAGAAACTTAAGTAGCCGATCAGCAGTGTTCTTTATATGCAGTGAAATAGCATTGTGGCAAAAAATGAGAAACTAATCTATAATCGACAAGCAAACAAGTAAAAACCAGAAGAATCATTTTAAACAGACCTGTGTGAGAATGTCATATTAAAATGCATTTAAAAAGATTTAAGGAATTTAATGCTTTTACAGGCATAGACCCAACACTTATAGCTGCTAGATATTTTAATCGACCTAACTCCTCATGTGTAAGACCATGAATAATGCAATATCCTTACAAATATATATCCAAGACCAAGAGAGCCAACGAAACAATATTCATAAAATATGCTAGCAACCAAGTTTACAGAAATTTAACCACAACATATTTAATTGGGCAAAACTAGATTGAAAAGTACCAACCATTACTCCCAATCATACCTTTACCCGAAGTTTCTTGGCTCGTTTGGATACATGACGCTGAGAGAGCTCTCTACTTTGTTGGTCCTGATAAATGTAAAAGTTGAATAAATGATTAAATAATATTTTCAGAGAAGGGTCAAAACAGAAATTCAAGAACATAAGCAAACACAATACACCTGGAGAGTGTGGCTCATTCCAATAATAATATTAGACAAACAGAAATAACCTGCATGCAACAACTCATTATTTGCCCATTCATATGCGCAATGGCTGTGTAGTGGGGGCAAGGTTTATGGTGAAGATGGTAGTCATTTTTCACTTCATTACTTTTACTTAGTCAGCATGTAAAATGTAAGGATTTTACTATGAAAAAAGGTTCTATGGAATTCAATTTTTGCTTGAATAGTGATTTATTGACAAAAACTATAAAGAAATCACTACCAAACAAATATTTTACATAATTATATAAAATGTATATTTTACATATTTTTTCCATTGCTTCCATGTAATAAGATAAAACCTCCTTTCTTCTGTTCAAAGTGCTAACACAGACAACAGAATTTACTCGAACCATATTAGAATGGAAAAAAGGAGTGAACATCTGAGAGCTATGAGCAAAAGTTTCCAATAAGTAACAGAACTTTCACATCTATATATAAAATATCCAAAATGCAGACAAAAATTCAATTCAATATTGGAAAATGCCAAACCTGTATGACAGAGAAAAGACGAAAGGCACGATCCTGACCAGCAGATAGAATGTGTCTCCCATTTGCATAGAACCTGTCGTAGATGAATAATTTTTCCGGTCACAAGGATGTCATGCAAAAATGAAGGAAATTTTCACATGAATTTCAAAACAAGCTATGGCATGAGTTAGATATTGCAGGTACTTTCATATCTAGTATACTGTTGGAACTCACAGTCGAGATTGGTAGAAAGTTCTCAATTAGGTGAGAAGCCATTTGATAAATAGAAAAACTAAGAACAGGGAATGCAGGATCAATGATTATGAGTAGAGCACGAGAATCATACAAGACCTTTGCCCAGCAAAATGCTGCATATGTTCAATTATATTGAAGAAGAAACTGAACAATATAAATTCCAATCCTAAAGTTACACTGTCAGGCATATTACCTTATGCAATGTGGGGGAGCACTGTGTCCACTTCGAAAACGTAAAAGTCGAGGATCTCCATCAGTTGTGTCAAAAATCCAAATCTAAACAGGGAAAGAAAGATCAAACATCTAAGTATAGGATAAACAAAGCAAGTATTGGAATTGAACAACTAGAAACTAGACCATCAGAATTTAGTGTTGAGCAAAGCAAACAGCTAGAGGCATGTCAACATAGGGCCAAAAACTCAAAAAAAAAAAAAAATTGCACATGATAAAGGCTTTCAGCACATGGCAAGACTGAGAGCTTATTGTTGTAGCATCTCCTTCTACAATCCACATAAACAAAGTAACAGAAACAGTAATTAAATCTAACAACAAAATATTTTATAACATTGTTATCAATTTATCACTTCATGAATTACTCACTCGTTATTAAGAAAACAAAATCTAAAAACATAAGCAGAGGCTGAAATGCTTCTTACTTTAATAGAGTTGTCTGCTGATGAACTCATCAGCACAGGTTCATTAGCTAAAAAGTGCAATGAAATTATCGAACTATCATGAGCCTCTCTAACAACTGATTGTAGTTTTCTTTTCTCCAGATTCCATATGCTTATAACACCAGATGAACCTCCTGACGCTAAAAGTGGTTGTCCATCTAAAAAACCAAGAAAAAATGAGCTTTAACCTAGAATCAAATTATCATAAACAACAGAACGCTGTTCCTATACCGAAATCACAGACCTAAAGCAATATAACTAATTTACCTGTACTGAAAGACAATGAGGTCACAGCACCACGCATAGAATGCACAAACGTAACCACCTCCTCATCATAACGAATATTATGCACATGAATCTTCCCATCTACACAGCCAACCGCAACAACATCCAACGCAGGCGAGGACACACAACTAGTCACAGACGAACCCCACCCTTTAAACTCATACAACATTTTCTTTGTGCTAACATTCCAAAGCTGTAAACCCCCCTCCTGACTCCCAATCAAAACCTTATTCAAATAAGTATCCGGATGCATCAAACAAGTTGGCGTACATTTATCCCCAAACATAATATGCCCAACCGGCGCATTACTCTCATCAAGCCCTTTAAAACCCCAAATAAACAAATTACCATCAACATCAACACTTATCACATAATCCCCAAATACCATCAACGAATTCACCTTCGCACTATGCCTACTCCACAACGTCACCTATCAAAACAAAAACAAAATTCAATCAAATTCATATATTTCACATATTAAGTTGTTTCGTTCCATTTCGTTTAAATTTAATTTACTTGATGGGCGCGTTTGAAGACGGCGATGTGGGTTGCGTAGGCAACGAAGGTGAAGTCACGATAGCAAGCTAAAGCGCGTATTTTGTGAGGGAGTTGAGGGCTGACGATGACTAAAGTGAGCTTTGCACAATTATAAACTTGAAAAGCTTTGCCTACACTGACTGTGACAAAGGTTTCAGTGCCCAATCTTTGGACGGAAAACGGCACGCCGGTTGTTATGTATCCGATGGCTCTGAATGGTTCGAAGATACCCATCTTTGGAGAGAGATTGAGACTGGAGTGAGAATTAGGGTTTAGAATTGAGTTCAATCGAAGGAGAACGGTGTCGGTTTAGTGTGCTTTATGAGTTTAGATTTGGGAGAGAGAACCCCTAGCTAAACCCTTTTGATGAGCATTTAGGGTTTAAAGGATGAAGAGGAAGAGGAAGAAACGACAACGTTCTCGTGTAAGTATTTGGAAACAAGTGTTTTTTCTTGTTTGGGCTTGAATTATTCAGGCGGGCCCATACCAATTTTTTCTTGCTAATGGTCAGGCGAAAAGCACTTAGAGCCCTGTTTCATATTCTAATGGGCCTTAATGGCCCAGTAATGGCATGACAACTAGCCGTTGCTTAAAATATCTAAGGCAATACCAGCGTGTCAGCCGCCGTGAATGCAAATATAACATAAATGTTGGATAGATGCAACCTACAGGGCTTCATGAACACTTAGCTCATGTTAGCTGGGATGTTGGGTGTTTTATGGCTTTCTGGTTTTTGTTTAACAGGGATCAAATAGAAGAATTAAAACAAGAGATACCTTTAATAGAAAAATTTATCTTAATAAAAAAAAAAAATTGACTATATTTTCATGTTTAATAAAAATAAAGAATTTACTAAGACTGTATTTTTCTTTTCTTTTTTTACATTTAAAAATATATAGAGAAATAATTCTGTGCATTCAAAAGAGAGAAACAAAAAAAATCAGCCTCTAAGCCTTAGATGTACTTTGATTTAAAGATGTATTTTTTACTTGTTTATAACCATGCTGACAAATTTCATTGCTTTGCTGACACTAGTATTGCCTACATTTCTTCCCAGATTTATATTCGAGCTTGGATCCAGATTGCAGTATCTTTTCTGCTCGCTTTCTTAATCTTCCTATTCTCTTTTATCTGTCAAAGAAAGCCAGTGGACGAGAATAGAAGAATCATTCGTGATGAATAAGAGGTTTGAATTATAATCAACTTCTTAAAATATTTGTCCAATCCAGCAGCAGAAGCCTTGCTCCATCCAGTGTTGATGACACCAAAACCTGAGTTAGTGTACATTTCCTAGCACCCACCATGTCTCCCCACTCCACCGGAGACATGGCGAAAACATCGTGAATAACCCTCTTCAAAATAGCAACGAAGCCAGTTTGGTCGGGGTGCTACTGCAAGGAGGTGCTGCTCATCGAAGAAAAGCATCCCAAATTTAGAGCAATTATATTAACACTTTATTCCAACATGGATTCGCCCATTCCTAATCACCAAAATAGGATATCATCAAAAGGGCAACATGATGCACGCCTGTACCGAATTGTACTTCAAATCAACGACGCAGCATGACGACAATATTGATAGTGAGATTTGACTCGTAAATTTAATGTATAGCCTATCAATAAAACAAATTAAAATCCTAAAAGTTACTGTACGCCTGCACCGAATTGTTGGTAAACTGAAGTAGAGACAGTCACCTTTCCATCATTTTCCTCATCTTACCATCGGCAGAAAAGTGTCTAAATAGAAAAATTAAGGCGGCAGAAGTTCTCTTGTACGGAGGAAATGAGCATGAGAAACACACAACAACAGGGGTGCATGAATCTTTCTCCACTACTTGCCCTCGTCCATTGGATCATTGCGGTTATGAGACTGAGGTCTCAAATCCTTGCTCTCTTGGGTGGATTCCTCAGACATTTTGGAAACTGAATCTTCAAGTGCCTCCAGAAAAGATAAAACTGTGAACTTGTCTGCATGCCAGGAGAAAACTAACAAGTATTAATCATAGTTTAGTCACGGTACCATGCAATAATAGATTGATGAACAATTTATGTTGCCACTCAAGACTCCTTGTGTGGAGGTCTGAAACCAAAGGTAGCTGCAAGCAGCAGCATGAGTCCGTGGGCCCAACATTTGATTCTTTTTTCCCTTTTAATGTGCCACATTTGGCATTCATCTTTCACATGAAGCCCTCTAAACTCAGTTCATTTTCCCCTTGAATTATATAATCAATCCTGGTCAAAAATTCCCACATTTTCCCCTTGAATTATATAATCAATCCTGGTCAGAACTTCCCAAAAAAGACTTCAGTAAGTCATGAAAATATGTAAATGATTTTCTGAAGAGAACCAATGAATTTAGGAACAATTGATAAGCTGCAGGTTCAGGAACCACAAACCACTCACATTTACTGGGGTCGACCCCAAATTGAGACAAATCTATTTGTCCAGTTCGGAGAACCTTCAAACAAGAAGAAAAGTGTTAGACCTTGTAAAACAAGCTATCATGAAAAAGACAAGAAACAGAACAAGAAAGATGGGCCGCCTCGCATTTCTTACATAAGTAAAAGAATCCACTTGCTGACGGAAAGGAGGGCTCTGTAACAAATCTAAGATATCCTCTGGAGTCCAGTGACCCTGCAACCTCATAATTACTGCAAAATGCACCAACATAAAACATAGAGGAAATACCAAACATAAGAACGTCTTATACCTCAGGTAAGTGAGATGTAAATCCTTCTTCAAGAGACAATGTCTCAATCAATGGCATTATCAAATCAGGCTTCAGTAGATCCCCTAATCCTAAGCCTAGGACAGCAAAAGAAAACATCATGGAAAGAAAGATTTTACAATAATGCACCACATGCCTGAGCATATAATTTGCAGGAAAGAAAGGTTTTAAAATCCTTTCACAGCTTACTACACACATATAAAATAAGCATTAATAATTACCTTCATCTGGATCACCCGAACCACCTGCACCATGTACCATCACATCACATCACACAAAAATTCAATGGTCATACCCAAGGACAGCATACAGAGATATGGACAAAAGTACTCTCTGAGAACATACCTCTAGCACCAATATTACTCAGGATTCTCTGCAAGTCTTCCATTTTCACTGGTCCTGATGAAGAGGTTACATCACTAATTGCTTCTGCACCAAGGTTTGGGACAACTAAGTCTCCAGCCCTGAAAGTTATGAGCAAAAATCTCATAAGAATAAAAGAAAAACACCACATAAGGTGTTTATGTGTGTGTGTGTGTGTGTGTGTATTGGGCAGCTACTTTTTCCATAATAAAAGTGCTCCCCAACCTTTCCTAAGTTATTTTGCAATGAATCACAGGAACTAAACAAGTTTATACATAGACAAACACCAATTTATGACTGTAAATTTCCATATAAGAGATTCCCTGAGTTATAGAAGTTATCCAGGGGCAAGCTTGTGCAAGGGCATAAGGGGATGGTGGATTAGACAAAGGCTAAGTGGCAGATGAGACGTTTCATTGAGAAAATGGTTTTGAAAAATTCCTTGAAAGATATCTTGATATTTGTTGAATAGCTATTGATAGCATGTAGCTTAGGTCACCTGTGTGAAGACTTACGAGAGACTTTACCACATCTTAGGTCATCAGAACATTGTATAAGGGAACAGAATCAGGAATGTCATCTTTGAGTACGTTGGTTTGTTGGAACAAATGTACCTTGATGAGACATTATCTTCAAGCATGCCTTCAGAAACTTGCAAAGGAGCAGCAGCATCAGGCTCTTCTTCATCAAGGAACTCTGCCAGACAACAAGACAAAGCAGTGACATTGCTGATAAGAACTTCACTCAAGAACAAGTACTGAAGTTATAAGCCAGGCCATTAGTTTGATGGTTTAAAAATGGTTAGAGAAATTGTAGGAAGACAAAAAACGAAGTTCACTCTTAGCAAGTGTTTAACTGGAAAAGAAGAAGACAAGAAATCCAATCAGTCATACATGACCTTTCCGTGTAAAAGAGGATTTCTTTAGGAAATTGTGGAGATGCGAGAAGAAAATGCAGATGCAAGATAAAAAAAAAAAAAAAAAAAAAAAAAAGTACCCTCTAAGAGAGATTGACATTGTGCAATTATACAATGTTCTAATGTGAAATTAGCAAAAAGTGATTTATCAACTACATCAAATTGCCTACATTTAAGAGAATGGAGGGGCGGGGGGGGGGGCTTGTTGGGGGTGATCTTGCTTTTAAACATAAGCCAGGATTTAGAAAGTTAACCAAGGACTCAAAACATGAAATAAAAATTTACCTAATGGAAGATTGATATAATAGTTGACAGAACTACATAATTGTGAGTCCTCTTCAGCTTTTGGCTCCTGCAAACATGTTATACAAAATGTTCCAAAATCATGCAACAAACAGCAAAGTCAATGTTACATATAAGAAGGTGAAAGACACAGAAAAAGAGCCTAACCTGCATCCAAAAAAAAAACTTCCGGTCATCTGTATTGAATTTCAAGATGTAAACTCTTCCCGAAACTTGATTAACCTGAATAAGCCAACGAATCATGATATTACCACAAATTATTAAAGACAAGTATCCTCCAACTTACGAAAAATGAGAAAGAAGTGAGTGTACCTTCTCAAAAACAGCCTCTTCAGGAAAAATAATCTGATCCTATCAATCAATGCGTCAAGAAAAAAGTACCAAGCTCCAACCACAAGAAATATCAACGAAGCAAACATATATATATATATATAAAAAAAAGATACATCTTCCACAGCATTCAAATTCCTATCAAGCCACTGAAAATGAAGCAAACCCTCCTCACCCTGGCACAATTCAAAACTTGTGACTAAACAAATGAAAATCTTTACATAGGCACGAACTATATGTAATACAAAAAAAAAAAGTGCAGTTTACCCTTCCAACGCGAACTAGTCCTTTTCGCAAATCAGGAACAACCTTTTTTCCATCAAAAACCATTTTACCAGCACGAAACTCCAACATGATTTCCTACCAATGAAACAACAACAGCGCCATAACATAACCTCATCAAGAAAGCCACACTTATACATACAAAAACAGCAACTTGAGGCTCTAATTGATAAGAAATAGAGATTTTAAGAAAGACCCACAATTTTAAAAGTGATTTTGTTTACCTGCATTGCTGGAATAGCTTCAGCTGATGAAGAAGCCGTCATTATTCTGTACTTGCTCTGTCAAGCTTCCTTTTTCAACGCTTAAAAAAAATCTCAAATTCCAAAATCAGAAACAATATCAATCAAAACAAAAGAAAACCAAGAACTGGAAAATTAGCTAAAAGGGCGTACCTGATGAATTATTTGAAAGATTTCTAGAGAGAGAACTTGAGGATTTGAAGGGTATTTATTGTTTAGAGTTGTTGCTGTTAGGGATTTTGTTTATGTTTTCTGTGTAATTTATACTTTTACTGGGACTCGGTTGATTTTCAGATTACCAAAATGATACTCCGAGTTTGACAAATATCAAACAAACAAGGCTAGATGTTTCAGGCAAATATTCGTCTAAGCCCCTTATGTTGTGAATTCGGTGCTTTCACATGGCAATGGAAAAGTGTTGGTCAATTGTGCCCACAATTAGATAATGTTTGGTTATTGCCGTGAGATAAAAGAAACAAATATAGCGAGAACAGAAATGATAAAATTGTGTTTGATAGTGATATATAAGATGGGATAACTATTTATATATTATATTTGGTTGATGGTGAACAAGAAAAATTAAAATATAAAAATTAATTATTTTATTTTAAATATGTATGATTGTTAGACTTATATATTTTAAAAAATAATTAGATATTTTTTTATATATTCAGTGTTGAGATTGATAATAGTATAATAATTTTAGTTATAAAACCTAAGTTGACTCATGACACAAGATAAAACTCGATCAAAATCAAATGATTTTTTTATAAAAAAAAGTTTTATTCGAAATGATATTATTTTGATTCTTAAAAAATAGGGTCAACCTGAATTAATCTAGGGTTTCTTTCGAGTTGATTTTTATATCGAGTTTTAAAACTATAACAATAATTATTTTTATTATGTTTTTTTTATACCTTTTATTTTGAAAGTATAAAATTCACTTTAAAATTACACCAATAACCAAGTTATTTTTATATTTATATTTTTATTTCTTCAACAAAATATATCTATGTGACCATAATCTCCATATTTTTTAATTAATCAAACACTATCCGAGAACAAAATGATTTGTTATGTGTCCACCACATTCAATGTGAGATACCTATGATCATCATCTGTTCTCGCATTTGATTTGATTAGAAGAGGGTAAAGAATTTTATTCATGGTTCACACAATAGGTATATGACTTGACTTGGTTTTTTTTAGATTAATATGAATGTCCGGGACAGTTTGAAATTAATCAATCTTCATTCATGAATCGTAAAGGTAAAAATCTTTTGATAAAACTAAAAAAATATAAAACAAAGTCTAAAGTACAAATACAAAATTATATATATATTGAGAAAAATAATTAAAAATAATAAATATATTAAGCTGGGTATAGATCTCATCCATTCTTATATTGAACCCCACTCGAGTAAAACTTATCATAATTATATTGGAAGAAGATGATAAATATATGATGACTTGAGTAAAATTACTTTCCCATAACTACCATAAGCTAGATTGTTAAAAACACACCCCATTGCACTCTTAACAATATTTAAGGATTAAATTGAGTTGTTAGAATTTTTAATAACCTCAACACCAAAATCTTTACTGTTTGGTTACCATTTTAATGATTAGATGGCAAACTAGTCATACATGGAGGAGGAAAGTTTTCAAAAAATTCAATTAAGTCCTAATAGTTTTAAGGGTACAATTGACTCCTTTTTCAATGACTTTTCAACAACGGTAGAAGGCGATTTTATCAATCTTGGCGTCAATCGATCAAGCTTGAGAAGAAGGGGCAAGATGATTATTCGCTACAAACATAGGGAGTCAAAAAGGAGATTTCAGCCAACAAAGCACCGTCTAAATGAAAGCGTAGGGTCATATTCGTCATTTGTGAAATCAGAAATCCACATTTTTCATCTCTATCCACCAAATACGAATTAACAGTACCGTGAAACAGGGTGTTTAGAGAGAGAAATGGGTGAGACTGATTCGAGTTCTTCTTCAATTTGGCAAGAGATTGAACAATCTGAGAGGTAAGTAATTAGTTTTGATCCTTTTATTTCAAATTTTTTTGTGGGATATTTACAAATTGATTTTTGGTACTGGTTTTTTATTAATTTTCGCAGCTACTTAGTTTGTTCCATGTATGAAGAGGCAGCGACTTTAGCTTCTTCAATTGTAAGACAATTAAAAGGCAACAACATCTCTGATAATAATGAAGCTTTTGACGAGAATGAGTTGTTTGACATGTTGGAATCAGCTGGAATGGTGTTTGTTCAGGCTTTGAATCAACTTGGCAGGTAAAGATGTAAATTCTCTCTTTGTTTTTGCTGTCTGTTTCATATCATTAGAATTTTTCTGAAGTGGGTTTTTGGGTTTAATCTGTTTTGTGCGGTATGGTATTGGCAAATTATGGTGACTATCTAAATGTAACGAAATTTATGACGTTCAATGCAGGACATCAGCTATTTTAAACGAGCTTAAAGTGCTGTTTGTTTCTGCTACAGCTATTCCTGTTCAAGTTCTTCTCACAGGGTATTCTTTACCTTTTTCAAATCACTGTTTTTTTTTTGTTTTTTTTAAATTCAGATGGAAAGTTATTTTGCTTTCAATGCATGTGAAGGGTTTTAGTTTTATAATTTTGTGTTTTGATTTGTTTGTATATCAGGAAGTGCTAAAAATGCTTCTTCAAATGGTTTTGGTTTTGCAATGAAGATATGTATGTTTAGCTAATGATAGTGTAGCTTAGTTCTTGAGAAGGTTAATTATGGACTTCGTGTAACATTTTGATAGGTTAATTTAAATAAGTTTTCGAGAAGGTACTAGGAGTTTATTGCACGTTTAGTATCTTCGACCCGCTTATCAATGGCATATAAGTTTTGAACAGATGCCTTGGTCAAATGTGCTTCTATATTTTGTGGAGGTAGGAGTCACATTGATTTCATTTTTATTTGTCAGGGCATGTTTTCAGATATCAGGAGCTTCTTCTGCTGGTGTCCGAGAATTTCTTGAGGAGTTCCTCAGCAACTGGAGTTTAGTGGATGGACAACACTATGTTCTTGTTGGTGCAGAAGTAGATGTTGATGTCCAGGATGGATGTGACAGGAGGTGTATTTTGGAAGTTGACAAGTATATGGAGGTTGTTGAAGTCTATGCTGTGACACTTCTTGGCACGACTCTTAAGGATATGGACAGTGCAATCTCATGGGTCGAGAAATCTGCATTACCTGAGGAAAGACGACAGGTAAAATTAAAAATCTTGCATCCTATGTTGGTGTCAGCCACTTTTTTGAATTGCTTGAATTAACTTTATGCTGAATGTCCATAAATCAAACAGTTGTGGAATTTTGGCTAATCTATGTATCTTATTATATTGCCATTTTTTTTCAGGTACTTTTGAGGCGACTACACTCTCTATATTCTCTCAAAACCATCAATTCATCACAAGTCTCAGCGGTTATGCCAGAAAATAACCACGAAGCTCATTATTCTTTGTCAAAAGAACTAAATGGTTTCGAAGGATCTCCAAAAGGATTAGAAGCCAATTACCTGCGTACTGGAGAGAATAATACAAAACAAACAATTTCAAAGCTGTCTAGGCGTGTAGATCCATGTCTTTGGTGGTTCCGGTCAGTGAATTTGAAGTTTGGGAATGTTCGAGTGGTGGTAACAAATGGGAAAATTCTCCTTGGATTTCTCTTCCTTCTTACATATTATGTTCTCCGGAGGAAAGGGGCTACATTGAATGGGTAAGAAGTGCTATTGCATTCCTGCAATCAGTCCTTTCATGATAGAGGGGGCACAAATAGGATTCTACTTAAAGTTCACCATGTCACTTGCTTCATGGTTATGCATGCAAGAACTGAACCTTTATGTGATTGAAAGTAAGAAACTGAACTACGCCTTTGTTCCAAACTAGTTAGGGATGGTTATATCACATAGAAAGTAAACCAAGAAAAGACTAATTGTGCTTCCTAGTTAGCAGTTTTAGAGAACTTCTAATCAGTGGGTATCGGAACTCTTTCAATAGTGGTTACCTTAGATCACAATTATGGGTTGCTGAATTCTCATACTGCTTGAATAAGAAATGGTAGTAAATTTGAACTAGCTGTAGAGGAAATCAAATTTCCCTTTTTTCATTGATAAATAATCCCTTTCTTTTATATATATATATTGCAGACTTGTAAGGAGGCAAGTTTCGGCTGCAAAGAAGGCTATGGTAGACTTGTGGCAGCTTGCATTTTCATATCAAGTGAACCCTCTAGCTGCGGTTCAACCTCTCCCTACTGCAACACGAGGCGGCCGGTGATGGCACCATTTTTCGAAAAATGCTTATGATTCTCTCCTTTTGGAGCTAATTCACGTTCTGTCATTCTTCTGGGGGAACCGTGAGGTAGCTCAAATTAAATTGCAAATACGTGTTCGATTGTCTGGAACATTCGTGTCAATCACATAATAATGATGTGTAACCAATGATACCTTTACAACGTTGGACTACTTTGTTCTTCCTTTTCCCTTTTAGAAATTGGATAAACTATGTTTGGCGTACAATCACCCTGTCATGATTATAAATGTTTAAAATTATGTTATGCTTATAAATATTTAAAATAGCTGAATAGTATTTAATTAAATTTTATTATCATCCTTTTGAGATATAAAATCAGTAATAAGATTGGTAGAAAACTAAAAAATATTTTAATAAATATATTTCATTTATATTAAATGATTTATTTTAATTAGGATGATAATATATAAAACAATAAATAAAAAAATTTGTTAACGCTAATTGGATTTATGTTATGTTGCTTGAAAAACCTACAATAAAAAAATACATTTTCATATTTCAAAAAATAAAATTTCTTTTAAATTTGAAGAAAGTATATTAATAATAATAATAATAAAAAATTTAATCCACAAACCCACTAGGTGGTATTGACTATATGCTTTCCATTATCAGCACTAATTGTATAAGTAGCACGCAAACCATAGTAAATACCATGCTCCAACAAAGATTTATTAATGCAAAGGTTATCATACATGTTTTCACAAATTTTATTTTCTATAATCATGAATATTCGATTCAACTTACACGTACTGTGTGTCTCCAACACTCCCTATATCATATGTAATAGGCAGGATTGAAGTTAATTTCTAATGTAAAAAAAAAAAAGTACTAGTGTTGACTATCTTGATTTTTTTAATAAAAAAATATTAGTTACATTTAATAAAATAAATTAAAAAATACATAAACTAATAAATAAAAAATTGACCTGTCAACGGTAATTAAGAACTAAAATAAAAACCTATCCAATGAAAGCAAAATATAAATGCGAATACAAATACTTAACTTTGACTATCATTTTTGTTTTATATATTTTATTTATTTTATTTTAAAGGTTAATTATGATAGCTAAGAATAATCAATTTTATATTTATAAATATTTCATGTAAATAAAATTTATTTATATAAAATATAAAAAGAAAACTTTGAAATAAATTATAATAATTTCTTTAAAGCGTTGTGAAATTATAAAAAAAAACAATTAAAAATAATAATTACCATTAAAAAAAATTAACCAAAAAATTAAAAGAAAATAAAGTATATTCATTATTTCTTTTTAATAATGAAAAGTAAAAAAACAAAACAAAAAAATCAGAGTTAACGTATTAAATAAAATAAAAAAAAGGAGTTAGGCGCTGATGGACTTGGAAGATGAGGCCCGCATGCTTGGCCAAGGAAAAAAAAAAAAACCCAAGTATATTTGGGTTTGAAAGCCTCGACTCACGCACTTGGTTTCTTTTCCTTTTGGGTTAATTACAAAATTGTTTTAAAAATAAATCGTTTAATTATTTATCATGCTCGAGCCACCGAAGCCAGATTGCCATCTCATGTAAATTTTCTAATCATGTCTTTCCTTGCAAAACTTTTTGTTTCTCCTGTCTTTGGATACAAATCACATGGTTGTGATTCTAGTGGATGGTGCGTGAACTGGTGTGCTGGGTGCAAGAACATTTTAGCAGTTTTGTGGAATCTATTTCCTTGTCCCTTGAACACAGACTCCTCTATGAAGTTGTATTTATAACATCTATGAATATATGGATTCATTACTGATAATGCTGCTATTTTTATAGGATCGTGGGAGAGAGATAAAGGTCATGTATGTTGAGCTGGTTGCTAATCAATTCCTACGCCAGGTTCTTACTCTTCAACCTCTCGAAGTCAATTCCTACGCCAAGTTTCGATGCATGATGATGAATCTTATTGCAACCTTACTTGCAAAGAAGTCTTTTTGATTCCTGGAAATAATAGAATGAATCCATAAGTTTACGTTTTGAATTTCTATACAGTTTATAGTTTAGATTTCAGTTTCCAAATCTACTTATTTGTTGACGATGACACAAACCCATTAAGGTTTCATTTCAAGGTGGCTATCCCCCCCCCAATCCTGTACTTCATATTTTCCTCATGCTTTGAAAATCTGCTGGATTTGGATTTTGTATGCTGTGTTTAACTATTTCTAACTTCCATTTTTGTTGTGGGTGACTTTACCTGAGAGATGGTTCGTGTTCTTGTGGCCACCTCAGTAAGGGAAAGTAGCTGCAGGGCACAACAGGATGCACTGCTAAAGCTGATGGACGCTACATGTAGGCGTGCCACTGCTCCGCCGGCACCCCCAGATAGCCTATGTCTTGTTGATGCAGGATATACTGAGTTTGATCCACAAAACTGCGTCATTCCCTTGAGCATATCTTATGTCAAATTCACACAATTGTTGCTTTTAGCAACCTTCTTAGCGGACGTGTCATGCACATATGAGCTTTAGGACTACTGGGATTTTGAGTGATCCTACATGAAAAACTCTGTTTCCAATGACTATAAGAACGAAGAAGAGAAAAGAAATTTATACTATTGTTTGCATATTTGGTTATGTCATAACTTTGTTTATACGTATAACACACACACACACTTCTATAAGCAGGTATCCTTTTTTTGTTCAGTATGCCAAATAGATGAGAGAAAACAGGGTGATTTTATGCTTGGTGTAGGTGCTGGTTTTGTGAACTATATCAGCTAATTCTAGAACTAAAAGAAAAGAAAAATGAAACTAAAACTAACTGTCTCCTACAGGAATTGCAGCTTAATTCTTCAGAGCAGCCATTTTATAAGGGGGGAGGCTTGGATTTCGGAGGAAGATAATTGGAAAAATGTGTTATCACAAAGGAGTGAAAAGCTGAACACAGAGATAGGCAAGGAAAGGGCTTAGCTTTGAATCCAATTCAAGGGCAGACCGTAGATCTCTGATCTAAATCCACAACTCAATCATGCATTCTAACAAAGAGATTTGACTTTGTCAGAACTTTATGCACAACCCTTCTTTCATTTGCTTTTTGAAGACAGCCTGCACTAACCTCTCCTATTCTTAGCAAACCAATTGTCTCTTCCTCTCTGTCTCTCTCCTCTCTTTCTTCCTATGCCATCAAAACTTCACCACCTTCCCAAGCTTCCTCTCCACCCCCTCCCACCCCAACATTATAGTTCTCTGTTGAAGCCATTCTTGACTGCAAAGGGCGCGCATGCCCCTCCACCAGTGCGCGTCCCACCACACTGTAGCATCATGGCTTTTAAAGATAAACCCGCATTTGTTCTTGTCTCTCTACTTGTATCCCTCCATTTTGTTGCCTCTTTGGGACTGAGAGACTCAGAAATCCTCCTTAAGTTCAAAGGTTCTTTATCGAACGCATCTGCATTGTCTGACTGGAGTGACAAGACCACACCATGCACAAAAAATAATGCAACAAATTGGGCTGGTGTAATTTGTGTTGACGGGATCGTTTGGGGTTTACAACTTGAAAATATGGGGCTGGCTGGCAAGATTGACATGGAAACTCTACAGGCTTTGCCAGATTTGAAAACAATCAGCATCATGAACAATAACTTCGATGGTCCCATGCCAGAGTTCAAGAAAATTGTTTCATTGAGAGCGGTTTATTTGTCCAACAACCATTTCTCAGGGTTGATCCCACTGGATGCTTTTGATGGCATGTTGAAACTGAAGAAAGTATATTTAGCACAAAATGAGTTTACTGGTGCCATTCCTTCATCTTTGAATGCCTTGCCCAAGCTTTTGGATTTGAGGCTTGAAGGCAACCAATTTACTGGGCAGCTACCAGATTTGACTCAGAATCTTCTTTCATTCAGTGTGTCAAACAATGCATTGGAGGGGCCAATCCCCGCAGGTCTCAGAAAGATGGACTCGAGCTCCTTTTCAGGTGAGCTGCCCTCTTATCATTAATGGCACCAAGCAATATGTTGCTTCTATTAACCTCTATTGCCATTTTCATTGATTAATATGAGATGTTGGATATCTAATCATCATTACTTCAGTTTTCTGAGACTTGAAAATATTGAGCCAGGCATTGATTTTCCCTCTTAAAGAAGATATTTGGAAAATTGATACCTTATGCACATCAATCCACCACCACAAAATTGATTTTTTGTACCATTTTTCAGATTTCTAGCAACGATGCTAAATGATTTGCTAGTACTTGAACACATTCATACCTTTTTTGGCTGAGCAGGCAACAAAGGTCTATGTGGACCGCCGTTAAAGGAATGTAATACCATCAACAGCAACTCTGACTCCAAGAAACCACCTGTGCTACTAATCGTGATCATTGCTGCAGTTGTGGGATTACTACTGGGTGCCATTGTTGCAGCATTCTTGTTCCTTCGTCGTCAACGCCAAAGACAACCATCAGCCTCAATAGAAGCACCACCACCACCAATACCGTCAAACCTCAAAAAGAAAACGGGTTTCAAGGAAGAAAACCAAAGCCCATCAAGCTCACCAGACCACTCGGTAGGTAGCAAGAAAGGGGAAGCTCCAAAGCTGTCCTTCGTGAGGGATGATAGGGAGAGGTTTGATTTGCCAGACTTGTTAAAGGCCTCGGCTGAGATATTAGGAAGCGGTTGCTTCGGGTCCTCTTACAAAGCAGCTCTTAACTCTGGGACGATGATGGTGGTTAAGAGGTTTAAGCAGATGAATAATGTCGGGAAAGAAGAGTTTCAAGAGCATATGAGGAGGTTAGGGAGATTGAAGCACTCTAACTTACTTCCTCTTGTGGCTTACTATTATAGGAAGGAAGAGAAGCTCTTGATTACCGACCTTGTTGAGAAAGGCAGCCTAGCTGTTCATCTTCATGGTATGTTTTCAGCACAAAACTTGGACAGTTGCCAAACGCGCACGGTGATGCTTTCCATCCATTGATGTGTGCTACACCATTGTTGGATGGACAGAATCACTCTACGCGTGCTTCCACAAACGCCCATACCATTCCTTGTGTTTCTCTTTCCATCCTTTCATATAATGTGTGCTGCTGCCATCTTTTTCTTTCAGGTCATCATGCTCTAGGTCAACCAAGCCTTGATTGGCCAAGCAGATTGAAGATTGTCAAAGGAGTCGTAAGGGGTCTTGCATACCTCTACAAAGACCTTCCCAACATAATTGCTGCCCACGGCCACCTTAAATCTTCCAATGTTCTTCTCACTCAATCCAACGAGCCCTTGCTCACCGACTATGGACTAGTTCCTGTGATCAACCAAGAGAACGCTCAAGAGCTCATGGTAGCCTATAAGTCCCCTGAATACTTGCATCACGGCCGGATTACCAAGAAGACCGATGTATGGAGTCTAGGGATATTGATACTTGAGATCTTATCAGCAAAGTTGCCAGCAAATTTCGTACCGCAAGGCAAGGGAAGCGAGGAGGAAGATTTGGCAATTTGGGTCAACTCTGTTCCTCATGAAGAGTGGACTAATGTGGTGATTGATAAGGATATGACCAACGGGCCAACAAAGCAAAATGGTGGTGGTGAAAGTGAGGTGATCAAGCTCTTGAAGATTGGTTTGAGTTGTTGTGAAGCGGATGTGGAGAAGAGGATAGACTTGAAGGAAGCTGTTGAGAGGATTGAAGAAATAAAAGAGAGAGATAGTGATGATGATTTTTTCTCCTCATATGCTAGTGAAGGAGACATGAGATCTTCAATAGGAAAGTCTGATGACATCACATTCTCTTAAATATTTCTAGCACGCTTGAGTCAAAAACTGGATTTCTAATCTATTAGAGGGGGGAGGGGGTCATAAATTTTTTTATTTTTTTTTTGGAGTTGAATGAAGAGCTATGGGAACGATAATGCATTCATGTACAAAAAAGTAGTTCTTGTGGATGTAAATGCAGGATGGATGTTGGAGTGAAAGTGGGATTGCCTATGCGCTTTTTTATTTTTATTTTTCATTTTCATGTTTTCATTTTTCCCTTCTTGCTACAAATGTCTTCAACTTGCATGCCTACCTCTCTACATTACTATTATGGAAATAAATACAAATATTACTATAATTTCCATATTAAGAGATTGTTCTCTTTTGACATTGCAGAAATCATGGATTGTTTTTACAACATCCATGGAAAAGATATACAGTCAAATTAATTGAAATATGATCTCCATAAATTACTAAATAAGCTAGTGTTATATTACATTATTTCTAATTAATCATTTGAAACGTGGTATAAATCGTATTGATATGCTGATATCAAAAATAATTTTTTTAAAAAATTATTGATATATATTTTCATATAAAAAATTATTTAAAAAATAATCATTATCATATTAATAAATTTTCTCTAAAATATCTTTCACGGCGCGGCGCATAAACAAACACTTTCTTGGCTATTGTGGGACTTAATTTTTCTTTTTCCTTGGTAGCACAACGGATAGCAAGAAAACTTGTCACATAAAATGGATTCACAGGGATCTGAATTATCTGATCAGTTGGTGTGATTGATCATGGCTTTTGTGGCAAATTTCTGTAATGTGATTGGTTAATTTAGCTAGCCCGTGCAAACCATTCTCGTAGCTAAGCAGCCCATGGAAGACAAAAACTAGCAAAAGACAATGTATCAATGAGTAAATGGTGGACTCTCTGTTTCGGTTACAGTTTCTGATGAGTGATGTGTAGGTAAGTTGACATCTTGGTGATGAATATTGCATTTTTAACACGTACAAATATGCACATGATATATTTGGAGTATCAGAAATGATGCATTTTTCAGAGACTCCATTAATAATAAAATGGTCAACAAAATTGTAGAATATAAATGATAAACTCAAATTTAACCGGCCTGAAATAATCCTAAAAAATCATGATCTTAGACAATGTATCTAAACCTAGCCTAAGAAAAGAGTCCACCTCCTATGATTATTGACCTAAATCATTAGAATCCCATGGAGTTCGCCTAAGAGGGAAGACAAGAGAATTGACAGTACGTTATTTTCCAAGATTCCAGGTTCTGACTCTGTCAGGTGCCAACACTTCCAGCCTGTTTATCCCATGATTTGTTAGGTCTTGGTCTGAAGACTTGGTGCTAATTAAAAAAATAATAATTTAAATCATTAGTTGTTTCTTTGGAGATTTTTTTTTATACAACTAATTTTAATTTTGTGAATTGTTTGGCTTGTATTAGCAACCCATTTATTTTGTTTTAGAGGTAAAAAGGAAAACAAGGCCGATTATAGGATAACATACAAATCACATATTCATGTAAATCACTAATATTAGAAAAAAAAGAATATTGCTTTGCATATAATCAGGATAAGGCGAACCTATCCAAATAAGGGCTCATCATCTCCCTCCCTTCTCAAGGAGAAATGATAAAATTTAGTGTGTTCTTGGGCTGTTCATTCAATCATGATACACATCATCACTCATTTTCATAATATATATTTGTTAGTTACAGAGATTATACATAAAAATCCTTGGGAAAGTTGGTTAATCTAAATTCTATAACTAACTTAAGACTAGTCTTCAAAGTCTGGTATTATTTGCTAATTTTGGGAGGTCACCAACTCATTTTCTTTGACTATCAAGACGATGATGATATTTGGTATGGTCTTAAAGCATATTTCAAGGAAACCAGAAGGGGCTAGCTATCATTGAAGTTTTGTTTGTTTTGTTCTCGTATTTTCTGAGCTGAAGCTGATTTGATTCTCACAAGAGAGACATAGATGGCTAGAAGGAATGGAGAAAAGAAAGAAAACAACGTTGCAGTTGCCATAGACAAGGATAAAAGCAGCCAACATGCTCTCAAGTGGACTGTTGATCATCTTCTCACCAGGGGACAGGCTCTTACGCTTCTGCATATTAAACAGAGCCCGGCGTCCATCCCCACCCCATGTGTGCCTCCTCTTCTTCGTGTCTTAATGATAATTATCAGTCATTGTTTGTCGTCTAGACCTTGCATGCAATGCACGTATATCGGTATATGCGAATCAAAACATCATAAAATCCACCACACAGTTCAGATGCAACAATTCCGATTTAAGCTAGCAGTTCTAATATCAAAAAAAAATTCAACTTTCGCTTGATATTGCTTTGGTTGCTCGTGATAAAATCTTGAGATGGAATGTTTAAGCATCACATTCACCACCGTACCGATTTTCTCTGTGGTTGCAGGTGGAAACCAAGTCTCCATCAATGAGGTCAATGAAGACGTTGCGAAAATATATAGCAAACAAATTACCAACCAAGCCAAATCGCTGTTCCTTCCTTTTCGTTGCTTCTGCACAAGAAAGGAGGTCATTTCTGCTCCCTTTTTCCATATCAAATCCCCATTTCATCTGGTTAACGTTTGGTTATGTAATTAAATTCTCACGTGCTACACTAATTTAGCAATGTGGAGATTACTGGGTTTTTATCCTTCAATCTCACCGTTGACGTTTGATGTAGATAAAATGCAACGAAATTGTCGTGGAGAGAATGGACGTTGCCAAAGGAATAATAGAATACGTTACCGCAAATGCAATTGAGATTCTGATACTTGGTTCATCATCGAAGGGAGGCCTTGTCAGGTAAAGCATTTATGGAGGGCTAGCTGATCATAACTCATATCCTCTTTGCTACCTAAAGAAATATTTATTTACAGGACAAATAGCCATTAGATTAAGACAATAAGTCTAATTCCCTGGGCTAAGTTGATACATAGAGCCTGCAATTGTTGGTTTGGTTTTCAGATTTCTCAAATCTGGAACAAACCAAGATATAGATGGATAAATGCCACGACAATGTTCCATCTAATTCTGTTTACAAGGTTCAAGCAACTTCAGATTTCCATCTGATTTCATACAACGCCATATCTCATCCTCTAAGATATAAAGTTCGGAATATGAATTTTGATATCATACCAATTATGTTTTTCTTCCCCACAGAAAATTCAAGACCACAGATGTTCCAGGTAATGTGTCCAAAGGAGCGCCGGGCTTCTGCTCTGTATATGTCATCAGCAAAGGAAAGATCTCATCGGTGCGATCTGCTAGTGGTCCACCACCTCCAAAACACTCCATTCAAACTCAAATGCAGAGCAGGGCCAGCAACACGTCTGATGCAGCTGAAACCCTTTTCAAGTCTAGCCTAGCTCCCAGAGGTCTGCCTCTCTAATAAGCATTTTGTTCTTTACACCACTTTATATGGCTTTGTCGTTTCTCATTAGAGGTGTATCGATCTTTTACAGTACCAGAGAGGTCACCATATACCCTGCAAGGCCTTCAAGAAGATATGGAAATCAAGTAAGTTCGACAGATAAACTTCTCTGAGGAGTATAGGTGTAAAATACTAATGACCATCAATAATCCATGGTGCTACAGGTTAATCATATAATTTAAAGTCTAAACGGATAGAAGCTTCTTCTCATTCTCTCCCAGTTACAATGGCAGGCAGTTCTATGTTCATATTGAATCATACTGGTTTCTTTGAACTTTACACGATTTGACACTTCTCTTTTCAATGCTTGACAAGGAACTTTCAGCTTGACATCTTAAATTTATTAGCAACTTTTTCCATGATACAAACCCTTTTTTTTTTTCTATTTTTTGGTCGCTTCACCGGTACCACTAGTCCTGGCACTACTGCTTTCCAACACCAACTTTAGAGGCAAGTCAAAGCAAAACCATAATATTTCTCACAACAAAAACTATGGCATCCATGCTCATGTGGCTGCCTCGTATCAGTGGCTGCCATCTTGATGCAGCACTGATAACGAGGCTCATAAAGCACCTGCAATTCTTTAAGGAACAAATTTGAAGATGATGGCAATTTCTAATTAGAGAATATCCTGATATTCAATGAGAGGACTAACCTGATAACCACCGAAACAGGTCACCATTCACTAGAAGAGGTGGAATCGCCAAATATGAGCCCTCCATTCCAGATTCTGACATATCATTTGTAAGCAGTGGAAGGCCAAGCATTGATCACGCATTTCCTGCTATCTACGATGCTTTTGAAACTGGAATGACACCTCGGCTTTCAAACGCTTTCGAAACTGGAATGACACCACGGCTTTCAAATGGCTCGGATTATGACATTAGATCCTTTGGGTCATTGTACTCGGGAAACAAATCAATAGATGCAAGTTCACAGTATAATTTCTCACCAACCTCACAAGGAAGTGGCAACACATCATGGTCGTCTTCACAGAACATGGTAACAACATAAAGTTCCAGAGAAGGCATAGTTAATGCATGCATAAACACCCACCAACATGCATCGATTTGTGTATGATCCTGATTGAACTGTGTGTTTCCTGAAATCAAGGGGCAGGTTCTGGTTGGCTTGTCCCAATAGATTTCTCCCAGAAGCTAACCCATCATCTTTCCTTTATAATGCTTTTACATTTGTTTTTCCATGCATTTTCAAAAAAAGTAATGTCCATTAGCAGTCATATGATTACCTATAGAAACATAATCATTCATAACAAACAAAAGTTCTGTGAATCATGGGAAGAAGGCAGGTTGACAGGGAGACAAACAATAAACATTAGGGCAAAAGTGAGGCATACACTCATGTAACTTAGAATGATTCACATTAGAATAGACAGAAAACAGAAATATAATGCATGCTTCATTCAAAATTTATAGGACGACATGGAATCTGAGATGCGGAGGCTCAGACTAGAGCTCAAGCAAACAATGGACATGTATAGCTCCGCCTGCAGAGAAGCACTCACAGCAAAACAGAAGGTACTGACAGTTCAAACCTTCTTCGACAGGAGTCTAAATTTGTTAATTCTATGGTACAAAAGTCCATCTTTCATAATGAATTTATCTGTATATTTAAAAATATATTTAGAGGCGTTCCATCATTCAAGCTCTCTTTTCGTTCTCTTCGGACTGGAAGCTCATTATGTGTTACTCAAACTTGAAAGTCAAAATAAACAAATAGCTCAGAATATCCGAAATCTCCAACCAAAAGCACCAATGGAAACATTGAATTGAAAATGAAACCTTGAGTTGAGCTGCAATGTGATTGAATTCTGATGAAATTTCATTACAGGCCAGGGAACTTCATCATTGGAAATTGGAAGAACAACAGAGATCAGAAGGAGCGCGATTAGCAGAGGAAGCTGCATTGCAACTTGTAGCAAAGGAGAGAGCTAAGTGTAAAGCAGCCATTGAGGCAGCTGAATCATCTCAAAGGATCGCCGAATTGGAATTACAAAAAAGACTAAATGCAGAAATGATAGCTCAAAAGGAATTCCAGGAGAAGAATAAGGCACTAGCATCCATTGCAAACAGTGATCTTCGATATCGAAAATACACGATTGAGGAGATTGAAGCAGCAACAGATGAGTTTTCAAACTCACTCAAGATTGGAGAAGGAGGTTATGGGCCTGTTTACAAGTCCTATCTGGATCATACACCAGTGGCCATTAAAGTTTTACGTCCTGATGCAGCTCATGGAAGGTCACAGTTTCAGCAAGAGGTTTGGAGCTCTGCCCATCAACCAAAAATAAATTAGTAAATAAACATAAACCTAAATACATCCATCATAACTTTATGGAAATTAAACTAACGAAACTGAATTCAAAATGATGATCACTAGTATCTTAGCAGAAGTGATGAAGAGAATCATTTAATATGAGGTTTTGAAACGAGGAACTAGTAACATTCACACTTTTCTTCAGAAACGTAACCAAACCAAGTGATTTTTCGAATGCCAAAGAGCCGACTTGAAAAGTAAATCATATTTATTTAGCCACTAGTTCTCCTGCAACAAATAAGTCTGACAATATTTTGAGCTAATCCATTGCCTTCAGCTCATAGAAGTTGAGCCACAAGTATTGAATTTAAGTTTCCCAAACTCGTGTTTTTTTTATCTTTTTTGCTCTAGGAAGACAACTAGACAAAATCCAGTGTAATGGCACTGCCCTTTTTTTCTGTTCTTTTTTATTTTTTTCCTATTGAACCATCTGTTCTTGGGTGTATTCTGAATTTCTGACAACTCTCATGCAGGTTGAAGTATTATCCTGCATAAGGCATCCAAACATGGTTCTCCTCCTTGGAGCCTGCCCAGAGTATGGCT
This sequence comes from Populus tomentosa, assembly GCA_018804465.1. Taxonomy (NCBI): domain Eukaryota; kingdom Viridiplantae; phylum Streptophyta; class Magnoliopsida; order Malpighiales; family Salicaceae; genus Populus; species Populus tomentosa. The sequence continues at coordinate 5,643,923 of CM031979.1, read as the reverse complement.
GCTTGGTCTATGAGTACATGGCTAACGGAAGCTTGGAAGACTGCCTGTTCCACCGAGGAAACAGTCCACCTCTTTCTTGGCAATTAAGATTCCGAATTGCTGCAGAAATCGGCACCGGCCTTCTTTTCCTCCATCAAACCAAGCCGGAACCACTTGTTCACCGCGACCTCAAACCCGGCAACATTTTGCTTGACCGCAACTATGTCAGTAAGATCAGTGATGTTGGCTTGGCCAGGCTTGTCCCTCCATCAATAGCCAACACTGTTACTCAATATCGTATGACATCAACAGCTGGAACATTCTGTTACATCGACCCAGAATATCAGCAGACAGGAATGCTAGGGATAAAATCCGATATTTACTCGCTTGGTATCATGCTTCTACAAATAATAACAGCCAAGCCACCTATGGGTTTAACTCATCATGTTGAGAGGGCCATTGAGAAAGGAACTTTTGCAGAGATGCTTGACCCAGCCGTTCTAGACTGGCCCTTTGAGGAAGCCATGAGCTTTGCCAAGTTATCTCTTCGTTGTGCAGAGCTGAGGCGGAAAGATAGACCAGATCTCGGAGCGGTCGTACTACCGGAGCTTAACAGATTGAGAGAACTTGCTGAGGAAAACATGCCTAGCGTCATGCCTGGGGGCAGCACAGGAAGCTCCCCTTATCACAGCCACTTTTCCTCAGTTCAAGTGAGTTTTACATGCTTCCATTTTTTTTTAACTCCAACGGCAAAGAACCTGCTCGTGCAAACTTCAATTTTTCCTAGGATAACATTTACTAATTTCATAGCAACTCGTTGATCTTACAAGTTACAACTTCTGCAAGCTTTACAATTCAATTGTTTCTGATCTGTTGCCAGGATGTGATCACAGCGAACTACAATCTGGATATGATAGCTCAAGAAGCCACCCAAGCACACCATCTAATAAAGGACGATTGAAAAACACTTTGTTGTAGCGAAGATAGATGTATTTGGCATTCAACATTACCTGAAGCTTGTTTTACATTCTTTTGTAGCTGTTGAAAAACCAAACTTGTTTTAATGCTGGCATGGTTTCTAGTTATATCTCAACAGCATATTCAGATCTCTCGAGTATTTACAATTGAAACTGATCAGTTATATCTCAACCATTTCCAATTCCACCTTCATCCTCCAAGGGTCACCACCACATCAGCAAGATTTGACAAACATTCTAGGATTTAAGATGATAGGGGACACCTTTTGGACAATTAACTCAGTCATCAGACATTGCATTGCTATTAAGCAGAATAGACATATATGGGGAAAATCATCACCATCTCTACCAAAAGGCAAAGTAATAGCTCAAGGTTGCATGTTGACTCCAAACTCTAAGAATCTAAAAGAATTCTACATGAGCATACTTCAAGTTTCAGTCAAACCAATCAAGATTTTACACAGTAACATAAGGCCAATAGTCAGTGTTTCCAAAATATATGTTTGCTCTTGTGTAGTTTCCCGGTATATATTTTAATGAACTCTCTCTGTGAGTCCACTTCTGCTGCCTATCAAACTCCATAAATGCCTCTGAACTTGAATGGAAGCCCCCTTCCCAAAAACACAACACTAAAGGATCTGTTAATAACTTTGGAGAATTATCCAAATGCATCTTGCTCCTGATGCATCAATGACACAACCACAAGTCACAAGATAAGGAGCAACCTTATCATGTTTCATATGCTCAAGGCCTAGATGGAGATCCCACAACAAAGACATTCTTGAAAAGCCATGGCTTGTACATTAAATGTAGTAAGATCGGGATGAAAACCAGCTTCCAGCATCTTCAGAAATTCCCTCTGCAAGAGTCTTCATTTTTCCCAAGTGTTCACCTTAGGAACTCCCTAGCCTGTAAGATTTTCTTTCCTTTATATATGCAAACGGCATTGCTCTAATTCCTTCTCTCTATGAGGAGTCTAGACCTTTTCAGGCGATCTCAGGCAGCTTCCATCTCTGCCAAAGAACCATGAAGACTATAATACATAACAAAAGCATTCCCAGTGGCGGAGTCTACCCGGAGACCCTTTGAGACCATCTTCTTCAAAGTATCCTCCATCAAATCAAGTTGACCACCCTTTCCGAAGCAAGAGATAGCCAGTGAGTAAACCTGATGAAAAAAGTCAAAAGTTCTCGAAGAACTTAACTGATCATGAATTTTGATTACTTCATAAAAATATATGTTGGAATTCTATGTTTAATACACAATTATGAAGGATTAAATTTTGGCAAGGAAAATTAATCCATAATACCTAAAGTACTGTATGATAACAACATGAAAGAAAAAAACACAGATAATTGGAATGATACAATCAAGAATTCCCCAAAATCCAAATGAATGATGCTAGCAATTAAGCAGTCAAGAACACGAAAATATTCTTCTTTTAATTCACACTTGCAAATGTTACTTTCACAACAACAAGTAAGGATAGCATAAAAAACAATAAGACTTGTTTTTTCTTGAGACAAAAGAAAAACAAGTAAAGGAGAGAAGGTAAGCTAACGCACCATATGAGAAAACACGGAAAAACAGAGCACAGAAGATGAAAGAGCTTCTCATGGCAAGGGTGCAGCACTTACTATGCATTGACTAAGAAGATCTTAGCATTTACAAGTGATCAACAATGGAGTATCTCATTAAAGTATTTATTGTTAATTTTTTTATACGAAAAACTGTCTAAATTATACTAAAATTATAAAAATTTTAACTTTCTAAAATCATTAATTAAATTAAATGTTAAATTAATAAAGTAAATAATAAATACCATAAATTTTTTTTTATTTATAAATGGAGGAGCATCTCCTTCGATTTAATCGATTTAGTTATATGAACCAGTTGATTATTTCATATAAAAACTATAATTTTATATAAAAAAAATTAATATATTTTATAAGTTAAAATATATATTTTTGTTCAACTTGTGAACTAAAATATAAATTCTAATTAAAATCTTAAAAATTTATTATGTATATAGATATAATAACTTATCTTTGTTTATTAATGCCAACCGAGCAATTAAAATAATTAATTATTATAAAATAATTGTTTGGTTTATTTTTGTTAATGAAATTTAAATGATGTTATGGTTCATATAATGATTTTAAAGTACAATAAAATTATAATTGATATTTTATTTAAAAATACAAAATTTAATTAAATATTATTTTTTTGATATTGATATCTAAAAAAATATATTACTTGATCGAAACTTTTTACCTCTTTAGTTCTTTTTATTTTATATATTAATTACCCAATTTACCTTAAAAAAACAGTAATCACTTACTAATAGGTTGTATATTATATACAAATAATAATAAAATTGATAATAATTTAATCAAAATAATTATTGCTACACACTGTTTATATTCCCTTCTCCACTGAAAACCACAGGCGTTAAAGCCTCCCTCTCTGCAAGGTAAGTAGAGAGTTGTCACTTTCTCTCTAAAAAATCTCTCCCACAAATTTAGCCTCGAAGAATCTCTTTTTCTTGCACTTCACTTCTCTAAATTTTGCACTTCTTTCTCTCTCTAGAATCTCTTTTACTTTGTAACTAATACATCTCCGTTAAATTCTCTCTTCCATGTTATATACACTTGTGAATACCCCAAAACCCTTTCTCTCTTTATAACAGCAAACCCTTGTCTTGAATTTTCAAGAATTCAAGATTTGAGGGTTGCCCATGTCTCAGTTTGGTCTGAAAATGGAGAAAAAGAGACCAAGAATCAGTCTTTCTTTGTTTTCAACCTTAACTGAGACCTTTTCAGTTGCCAACAAATCACCTAGGTCTTTGGAGAATGGTGGGGCTGTTGGGTTAGGAATAGTTGCTGCTATGGACGAGTCAGATAAAGTTTCTGACTCGGCTTTGTCACCAAGATCCAGTCTTCTCCCAATTGTTTCTTTGAAGAAACCTGCTTCTTATTTCAAAGAAGGAGGTATTGGGGTGTCGAATCTTGATAAAGATAGTAGTGGTGGTGGTGTATTTGTTGTTGATGAGAATGATGAGATTTATACTTGTGTTATTTCTCATCCTGGGAATAATGTGATTAAGCAAAGTGTTTGTTATGGTGATGAGGTTTGTATTGATCCAGGGAATGAGTTTGATGTTGGTTCTGGACTGGTTTATGCTGCTTCACCACCTGTGAGGATGCCCATGGATGCTGCTGTTGCTGCTGCTAGGAGGGAGTTTTGGAGCAAGGATTTCCTGAGTTCTTGCTATCTCTGCAAGAAGCTGCTTGAGGGGCTGGACATTTTCATGTACAGGTACAAAAATGATTGCTTTCTTGTTTTAATTTTAGTGGTTAATCACGTGTTTGGAATTGTGTGTGACTAGTGAATTGTGTGAATTCTGATCGGTTTGATATGCTTTTTGTTTATGGATTGTTGTTTGACTTTGAATTGCTGTGAAATTTTTTTTGTTTGAAAAATGCAAGTTCTTGATTGGCAATAGATTACTAGATTTTGATGGGATAACAGCCAATGGATTCGTAGGCAAATTAGTGTTGGGACAAAATCTTGCTTACTCGTGTTCTTTCAGTCATGACTGTGTCGTCCTGTTTTGACTGAAAACCTCCATGTAATTAGAAGATGATTTTTTGGATTACTTTGTGATGGAAAATGTGGACACGAGAGAGTTTATGCAATCGTAAAATCGATCAGGTTTCCTGTACAAGCAGAAAAATGTTCCATTTATGTAGAGCATATTTATGTTTGGATTTCTTTGTTCTGAAAAACACGTGGACTAGAAATGGGTAATATGATTGTATCATCGTTCAAAGATTCCATACATTTGGAACAGTAATTGAACTGGTTTAAACAAGTTTAAAATTAGCTGCTTCATTGTCTGGTTTAATAGCATTTAAATCTATCTTTGTATATTTATTGTCAGGCCATTTAAAATTAGTGACTTGGCTCAATGCCACCTTATCTCAGAGATTTTGATTCAAAATGGTATTATTCAGCGCTTAATTGGGGTTCCGTTGTCTTCCTGAATTTCATATGTTTTAGGCTGCATTTAGGAATTTGGAAAGAATTGTTCATCAGTGATGATGCTCGCTCTTTCAATTCGTACAAGAATCTGGACACACCGAATGTTTAAAATAGAACCCTGCAATCTCATTTTGTCTTTCATTTTCTGCATGTACTTTGAGAAAATGTTGAAATAGAACATTGCAATCTGATGAGTGAAAATGTGACAGCATGAGTTTCATTACTAGGTCAAATGATAAAATAAAGCAACTTTTTATTCAAGTTTATGTTATTAAGTTACCTCTAAAAGATTATATGCATCAGACTTCGGTGTGAAATGGGCATAAAGTAATCAGGGTGCACTTCTCTATTTTAGTTGAGACAATTCCATAAAAGTAGGCCAGCTAAATCTCAAGCAGAAGAAATGCCATTTTGGGGGTTGTCCAAATTGATTATGGTTGTAAAGAATGATGAAGAGATAAAACCAGAGTTGGGGTAGAAAGGTTGTCAACTTACATCCATTACTTGCATAAACAACTGAAAAACCTTTTGTTGAAGCCATTATTTTGATGCAATGTTAAATTTCTTAGCATGTTGGCTTGAGTGGGAGCCTTTGTGGTAAGGTCCAATGGTTCATGTTTCATCTGTAGAGAACTTGGGGCCAATATTGAATCATTATCTGGTACAAGTTGTTGGTGCTAAGCTGTGTACTTCTCGTAAATTTCTTTGGACAAAAACACTGCTTATTATTGTTGTTAGTGCCAATGAGCAGTTTCTATCTGGCTAAGTTGTTTTCTCCTTTACAAGTTTGGAAAGTCAATATCTGAGTATCTGTCTGATTTGTCACAGCAAAGCTGTTTTCTCCTCTTGGAGTTTCCTAGGAAAAAAAACAAACTGCTCGTTTATTATTATTATTATTATTATTATTATTATTATTAGTGACAACAAGCAGTTTTTCTCTCCTGTCTTTTTTTTTAAAAGTTTGGAAAGTTAATTATCGAGTATTTCGTGTAAGCTGTCAGAGCTTTGTTGTTCTTCCTCTCCTCTTGAAGTTTCCTGATGCAGAGATGATGCTTATCTTAGTATAATTGGTACTGGTCATTAATTTATTTCCATATTTACTGAAGCATGCCAGGCGTGCTTCATGTAAGCATTGTCAAGGATATCTTTCCTTCTGGTGGAAGATATGCTTTTTTAGGATTAGGTTGACAGATTTGTTATTCATTGAACACTGTCAATTGCAACTTGGCGAAAGTTAGAACAGTCAATCACAGCGTGGTGTTAACTAAGAAACAATTATACTGCTGTCATGGCCAAATGAAGCATTGGTGCCTTGTCAACAATATACACGGGTTTTTCTTTTCAGAAATTATAAAAATATCAGCAAAAGCACCTTGATGGCTCTTTATCCCTACAGTGCAGGACTTGAAACTATATAATATTGTCTGTCTTATGGGATGTTTTCCAGCAACTATACTAATTTCAACTATTCAATGAAATTTGAATTGCAGTCTTCATGATGTTTTTGGTTCTTGGTGACAATTTATAAAGCAAAGGCAAATGTTGTGGCTTTTAAAAAAAATGTGAGGTTGGGATTAGAATTTGCTCAGAATTTGGGTGGTAAGCTCTAGCTGTTAAAAAGTGTATTGGTTATTCCGTTCCCTAAATTTAAGTTAATAAGTTTCACTTTATTTTGGGAATTATGTTGTAGTAGAAGGCCCAAATAATTCTTATCTGCTTATGCATGTGGTCCTGATTCTTTTGGGGAGGCTTTGTTAGGACATTCAACTTGAGCCTCGAGAATTTCAGGGATAAATTACACTCATTCTCGTTCTCATTTCTCATAACTTACACTCATTTTCCACTGCTAAAATAGAAATGGGGTCCTTGTTTGCAGGGGTGAAAAGGCATTTTGCAGCCCAGAGTGTCGTGACAATCATATCAGAAATGAAGATTTCAAGGAGAAATGCGGATCTGAAGCTCGGAAGAAACAAGAGTGCTGCTCTGTATCGCTCAGCTCTTCTCCTCTGTTATTTTTTGCTGGAGTAGCTGCAGCATAGGGTATTTTACAAAAACACCAGTATCTGGTAAATGAAAGGATGGTAAAGAATATGAAGGATATCCCTAAAGATAAACTGCCATTGATGGCATGGAAATACAGTAGACCTGAGTTTTTAAGAGGGTTAGAGCAGGTAGTCTCCACACCTTAGATTGCAAGAAAGATTCTTCTGAGATGGGAGAATTTTATATAGGATTTCAAGTTTTCTTAATCCAGAAAGGGTATCATATATAGACTTGAGTTTTTCAATTTTACTATTATTACCCCATGGTCCATGGGTGCAAGGCAATATAGTTTAATAATTGCTATGAACTGGTATGGAGATTCTTGAAGCAATATCATTCAATATAAATTACTCTATAAGCTTTCAAATTGTTAGTTCATTACTGTGTGTTTTAATTGAATTATATGGATTTTTTCCCATTATTTTAAGGCCTCAGCATCTTTACCAAACAAATTATTGACTTATTAGGCTGAGTAAATTTGATTTAGATTTGTTTACTTGCTGAGTTTGCCCATGCTTACAAGTCCCTGGTCATTTTGAAAATTAAGATCCCTTTTCGGATTATGAAGATGGATTTAGGTAGTGTTTTCCTACATGCTCCTAGTGTGGTAAGGATTCAACTTCAACAACTTACCATTAACTCCCTCAAAACGACGAAGGATGGCTGCTAAGCTGATTCATGATTCAACCTGACTCCAGCAGCCATGCAACCTGGTATTAGCCAAGTAATAATCTTCACAATCCTTTTACCCTTACAGTGGCTCGTAAACCTCGAAGGATTGTTTCTAAACTGATTCATCCCGACTCAAGTTTCTTGCCATTTCACAACTATAATGATCCTATTACTGAAACCCAACACCTGATGCTTTCAAAAATACCGAGTAAAGGCTATGACTCTGTGATGACTGACGTCAGATACACAAGCAATGTCAAGGACCAGAGGGTGCTAATCTTCTATCAAATGCTACCAGAAAGAAGAAAAAAAGAGGAGTTTTGCATGGCTATGGCACCATGTAAAGATGGACAACTCGCTATAATTGGGATGCAAAACTACAATGTTGCCTGCGAGCTTCAGAAAAAGGGAATTGATTGAGAGCTCCTTGAGAAGCAGGATTGATTGTTGTAGAGATTTTAGGTTTGCTTGTACACAGTTCGAACACAATCCCTGTCTAGAAAATAAGGTTTTCTCAAAGATCTGAATTGAGAAAACTTGTAGAGATTTTAGTTTTGCTTGTAGAAATTAATTTATAATTATTATTTTTTCTTTTTTTGTTGGACACTTTCACCATCTGTTAGGAGACTTTTTGATACAATTAAGCTTGCGATAACATGTGATTGCAATCATGTGTGGGTCTGCCATAACTAGATGAGAATCTATTCAAAACAGATTATGTGGATGTGCTAGCAGATATATTTATAGACCAATGAGACTGGTTTAGGCTCAATAAGAGGTCTAGTCTTGTCAAATTAGAACAACAACTTATGTTAAGTTCTCCAAATATCCCAGTAGTCTACATCACTAGTTTATCCTTGTATACTCTAATAGTTTGAATACAAATAATTTACTGGTTATTTCAAAGTTAAGTTCTTCAAATTTCCCAGTAGTCTGCACCACTAGTTTATCCTTATATATTCTGCATTTTATGAATATTTTATTGTGGTATTAGTATCTTTTTATCTTGAACTGGACTTCTCTAATCCCTTTTACTTAAATATGTTATAAATTATAATGGAAAATCAAGGAAGCAAGAGAGGAAAAACTATGTTTTTATTCTTTAAACCAAACGAACAAATATCATCTAGTAGTAAACAACCCCCTTTCAAATCTCAAAGAGTTGAAATTGATGTTAATACTCTTGAACGAGATTTGGGTTACGAACTCCAGTGTGGAAACATCCTATTAATCAACAAGATGAAATTAGAAGACCTTATATCAAAATGGGTTCATATCAACCTAAGTTAGCAGAGTAACTAATGAATGAATCATAGAGACAATATCGTCGATTTCAATATACTTGGTTTGATCAATTTCTTTGGTTAGAGCACTCTCCATCAAAGGATGCAGTATTTTGTTTTCCATGTTTTATCTTTGAAAACAAAGTGTCTTGTCATCTCACATTCACCATCAAAGGCTTTAGAAGTTGGAAGAGGGTTAATGATGGGGTTAGATGTGCACTTTTGATGCATGTGAAAAGTCTCACTTCACCACATAATAATGTTGTGAAATCTACTGAAGATTTAATGAAAGTAAGTAGATATATTAATAAAGTGTTAAGTGCACAAACTATTGAAAAAGTTCAGAAAAATTGAAAGTGTTCGATGGCTTAGCTTATAAGCATTTGCATTTGGAGGTTATGATGAATCTTTGGCTTCTAATAATCAAGGCAACTTTGTGGAGATGATAAGACTTATGGGGAGACTGAATGTTGACATTGATGATATTGTCTTAGAAAAAGCTCTGAAAAATGCAAAGTATACCTCACTGACTATTCAAAAAAGGATTTTATATATTCTCGCGAACAAAATGAGGAAAAAGATTTGTGAAGAAGTTAGAGATGCAAAGTTTTGTAATTTGGTTGGCGAAGCCCAAGATGCATCAAATAAAGAACAAATGGCTATTGTTTTGAGATTTGTTGACATTCAGGGTTTTGTACGAGATTGTTTTTTTTTTGTATTGTGCATGTTTCAAATACTACTTCTTCAATACTTAAAAAAGAAATTTATGATGTGCTCGCTCAATATAACTTGCATATTCTCAATATGCAAGGTCAAGGGTATGATGGTACTTGCAATATGTGTGACGCATGGAATGGACTACAAGCTTTATTTCTGAGAGATTGTCCTTATGCATATGATGTATATTGCTTTGCTCACTGACTATAACTAACATTAGTTGTAGCAACTGAAAATGTGATTTATCTTTGGTTATTTTTCTCAAAATTGACAACCATTATCAATCTTATTAGTGCTTCTCTCAAACGTCATACCGAGTTACATTATGCTCAGGCTATGAAAGTTTCACATATGATAGCTACTAGAGAACATGAGACTTGTAGATGGGCTAATCAAATTGATAATTTACATTGAAGTGGAACTACTTGCTAGAGCTCTCATTTTGATTCTATTTGCAACTTAATAGATATGTATGGTTCAACTATTATTGTGCTTGAAAGTATAGTTCAAGAAGGATCTTCTAACTCTATATGTGAAGAAGCTGGTGGTTGTTTTATTGTGATGAAATCTTTTGAATTTGTATTCATCTTATATTTGATGCATAAAATAATAGGGATTACTGATTTACTTTGTCGAGCTTTACAGCAAAAATCTCTTGACATCTTAAACGCAATGGATCTTGTATCAACTACTAAAGCATTACTTCAAACTTTGAGAGATGCCGAATTTGATCTTCTCCTTACAAATGTGCAATCTGTTTGCACAAAATATGAGATTGACATACCATACAGGGGCGGAGCCTTTTACAAGGCTAAGGAGGGCTATAGCCCAGGGTAAAAAAAAAATAATGGCCCACTTTTCCTTTTAAATTTTACACAGCTTACGTTCTATTTTCCTTATCTTTTACAGCAAATATATAGCATCTTTTACAGCAAACCTAGCATCCCACTTTTCCTTGCAATTCAAATTAATTACTTGCCATCAGCCGCCACTTTACTTTCCCAGGTAATTAGCCACCAACCTTCTCTTCCAATACTAATTAATTAGTTATACTTTATAGTAAATTTATCTAAATATAAATAATTAATTGATTCACATGTTTTTTAAATAACTTGGAGTTTTAACTATTTTTCTTCTCAACAATATATAGTTTTAGCTTGGATTTTGAAGAAGAATCTATACAGAGAGCCGCAAAAGTGTAAAATCATCAGGTAAGAATTTACAAGCCATGACTTTTCATTTTGAATTCAATGTTTCATATTCATTATAGTAGATTGTTAGTAGAGTAAACAGTAGACTGTATCCTAAAAATGGATGCATGCTAACACACTAATAGTCTAGTACTAATAATTTACTGGTTATTTCAAAGTTAAATTCTCTAAATCTCCTAGTAGTTTGCATTACTAGTTTATCCTTATATATTTTGTATTTTATGAATATTCTATTGTGGCATTAGTATCTTTTCATCTTGCATCTGACTTCCCTAATCCTTTTTACTTGAATAGGTTATAAATTATAATGGAAAATCAAGGAAACAAGAGAGGAAAAACTTTGTTTTCATTCTTTAAACCAAACGAACAAACATCAACCAGTAAAGGACATTCTCCTTCCAATATTGATGTGTCAAATCATAGTGAACAACCCCCTTTCAAATCTCAAAGAGTTGAAATTGATGTTAATACTCTTGAACGAGATCCTGGGTTACGAATTCCAGTGTGGAGACATCCTATTAATCAACAAGATGAAATTAGAAGAGCTTATATCAAAATGGGTCCATATCAACCTAAGTTAGCAGAGTATCCAAGGACTGAATCAGGGAGACAGTATCGTCGATTTCAGTACACTTGGTTTGATCAATTTCCTTGGCTAGAGTACTCTCCATCAAAGGATGCAATATTTTATTTTCCATGCTTTATCTTTGAAAACAAAGTGCCTCGTCATCTCACATTCACCACCGAAGGCTTTAGAAGTTGGAAGAGGGTTAATGATGGAGTTAGATGTGCACTTTTGATGCATGTGGGAAGTCCCACTTCACCACATAATAATGCTGTGAAATCTGCTGGAGATTTAATGAAAGTAAGTAGACATATTGATAAAGTGTTGAATGCACAAACTGTTGAAGAAGTTCAGAAAAATCGGTTGAGACTTATGACAACAATTGAAAGTGTTCGATGGCTTAGCTTACAAGCATGCGCATTTAGAGGTCATGATGAATCTTCAGCTTCTAATAATCGAGGTAATTTTTTAGAGATGATAAGACTTATGGGGAGACTGAATGTTGACATTGATGATGTTGTCTTAGAAAAAGCTCCGAAAAATGCAAAGTATACCTCACCGACAATTCAAAAAGAGATTTTGCATATTCTTGCGAACAAAGTGAGGAAAAAGATTTGTGAAGAAGTTAGAGATGCAAAGTTTTGTATTTTGGTTGATGAAGCCAAAGATGCATCAAATAAAGAACAAATGGCTATTGTTTTGAGATTTGTTGACATTCAGGGTTTTGTACGAGAGCATTTTTTTAGTATTGTGCATGTTTCAGATACTACTTCTTCAACACTTAAAAAAGAAATTTGTGATGTGCTCGCTCGATATAACTTGCATATTTTCAATATGCGAGGTCAAGGGTATGATGGTGCTAGCAATATGCGTGGCGCATGGAATGGACTACAAGCTCTATTTCTCAGAGATTGTCCTTATGCATATTATGTACATTGTTTTGCTCACCGACTACAACTGGCATTAGTTGCAACAGCTGGCAATGAGATTTCTATTTGGTTATTTTTCTCAAAATTGACAACCATTATCAACCTTATTTGTGCCTCTCCCAAACGTCATACTGAGTTACATTATGCTCAGGCTATAGAAATTGCACATATGGTAGCTACTGGAGAACGTGAGACTGGTAGAGGGGCTAATCAAATTGGTAATTTACATCGAAGTGGAACTACTCGCTGGAGCTCTCATTTTGATTCTATTTGCAGCTTAATAGACATGTATGGTGCAACTATTACTGTGCTTGAAAGTATGGTTCAAGAAGGATCTTCTAATTCTATACGTGGAGAAGCTGGTGGTTGTTTGATTGTGATGAAATCTTTTGAATTTATATTCATCTTATATTTGATGCATAAAATAATGGGGATTACTGATTTACTTTGTCGAGCTTTGCAGCAAAAATCTCTTGACATCTTAAATGCAATGGATCTTGTATCAACTACTAAAGCATTGCTTCAAACTTTGAGAGATGCCGGATTTGATCTTCTCCTTGCAAATGTGCAATTTGTTTGCACAAAATATGAGATTGACATACCACATATGAATGCTTCGTACAAAAAAGCTACAGGTCGTTCATGTCAACAACAAGGTTCGGTGACAGTTTACCAGCATTATCATTATGATATATTTAACTCAACAATAGATTTTCAGTTGGAAGAATTAAATTCTAGATTCAGTGATGAGACAGTGGAACTCCTTGTACTTAGCTCTGCTTTAGAACCTAAAGACAACTTTAAATCATTTAAAGTTGATGCTATTTACAAGCTTGCTCAGAAATTTTATCCTGAAGATTTCAATGAACAAGAGATGTATTATTTGAGATCTCAGCTAGAGCATTATCAGATTGATGTGATTCATCATGAGAGCTTTCAGAATATGTCTACCATTTCTGAATTATGTCGAGGATTAGCTGAAACAAATAAGTCGCAGCACTATCATTTGATTGACAGGTTGATTCGTCTTGTTTTGACTTTGCCTGTTTCCACTGCCACTACAGAGCGGGCATTTTCAGCTATGAAACATGTTAAAACTGTGCTTCGCAATAAAATGGAAGAGGAGTTCTTAGCAGATTCTATGATGATTTACATTGAACGAGAGCTTGTTGAAGATATTGATTCGGATTCGATCATAGATGAATTTTATTCTACAAAACATCGAAGGGTGCAACTTTGATAGTATAATTTATTTTTATTTTTATTTTGAATTTTATGTACTTTAAATTTTATTTTTTATATATTTTATGTTATGTATTTGAATTAAAACTTTATTGTTAATTTGACAAATTTATATATTCGAGTGAATGATTAATCTTAAAAAATAATTTATGTATTTATATTATAGCCCAGGATAAGAAAAATTCCTGGCTCCGCCCCTGATACCATATATGAATGTTTTGTATAAAAAGACTACATGTCATTCATGTCAACAACAAGATTCAGTGACAGTTTACCATCATTATCATTATCATATATTTAACTCAACAATAGATTTTTAATTGAAAGAATTAAATTCTAGATTCAGTGATAGGATAGTAGAACTCCTTGTACTTAACTCTACTTTAGAACCTAAAGACAACTTTAAATCATTCAAAGCTGATGTTATTTACAAGCTTGCTGACAAATTTTATCCTGGAGATTTCAATGAACAAGAAATACATCATTTAAGATCTCAAATAAAGTATTATTAAATTGATGTGATTCATCATGAGAGCTTTCAGAATATGTCTAACATTTCTGAATTATATCGAGGATTAGCTGAAACAAATAAGCTAGGTATAATCTTCCAAACAACTCTTAGTGCTCCTATATATCCAAGATATATAGTCCATTCCATATACATGATGATGATCACTTGTCATTTCGATTCCAAATAATTTTTGTTTTCGGCAGCATGCATTACCACCACTAGAAGGAAACTTCTGCCGTCACTTTTCCTTTTCCTTTTCTTAATAATAAGAACTGTGGAAGATACTGATGCTTAGGTTATAAATTAATGGACACTTACAAAAACAAAGCAATGCATAATATATAGCATGGCCGTAGGGTGATCACGGCTTAACCCTATTTTTGGTGATTAAAAAAACGAAAAAGAAATGAAGGAAAGGACGAAAGGTGCGGTCATCAAGTGTGGAGCAATGGAAGTGGTCGCAGCATATCCTTTGGAAGATGCTGCCATTGCTCACCCATAGGAGGAGGAACCCACGTTCAGTGTCCCTTTGCCTCTCGTATAAAATGATCTCTCCCTTCCTTTCTCTTCTCCAACACCATACCTTAGCACAATATCTAGAGTGAGCTACGTGCTTGAAGATGCTCGTCGCTAGTTCTTTCTTTTAGCATGGGTGCCAATCCCGCCATGCACCCTCACCGTACGGCGTGGTGGGAGGCGGCGGAGTATACAAGGTTACGGATTGTTACAGTACTGGGTTAAAAACTTGGGAGAGAGCCAATTTCTCTCACAGGGCAACCTCAATCCTTTGGCATTTTCATTTGGAGAGGATCTCGATCTATCGCTTGCTCCATGCCATGATTATTATCTAGAGGCTCAGCTGAAAGCCTCAACGTCATGAAGATAGAGTTGGATCCTACTGTTTGCTTGTTCTTGTTTCTATCCTTGATTAGTTAAATATGTAAGGAAACTATGGTGCTGTTATGTGGGCTTTTCTTCGTTTTTTTTCATGTGGGAGTGTTTATGTATTAAATAATTAATTAGCACTGCGTCGATCTATATTAGTGGGAGTTGCCATGCAGGATTCTTGCAACACCAGTTGTAATGTGAACTTCCATGGTATCCGAGCTCAAGCTTAACGTTTGAAGCATGCGTGTCTTTTGTTTCTTTTAGTGTTTGCATCTAACGGCAGGTCAAGTTTTCCTACTGTGATTAATTTTAGTTGGTCGACTGTGGCTCAGATGTCCAATAACCCCTTGATTATCTGGTAAAAAAGCAACTCAAAAAATAATTTTTTAAAATATATAGTTTTTTTAAATGACTGATCAGTCATTAATTATATTCTTAATAGTAATCCATATAAATCCTAATAGGGTTTCTTTCGTATCAATAAAAATATTAATTGTAGTCGATTTAAACTTTAATATATAGTATTCCTTAGTAAGTAAGTTGTAGTCAATTTAAATTTCATTAGGATTCCTTTAACTTAGTATAGGTTAATTAATAATTATAAATAAAATTTTGAAAAAAATATATATATGTTTGTGTGTGTGTGTGTGTCTTAAAATTTAAATGTAAAAAGATGTTAGTCATTAAAAAAAAACTTGTATATTTAAAAAAAATTGTTAGGTGGTCGTGGCCCTCTCTCCCCTTCAAAATCTAACTTATGAGGTGAAGTTTTTCCCCATGCTTATAACCTCTCCACTAACTAATGTGAGAAAAACCCCAACAATCTCCTCCACACATTCAACCTTGGGTTGGAGCCACAACAACCCATTTCTTGCCCTAGCTATAGGGTCTGAACTTGTTGGCAAATCTAGGCTCTAATTTCAATTGTTAGATGGTCTTAGATTTATCTTTTCCTTGCACTTGTAAACTTCATGTTTAGAAAAATTATTTTTTTTTAGTTGCACTTAAATTTAATAGCATCTATTAATAAGATAGTTGTGGTGAATTTGAATCTCAACAGTAGATTAAATAATAATCATGAATAAGATTTTAAAAATATATATTACAATTTAAATGGATTATTATTGAGAATAAAATTACATTAGTTATTTAAAAAAAAATTGTTACGTTTTTTTTAAAAAAGAAAAGAAGCTAACTTATGAGGTGAGGTGTTTTTCCTCACAATTATTTAAAAAAAAGTTGGAAACTCGTGCAGAGACTTTCCTTGCCTTGCCTTGGGATCTCATGGGATATTTAGAATGTGATCATCTGGTGGGACAAGAACATGATAGAGCTAAATTTCTCCCTTCATTTCAACAAATTTCGAATCAGTGTTGACTAAAAACATCACCATCCAAGTATTGTATGAGCAAGATGAACTTTACCCCATTTTCATCTCCACATGAAAGGAACACATACAGCATACATCAAAATTTCATGAATAATTCTCCCGTGTCTGGCACGTTGAAATTTACAAGTTCTAAAGGAAATGAAAACGAAAGCTTCCAGCAGATTCGCAATAAGAACCTGGCCTCTTAACCGTGCTTGAAAATTAGCTGAAGATGGTTGCGATTTGAGAAGTGATCTATTTATGCGGCTGAATTGGTCAACTGTTTGGCTGGTATGATTTGATGTGGCTGCAGGCACAAAAGAAGAAAAGTGGAACCAGCTGAGAACACCTCAAGCATATATCAAGATAGAATTCAAGAAGATGAAAGAGACCACGAAGAAGCTTATATCTAAACACGATTGCCAAGACAAACTGTTTTCTTTATCATGACCCGGGAGTTTCATGGATGTGGAGGACATGGTCAACACTGTAATCTGAAAGGTTAAGGGATGACAAAAAGGCATGATTCTGAACTGGATGTGGAAAGTCTGGGAAGAGCATAGGCATTTAACAACATGCTTTGAAACCGAAATGAGGTTCATATTAAACGAAAATGTGCAGTTTTAACCAAGAAAACCACCGTGCCCCAGGCCAATTTTCAATGATGAATGGGATTATATCAGCTTCTTACCGCTGCTAACTCCTTTTCATGCTTTGGAATGAAAGCGGTATCAACATTTCCATTTTTGAAGTCCTGTCAGCAAGGGGGCATATGAGAAGGCAACATAGATCCAATCAGTTCAAGGTTCAAACAAAATGCATAGGGTTTTTTCAGTAAAATTCATAAATAAATTTGCAAATTATAGTTTTCCTAACCTCAATTTCAAGGATAAGTTTGTGGTAATCTATAGTCGTCGGAACTCCTGGATAGAGAGAGTGAGAGATTGATCAAAAATTAAAGAATATACAGATTCTAAGAACAAAAACAAATCAGATCTGTGAAAAAAAAAAATTAAGAGATGTGCTTGATTGTCTGAAAAGCCACAAATGGCATGTCTACTCTGCTGCAATTAGCAGCAGACTAAAACAAATCAAAGGATAGTGCTAGTTTACAGCAACCCTATGTGGATAGTGGCTCACCAAACTAATCGAAGGATGAGCATCAAAAGAGGTTTGCATTTGCATGCATCCAGATCAAAGTAAGAAAACAAAAAATGTGGTTTCAAAACTCTCACTCCCTAAACCCAATGTGCTCTTTCCATACAATCAATGCATTGCCACTATCTCAAGTCAAGAATTAAAAACATGGGTACCAGTGCGGGGCACCTTTCAAATTATTGGACACTTACCAGTAATAATAGTGTCATCAAGAGCCCTTTTCATTCGCTCAATTGCCTTTTCTCTTGTTGGAGCCCAGACAATAAGCTGCAATATGTTCCAAATGTCACAGTAATTAAAACCATATGATGAAGCCAATTGTTTTCAGTAGTTAGATAAGCTGTCATACATGGTAGCTTTAAACTGCAGACACAATGCATCCAAGTATCAACTACAAAATTGACATGAAGGGAAGGCTAATGTCTAAGGAAAAAAAAAACACTCTTTGTTATGTCTCATAGATACACTTTTATCCTTGACAACAATAAAAAAATTGAAAACATCTAGCTTAAGCAGGAAATCCATCGAAATGAAGTGTCTTCCAACTTTGACTATATTCTGAATTTTTTAATCCCTGTGTTCATTAGGACTCCAGTTAAAACTCGAACTTAACTCTAACTGCCTACGATGCCTTTAAAAATTTAGAAACAACTGATATTTAACCCAAACAACCACTTCAACAAACCTCGCCTTCATGATTTAGATCTTTTTGTAGAATAATAGTTCCCAATCTAGTGAAGGAAATGCTAGAGCACCCAGCACAAAAATGTGGGCCTGACAGAATCACATGAGCACAAGCTCAAGGAAATGAAACAGATTTCAGAGACAGCAAACAAGTCTAACGACAGGATAACAATTGTTGGCTCAGATTTCATGTAGACAATCCAACAAAAAAAGTTTTGAGCTAATAGGTGGAAACGCCCACACAACTCATTTTACAAGTCTGCACCAAACTTTGTGCATGGGCAGTATGGGGTTACATAATAAAAAACTAGTGCCTTTCTGTCACCAGCATACAACTTCAAAAAGAAGAAGAAAATCAACTTAAATTGATTAACAAGGAACCTAAGCATCTAGAAGTAAATTTATCCAGATAGAATGTGGTGGGCACCATTCTAAGAGAAAGAAAGTGGCTAAATCAGACAAGTGTGGGGCTTATCATTATGTCTATGGAGTAAATTTCAATGTATTCTCATTAGAATAGATGCCGCTAAGCAGTTACAGAATGTAGATATGCTCCTAGTAAGCAAAAAACAATCACATTGAGATAATAACATGAATGCCCCTTGTCACATGGCCAAAAACATAAAGAAGAACAAGGAATTGTTATTTGACAAACCTTTCCAAGTAGGGAATCATAGCTTGGAGGAACAACATAATCAGGATAAACATGGCTATCCATTCTAACAAACGGGCCTCCAGATGGCAAATATGCTGTTATTCTCCCTGTTTGTTTAGAAGGAAAGGAGCACAAATATTACGAGCGGCTGGATAATTATGAAATATGTTTTCAGGGAAAAGAAAATCAATCACAGCAAGATGAATGAAATTTTCATAATTCAACCAAAAGCAACACCAATAAAATCCAGGAGTTGTGTGAGATGAACAAACATTAAATAGACAAACTAGGAAATGCAATAAACCTCATGGATTGTCACCTTAAAAAGATTAGACATTGGGCGTTCAAATAGGAAGGATAAAACAGAGTTTGGGTGGAAAAAGGCATGCGCAATAGCAACTAGAAAAGTGGTGATGAAGAGGATCAAATAGCAGTAATAATTTAACACGAATGTAATGTTCAGCACAGTGTAGACATACCAGGCCCAGGTCGGAATCCCTTAAAAGCATCTTCTGCATTGATACGGCATTCAATTGAATGTCCTCTAAGAACAATATCTTCCTGCAAATTGAAATCCAGAGAACTATCAAACAGATGTACAAGCATAGGGCATAAATTCTTCTATTTATCCTTTGTTCCAATACCTGTTTGTATCGAAGTTTCTCTCCCATGGCTACACGAATTTGTTCCTCGATCAAATCAACAGAAGAAATCATTTCAGTCACCGGATGCTCCACCTGCATTTTTTGTTTTATCAAAAGAAAGAACTACTAATCACCAAGATAGGGTTTTTATCAACACAAGAACAGAAAACTAAATCACTAATCGCTTATATTTAACCTGGATTCGAGTGTTCATTTCCATGAAGTAGAAGGAACCCCTTTCATCCAAAAGGAACTCAACCGTTCCAACACCAATGTACCCTATGGATGCTGCGGCTGAAACTGCTGCATCACCCATGGCCTTCCGTAACTCAGGAGTCAAAGCTGGAGATGGTGCTTCTTCCAACAGCTTTTGGTTACGTCTCTATATAAGAGCCATTTTCAACAGAACCATTAGTTCAAATATGCTAGGTCTACTGCTAAAAGTAAACATGAAATAACAACCACAACAACAAGAAAAAGAAAGGGAGAAACAGGATGGGAATCTCTCCCAGAACATATGATAAAACTTTTATGCATTCTATCTTATGATTGAACATGACTGCTGAAACCAAACCTCTCAGCTTCCTTAAAATTATTGATGCTCATGAAGATATTACCAAGCTTTATGAATTCCCTAGAATTGGTTTTTATTGTTGAAAATGAAAAGCTATCTTCTTTTCTGTGAACGGTCCAACAACCTTTCAGAAATAGCTTACAAATGGCAACCCATTGTGATAGTTGCAAGATAAGAAAGTAAACAATACCTGAATACTGCAGTCTCGCTCACCAAAATGAACAACATTACCGAATTTGTCTGCAAGAACCTACCAAATCAAATAATGTACCAGAATGATTCAGAAGCTTTCACATTGATGTTGGGAGTAAAAGGATATATAAAAAAAGGAAAACTGCAATTTAGTATTACTGAACTGAACTATATTATTGACAAATTGAAATTCAGCAGTGTCAGAAGTGTTATGAGAAAAGTAAGACTACTTTTATCAACCTAGTTGAGTCACTCAAAAGTCAATAGTGTTTAGACTAATCAACTCAGAAATTGTTCCTACCTCATATCAGATTCAAATTTTCTGCAAAGCAAATTTAAGTACTTAATTTTCTGCATGAACAAAAGGACATTGCAGCACATGAATTCGGATTTGGATTTGGATTTGGATTTGGATTTATCTTCATCATTCAGCATATTTAATTTCTATTTCATTTCTAGATAGATCATTCACCCACTTATTTATCTTCACCATACAGCAGATTTCATTTCCAGATAGATCATTTATTCACTTATGCTAAATGCCTTTTACCCTCAATAAATAGATGAATTTATTGTTCAAGATACTCTTTTAAATTATAAAAACCCTGGCATCTTCCTTCTCTTCTTGTGATAACTAGTTGTACAGGTTGTCTAAAACAGATGCAGATTCTTCCAACAAGAATTGGATGTAGATTAAATCAAATCTCATTTGCCTAATTCGTTCCTAGCACTTCCTTCTTATAACTCGTAATTATAGGTAACAAGAAAATTTTCATTGCTAAATGCAAACCTGCATTAGCATTAACAAGGTTACAGTCATTCCCCTTCCAGACTCTACTCTAATGATCTTTCATAAGAAACCCTTCACTAACATAATCTCGAGTTAATTATGGGTTAGTCCTTGTAGTTTAGCAAAATTAATTAATTAGTCCTCATGGTTTCAAAACTATATATTTAATCCCTATATTTTTAAATCTATTTAGAACTTAATCCTTTTTTCCCATTTCATTTTCCAATTTATTTTGCTTCTTTTTTTGTAGAAATGGGGGGGGGGGGGGTAGAAGATAAGATGGAAAGACTAATGAGAAAAGAGGGCATTTTTCAGAGCACAATACTTCTAAAAGTAAGCATGGTCAACATTGGTCATAGGACTATTTGATTATATTTTACACTACAGTGACTAATTAATTTGTTTTTATACACTAAAGGGATCAAATTATAATTAATTCATAAAATCTCCGGACATAGATTACCTGGAACTCAATGTGTCTGGGATTTTGAACATACTTCTCCAAATAAACTCCATCATTTCCAAATGCAGCAGCAGCCTCACTTTTAGCTTGCTGTAGAGCAAAGGAAGCGAACTAAATTCAACCATAGACAAACAAAAGAATTCACGCAGCATGCTTCATGGAAAAATACCCAACACTACAATGAACAGGTCCACACTAACTTCGTACCTGTAGCAACTTTACAAACTCATCAGGTTCTTTGGCGAGCCGCATTCCACGTCCTCCACCACCTGCCGTTGCCTACAGAACATAGGTTTAATTCAATAGAAGTTTCGATGCTTTTTAATTTTATGCTTCATTTGCTTGGTATTAGATGTAGAAAAAAAAAATCCAAATCTCATAATTGCCAGTCCAGACCCTATTTTATGAAATTTCACTCTTGCATATTCTTCAGAAACCAAATGGAGCAACAGTGAAACTATTGAGAATAACTTATTAAAGATGCAAACATATAATTTCAACATAGAATCCAAGTGATAATTTTGGATAATTCTTATTATGGAATGATTTCTGAGATATTTTAATTGATTTTAGTTTTAATGCTTGGCACTATTGTACAAGGTTACTTGGAGTGCATTTTAGCTTTCTTCTCTATACGTGCACATGCACCACAGAGGAGAAGATTTCCAGCAAAGATAGTAAAGAGCTCCATAAATTGCTTGATGTGTAGCTGAGTGAAAATAAAACAAGTCGATGGCAAGGATGTGATCAAGCAAGAAGCAAGGAGAAAACACTACTCCATCCTTTCTGTATAAATACTAACTGACGTTTGTCTGAGTCTGGAAGGGTAGCAATGGCGTATATTGCAATTTCAATGTTGTCACAATTTGTATAAAACATGACTATCAAAGAAGGATTAGTATGAAGGGGATTATTTACCTTGATCATCACAGGATAACCAATCTCGTTGGCGAGCCTCACTCCTTCCTCAGTACTCTAACAACAATCAGTGTACAAAAGTTTGTCAGATAACATCAAACTACATCTTCTTATATTATCAAAAGGAGTAAAAGGAGCTAACCAAATAATTAAACTAAACTTGCAAGACATGCAATTCTTTTCATGCCAAAGTTTTCTGAATCAAATAATACAGATAATGGCCAAACATGGCACCTGTAATAAGCCATCACTTCCTGGTACAGTTGGAACCCCTGCCTTCTTCATTGTTTCTCTAGCAGTTGATTTGTCACCCATGACCCTTATACTGTCAGGCTGCACAAAGCAAACAATAATTTGCATCTTTTTTCAATTATGCAAGTGATAAACAGCCATAAACATGAATTCATGGTATACTTTCACCAGGTAAAAACTTGATCAATTCTCAATCCAATTTCTTCATAACATGCCAATGGAGTAACACAGTCTACTTCACCATTTACTGTGCTGAAAATTATAGGATTCAAGTACAATAAGGAAAGGATAACCAAGACGAAAGAAAAACACGAGGAAAGTTTTGCTAGAACCATGTATGACTCAGCAGAGAACCTTTGGCAAGTTGGTTTATGAATTTGAAGGCATGACTCAGCATTCAATAAAAAACTTTTGTAAGTTGGTGTATATACTTGAAGACCCAATGTAGCATTTTTTTTTCCATGTCTTTGTGCTAAACCTGAGAATTCCATCAACTTTTTGCCATCAGTTTTCTACTACAAAGCCACCTGAGAGTCTGAAACTACTTTATGAACTTTATAGATACACTGACTAACATACAACCCAAGCTGAGATAGAACATGTACCCCATCCTAAAACCTAGAACCATAATGAGATTATAGTGTAATTAACCACCTTCCAAACAGAAGCAGTCAAGGTTAAACTTAAAATTCAGTGACAGGAAATGTATTTGCCTCAAGAAATTTGGTGAATAACCAAAAAATAACAACCAACTCGGCAATCACAGTTTTTAGTGTAAAGATAAATCTTCCCACTGTCTTCCACATGCTTTTTACTACATGTCAAATAACTAAAGATAATCACCAAACTTCAACAATCTGCATCATACCATACTAATGAATAAAGATTTACATAAAAAAGGATATCAGCCACTAAGGGATATTTTTATTAAAAAAAAAAGATTATAACAACAGTCACCATTAGCCATAACCCCAATTATGGGGCATACTAGATTGAATTGCTGTTCAAAATCTGTATACATGGTATTCCAAATATGGGATTTTTCACTTATCTATCATAATTGAGAAAGCGGTGGTTTTAGCATCTAATTCAACAGCAACAAAAAACATAAAAAAATAGTTGACATGTGATAGGCTAAGATATAGGAGATTATGTATTAATCTCACTTTTTACTACTATTGAGTTTCTTGGTCTCTACTTACATTAGGCCCAATAAAGTTTATTCCATGTTCTCTGCACATTTCCACAAATACAGCATTTTCAGCAAGGAAGCCATATCCAGGATGCAGCATTGTACATCTACGACTTATAGCAGCAGATAAAACATTTGGGATCACTAAGTACCTGTGGAAAAACAGTTAAACATGCAAATAAATTCATTATATTCCGAATCTACAACTTAAGAGTATCATGCATTTGTTATTGAGAAATTAAATGACTACTCAAGAACCAAATTATTTCTATATAAACATTGCAACTTTCAACAAGCAGGAAAAAAATTATAATCACCAATTTATAAACTAATTAACAAGGGGCGTAAATGTAATCAAACCGCTACCAGCAATGCTTTAATGAATAAGATATGAGGTGAAACATAGAGGGTAGTAACAACTGTTAAATTAAGATGAATTGTTTCAGATTACTGACTCTGACTTGGAAGCTTTTCCTAAAATCCCCCTTACTAGTTGCAAACTAATATCCATGTGTACATGTGACTGATAAAGTAAGGATATTATAACCACTTACGACTGACTGCTGGGCGCTTCACCGATGCACACTGATTCATCAGCCAATTTCACATGGAGTGCATCCTTATCTATGGTAGAGTAAACAGCTACACATGGTATCCCCATCTCATGTGCAGTTCGAATAACACGAACAGCAATCTCTCCTCTGTTTGCTACCAGAATTTTTTCCGCGCGACATGTAACCCCAAGAGCTCCTCCATTCTTAGCACGGTGACTAACGTGGGCAGTCTGAGCTCTTTGTCTAGGAAAGTTAACCTTATTTCCCATCATAAAGCTGCATTGAGAACTCCTGATTCCACTAGTTTTCCCCATGAATAAACCCTTATGCATTGAATAAATAAACTATTTCAGTATTTGTAACAATCACGGACTATTTCACTAGATATCACAACCTCATAAAACTAAAAATGCATAGCAGTATCATTGGAATTCTTTAAAACATACAACAACAATGCAGGTTATATGCATCAGACATGTACTTGCTATCACTTATCTTCATATTTCAAAAACATTTTTAATGAAAAATCCAACCTCTGAGCTCATTAACCCTCCCAAACCATCCTCATTATTTACATCACCCCACATATGCTAGCAAAATCATAGAATTGAAATAGCACCACGTATCAAAAATTCAAGTAAATCACTGAATTGGCTTCAATTCCCAGCTCCACAAATACAAACTAAGCCCAACACTACAGAGCCATCAACCAATACCATCCCCCAAAGAATAAAACAAACAAAACCCAAGACTCATTTCCTTCTAATGAACATTCCAACGCGAACCCATTACAAATCAAACAAAAAGAAGACACGCTTCTAACAAATTCAAACCAAAAACAAGTCACGCGCAAAAGCAAATAAGCAACAGAACAGAAACACAAAAACAAAAGAGCAACAACAACTTACAGGAGTAGAGGTAACAGATTTGCAAACAGGCAACGTAGCCTCCATTTTGGAACCCAAAAGGTCTACAAGATAAACAAAAAAAAGAAAAACCACTTCAAACAACAACACAACAGTTACATTACTTAAAACATCAAAACAAACATAACTAAATTAGATCATCACTAGATATAGGTTACCTTGAAGAAGAAATGATGGGTTATTTTAGAAGCAAAGAAAGCACAAGGAGAAGGAGAAGGAGAAGGAGAGAGTATTTAAGATAGAAGTGAGGGAAGGAAGAGATTTGTTGGGACTTTGGTTTGTGTTGCTGTCTTGTCGATAGAAACGAGGAAATGCTAAGCGAGTCAGAGAGTGTGAGAGATTGAATGCTCCGCCTAATTGGGTTTGGGTTGCCAACCCAAAGCTAAAGAGAGCTCTTTTCTTCTTGACTTTTTTATTTTTTCAATCTATACCAATATCCAATCATATTCTGCCACCTCGGTTTTATTAATCGTTGGAGTCATTGAAATGTGTTTGGATGTTGGATAGTTTCATGAAGAGCCGCTCAGTGAATCACCAGCTGGTTTTTTTTTTATTCAAATAAATATCAAAAAGTTGTTTAAATAATTTCTTATTATTTCGAGGAAGGTTTTTACTTCACTCCGTATATTTCATTCTAGTTTAAAAAATAAAATAAATCGAAATGGATTTTATCTTGTCTAGATTCTTGATTCATTCTTAAACTCCATCAAAATTTTGGATGGACATTTTCAATTTTGTTAGGTTAAAAATGTTTTTATTTTAAAAAAAATATATTATGTAATCTTACGGTATTAATCATATCTCTTAATCCGATCGTTAAATTATATTAAAATTTTACAAGAATTTTCCTGATATATTTTTTTATTTCAAGTTAAACTTTTAAAGCAATCAGAGTCTAGAGAGACCTTGTAAAATTATTGATAGCATTTTTATTGTTTCATTTAAATTTATAATTTTGTTTTAAAAGTTTTTTTTCTTTTTTTATATTAGATTATTTTCAATTTCATCGTTCAACAATAGATTTATTGAGAATTGAGCTTCATGATATGTTTTAATTTGTTTTATTTAGGGTTATTATAGTCTTATGACATGGATCATGGATTTGAAAGGTTAACCTTAGTTGACTCGAGTCCAATATGTTATAGTTTCAGTAATTTTTTTAAAAAATATATGTTATCTTGAATTTATTTTTTTTTATCAAACTATGTTTTTAACAGTCGTTCATGTTGTCTTTAAACTCATCAAATCAATCAGATTTTATCGGTCCAACTTTAACTTCTTTATTTCTATTTGAAATTTGAAAAAAAAATTTATTATATAGTCTTACGGTATTAATCATATCTTTTAATCCGATCGCTAAATCATATTAAAATTTTATAGGAATTTTCCTGATATATTGTTCTATTTCAGGTTAAACTTTTAGGGCAATCAGAGTCTAGAGAGGCCTTGTAAAATTGTTGATGGCATTTTTATTGTTTCATTTAAATTTATAATTTTGTTTCAAAAGTTTTTTTTTCCTTTTTTTAGATTAGATTATTTTCAATTTCATCGTTCAACAATAGATTTTTTAAGAATTGAGCTTCATAATGTGTTTTAATTTGTTTTATTTAGGGTTATTATGGTCTTATGACCCGGATCATGGATTTGGAAGGTTAACCTCAGTTGACTCGAGTCCAATATGTTATAGTTTCAGTAAAAAAATTTTAAAATATGTTATCTTGAATTTATTTTTTTTATCAAACTATGTTTTTAACAGTCGTTCATGTTGTCTTTAAACTCATCGAATCAATCAGATTTTATCGGTCCAACTTTAACTTCCTTACTTCTATTTGAAATTTGAATTGTATAATTTCAAGCTAGTTTATCTTTGGATTTGAATTGAAATTATGTTTGTTGAATTAATATTTCGAATTATATATATATATATATATATATATATGTGTGTGTGTGTGTGT
This sequence comes from Populus tomentosa, assembly GCA_018804465.1. Classification (NCBI taxonomy): domain Eukaryota; kingdom Viridiplantae; phylum Streptophyta; class Magnoliopsida; order Malpighiales; family Salicaceae; genus Populus; species Populus tomentosa. Next base: position 5,616,536 of record CM031979.1, on the reverse strand, counting down.
GTGTGTGTGTGTGTGAACAGTACAACCTCGAAACGGTACGCCAAAACTCTCTGAAACCAAAATATACCATTCCAATTGAAAAACAGAACGTCAACCAGAACGAAATTGAGAACCTTGCTTTCAAGGTTACCTTCCAAACCCATAACCATGAGAAAAACCTTAAATTAAAATAAATTATAAAGTTAAATTCTCAATCAACTCAATGTCAAAGAATAGAATTATAAAAATTAATAAAAACAGAACCCTAAAAAAATCAAAATGAAACCGGGTTAACCTGTCAAATTTACAATTTGAGTCATAAAATTGAAGCAACTTCATATAAAATAAATCAGAATAAATCATGAAGTCTAATTTTAGTAAACTAAATATTAAAAGATAAAATTAAATGAAAAAACCAAAAAGAAAAACCAAAATCGTGACCCAGGTTATGAGACCAAGATAATCTCATATAAATAAATTATAAAACTCAATTCTTAATCAACGCGATATTGAATGATAGACTATGAAACTTGAAGATTATCCTTTACATGAGCTATTCTATTTCAGAAAAAATATATTCAAAGCAAACGATTGTCTCGCATTAAGAAATTTTTTTAAGTGTTTTTATAAATAATATTGGATTGATTGAAAATTGAGTTTTTATAAATCCAAAAATAACTTTATAAGTGTTTTTGTAAAGAATTAGATATCTTGAAATCAGGGGTAATTCAATTTTTGTCTTTATAATCCATTAGTTATTAAAAGATTATAAGGGTATATGTGTCTTTTTATAATTTAAAAATATTAAAATGATTAAATTACCTATAAAATAAAAAAATTAAAATTATTGACCAAGAGTTTTTTTTATCTTTTTTTTATTTTTTAAAATATAATAAAATAAATTTTTTATACTTGGAATCAAGAAAAAAATAAATTCAGGCGTAGTCAACACATGGTGGCTAGCTTAACAACCCTGATTGGTGGGGAGAAATCGTCAGAATTCAGGCCAGAGCGATTCTTGGAAGAAGACACGGAATCTGTTGTCGGTGGAAAGGTCGATTTTCGCTTCGCTTCCTACCATTTGGCATGGGCAGACGTAGCGGCCCAGGGATCATACTTGCAATGCCAATCATGGGACTGGTGAAAGCAAGATTGGTGTCAAATTTTGAGATGAAAGCTCCACCACGGGGAAGATTGATGCGAGCTAAAAAGGAGGGCAGTTCAGCTTGCATATGGCAAACCACTCCACTGTTGTTTTCGACCCAATCAAAGCATGATTTCATCACAAATTCGGCTTTGTGGGCATGTACCAAATCTACTAGCTTTGTTTTCTGTAAAATCGTTCGCTTTTTTTTTAAATGAAGCTTTCAATGTGTAGCACACCATCTTCTCTTTTACAGAATTGCAGACAAAATGAGATTTATTTCCAGAATATGGTAGTCTGCCGCTATGCATGGTTGTTTTAAAGTTTCATAAATACATAAAAAACGATATGTAAAGCAGGAAAAGGCATCAAACAAGTAACTTTTTGTTTTCTTTCATAGAAAATTGAATGCTTCAAACATTGCAGCTCTGCATTACATGGATTGACTAGTAAAAGTAACACCTACAAAGCTTCTGATGTCTGTCAAGTTAAATCTAGAGAAATTAATGACATTGCTGTTAGGCCTTACATGGGTATACCTTTCATTTCCCATGTTTCCAACTTTGTGTTCACAAAGAAAATCAACTGTCAAATGAACTATATCACCAGCAACAGTGCCATTGAAAAAACACTAGAAGCAACATGAGGAGGAAAGGAGATGGAACCTATAGTTGTCAGTTAAAGCACATCTCAAGTGACCACCATGGAAACAATGTTGCATGAGATGAGCTAATGTGCCCATGGGTGCTTGACCCACACGCATACAAAAGCCTGCAAAAAGACAGCTTAAAGGTAAAGAGAATTTGCAAACATGATACCTCGCCGAAGGCTTTCGCTGGCAGCTGCAAATTTGCTTTCTAAACTGACTTCACCCACAGCTTGAGCAGCAGCACGCAACTGGGAAGGCAAAGAAAGCAATTATTGGCAATAATTCCACTGAAATTCAAATAAAGAGCTGCACAAGAAAGCATATACTGTTTCCATGTTCAAGAGAAAGCCAGCATACACAATATAGATTATCTTCAGAGAACGGAGTGGTGTTATTGAGACTTTTTGGAGAGACTATTCTATTGGGAACAATAGATTTGGACCTTACAACAATTTTCTCTTTGAAGAGAAGTAGCACAAGAAGATCAGCACATGACGTTTTAGAGTGAATATTTCACAATTTACCTGATTCAGAAACTCATCTAATCTTCTAGCACTTCTGATAATGCTACCCTCAAAGATATCAGTCATTTGTATGACCTCAGAAAAACTAGCTCCCTGGAAAAAGGGCAAAGCAAGCAGATTATTCAACACTGGACTAGAAAAAGAAAAATTAAACCCAAATGAATTTGATACAGCACTCAGGTAGTCTTCAATAACCAAATCCCTGTGGCTTAAAAACAAATAAGCAATGGTCAAATCCATAAACTTGTCTGGATGTACAGACCAAGAGGTATAGGGAACCTCTCAGAAATAAGTCATTGTGTTAAATGGAAGACAAATTGAAATGATTGCCCAGAGAGAGGGAGGGGGAAAGTTTGGCTGGCTGAATAAACATTGTTCACGGCTACCAGCTATTCAATGGCCAACTGGTTGAGTTGCCGAAACACCAATTTGGATGTCAGCAATATCACAAACAATACAGACCAAAAATGATCCCTCCAGAATTTTCATGCTGATTTAGAAATTTGCCCAAACCAGACACCAATCAGGAAAAGAAAAGGGGGGGTCCATATTAAACAGTCCATGGCCAACAAAATAGGAAATTCTTTGAAAATAAAATATAAAAAACCAACCTTTGACCAACAGTAAACCACATCCACCAAGAACGGTCTGACTGTTGATTCCACATATTCATCGACATTTATGTCCAATTTGCATTCATATTGTATCTGTAATTATGCAGAAAGACATTTATGACTGTTCTTAAAGAGTCAATTGCATAATATAAACAAACCAACAAACAAAAAAATATAGCAACCTCTGCTATTTTTCTTGCGCTCTCTTGGAGTTGTTGCAATGGTTTAGCAAGTTCAGTTCTCAAATGTATTTGCTCACTTGACTTATCTACAGGAATGAAGCAACTTGCAAGAGCAGCAACTTGGTGATGATCAAGATCATTGAAGGTACCTGATAAAAAATTCATTATCATTAACAAAATTAAATATTGCTAGATGAAATCAGAGGCTCAACCTTAATTATATGCATGTAAGACCACCAGCAACATGGCCAAAGAAACCCAGCCTGAGGTAAAATAAGATTCTGCAAAGCATGGAAAATTAAAGAAAGAAAAATAATGGTCATAAGCTCACCATTGAACATCAGTTCTGTAACAAGTAGTTCATCTCCTGTGTCTATCAAGCAGGCTGCCCTGCCCTTCACCTGGACCACACCATCAGCATCTATATGACCAAGCCTTTTCAAGACCCGTGAACGGTTCTTAAGTTCTTCACGGAATTTTTGAAGCTGCAAAGAATTGAGAATCAAATTAAAAAAACTGCAGGTGAAAAACTGAAGAATGTAACAAATCATGGAGTAGATAATAACAAGCCCAACATCAACAAAAGCAAATACTGGCAACCATTTGAACAAAAGCCACAAAAGGAACAGCCACTCAAGTTTGCATGCTTGTGCTATTTTCCTCTTTATTCAGTGTGGCTATATTGTCCAGATATGGACACCCAATCAAGATTCAACACCTCTGGGCAGGGGGCAGATTTTCTAGTGTCTCTTTTAAAGTACACTAAAAACATCAGAGCATGCAAATGGAAAAATTATCAGTACCTAGCGAAAAAATGATCTGCTGCATGAATTATAAGAAAGCAACTAGTAATTCCATTGTACACACAACCACATGCTACACTATTAAATCAAGGCTCAAATTATTGGCTGATCACCCATGCAAATAATTCATTATGCTTGAAGATGCTTTTTTTTCCCTTTTCTTTTCTGATAAATGGAGATCAAAAATACAAAAGTGCTCCATGCAATAAGATGAATCAAAGTTTATGCCAAAAGGCATTCTCTTCCCACAGGCTTTCAGAAATATACATTACACATCCGGAATCAATACAGAGAAATAAATCCAACTATATCTTACTAGTTCTGTCAAACTAAGTATCCAATAAGGGAAAATACCTGGGAATCACGCATTTTCGACTTAAGTTGTTGAATTTCATGATTCACCTCAGCTTTCCTATGAAAACTTTTCATCTGGTTTATATCTTGAGACTGCATGCATAAAATCAAGTAAGTGTGATTGCTAAAGATACCACTTAAAGCAAACATTGTCGAGAGAATTTTCCAAGTGCAGTAACTTTCTAAAGAATTTTGAGTAAGTTGATTCTAATTGATATGAAAACCTTGTGCAGTGGATGCGCATGTAACTTCTGTTCCAATTCCTCAATTTGGTTAACCAACTCAACAATTTCAGGATCCTCAATTTTCATGTCCTGCAAATAAATAGAACCATGATACAAATAACAGCAGCATTCTTAGAGATCTAAGCTCAAAACATTATATATATGATAAAACAAACACGAAAAGTCAAATAGTGAAGATACCAGAAGCAACTGAGAAAGTGTATGGGTGAGATCTATTAATGGTGCTTACAGCAGAGTGACGATAGGGAACATCAATGGCCTAATGCTCTCTGAGCCTTTTTTTTTTTTGGAAAGGAATGAAAGTCTGAAAAGTGAACGGAAAGAAAACTCCATATGTCTCAGCTAATTTGGGCGTTGTATGATAAAAGCTTTGTTAAGACTACAAAATATTTTCCATATTCCAAAAAGTAAAATAAAATGTGCCAACTCAAAATATAAGGCTTGATGCTTGAACATGGGTTGGTGGTGTAATAATCTGGGTAACAGCTCCAAAGCCCATGTAGAGCATCAAAAGGTTTGTAATTTTGTTCTATGCCTATTATATGCTCTTGAAATGAGCCAGCATTCAAGTACATGAATAGTTACCTTTACAGGGTTAAGCTTTGGAAGGCCTTCAGGAAACCGATTCCCTAACTCCTGCACTGCTAGAAGTATACTTTGCCTTGCTTCCAATGGCCGAAGGTCAGCAGGAATGGATATCCTCACTTTGCTTAGAGCACAGATCAGGGGCAACTGAACAGGAACCTAACCCAGAAGTAAACAAACACATAATCCCCACCAGACCAGTACAAGCACTAGAAGTTAATTAGTGGGCCACAATACTGAAAAGAGATTAAACTACTATCCCACTGATGCATCAACTTACCACATGCATCTCACCCTTTTCTCCAGGCCGAGGTGGACATGGTCTTGGCCGGGAGCCACTCTCACTTGGTCCAGGAGAGCAATGAAGTAAAGTATCTACTATATAACCAGCACCTTTTGATGGCAATGTTCCCAATCCTGCAGTGGGCTTTTTAACAACATTCACTACAACTCCCCAACCCCAATCAGTTCCTCCTTCTCTTACCTTGATCTGCAATACAGACAGCCACTACTGAGGGGACAAAAAAGATATAACATTACTGAAATTATAAATACGTGTGCAAATGCAAGTGAAATTTGCAGAAATGAGGAGTTATTGTTCAGCTCTTTTCCCTCTAACTCACATCCTTTAAATGTTTCTAAATTTTTTGGGGGTAAAATCTATAATGTTCTTCTGATCTCTTATGCCCATATATCCCAGCAACATATATAAGGTTGTGATAGAATCAATCGCTAATAAGGTTAATTAAAGAAAAGAATAAAATATACTAGCCATTTAGTAGCACACAAACTTCAACAACAGTGTTCATTGTCCATACATACCAACCGACCAGTGCATAGATAATAAAGAATTCTTTCAGGCCTTGTTATTTCCTTCATCATCTTCTTCTCAAGCTGGGCCATCTCAAGTTTTAGATTATGATACCCAGCAACTTCAGCCTAATACAAGACAACAAAAACTCATATAGTATCTACTTGTATTATTTCAAGAGAGAGAGAGAGAGAGAGAGACAGAAAAAATGTTTTTAGAAACAGAGGGAAATGATTACCTCTCCTGATGCATCGAGAACAGCAGCTTCCTCTTCCAGTTTTGAAACCTTTTCCCCTATGTCTGGTAAAGCCTGAAAGAGATAAAGATCTGAGTGATTGAACACTTCATGAAGTCAGGACATGCACACAAGGATGTGAGGGATTTGACAGAAACCTTTTCGTACTGGAATTGATGAAATGAATTTCTTATCACGTGTTCAGCAGTGAACTGGCCTTCAGCACGGCTCATTAGATTTAATATCGAATAGTAGCTCAGTCTGAAAGTACTAACTAGAGGAGCCGGTTTGCCCAAAACCATGTCTTTGAGTGTATTCATCTCCATCTGAAAAGGTAACAGAAAAAGTAATCCGTTTGAACGAGAAGACCAGGTTGTTTTATTGCCTTCATCAAGGATCTAAGCAAGATACCATGATGTGCTGCTAAAAGCCTATAACTAAAGACCATTAGTTTCCATTGACACAAAAGGCTTATATGTGTAGTATGGGCAGCATTCAAGTGAAAATGCAGGTTGACTTTCATATTTATACATTTATATAATGTGTAAGCAGATTATTGTACTAGTAAACATAAACCCACATAATTAACATTTAGCAGAACAACTTTCATTTTAATGTTATCAAGATGGTTGAAAAAAAACAAGTAATAATTACCAAATTCACACCAAAAAAAATGGAACCAAACAACAAAGAGTACAGCGCAGATGAAAAGCTATAGAATTACCCGTTCATCAATCATTATGATACAAATACCCCGCTCATCTTTGCCACGTCGTCCAGCCCTTCCACTCATCTGTAGAAATTAGTAGAATCAGAAACTAATAATAAGATATATATATATATATATATATATATATATGCATAAGGATTTATGTGTACGTATGTTTTTCAAAGCTCTAGAGAAATGCAACAAATTATCACTTACCTGGATATACTCACCAGATCCAATGTAACGATGACTATCACCATCCCACTTCTTAACAGCTGTGAAAACAACAGTCTTTGCAGGCATGTTTAAACCCATCGCAAACTGGCATAAAAGACAGATATTTAAAGGACAGTTCATCATTAACATTCAAGACTGAAGTAAGTTGCAGAGACCACAAACTGATTATAACTAAAACTGCAACCCGGTTTCCTGTGAAGACTTACTGTCTCTGTGGCAAACAGAGCCTTCACAAGGCCTTCCTGGAAAAGAAGCTCTACTAGTTCCTTGATTACAGGGAGAAGACCGGAATGATGGACAGCAATGCCTCGCTTAAGTAGAGGCAACATTAACTCAATAGCAGGCAAATTCCTGTCTTCCTCATTCAAGCAGAGTATTGCATTGTTAAAAACCTGCTCCACGATATCCTTTTCCTCTTGTGTATTAAAATCAAGCTTAGACATAGACATGGCATGTTGTTCAACCTCTCTCCTACTGAAGCTAAAAACTATAACTGGTTGAAACTTCCGTTCCATAATCATCTGAAATTACATGTGAAAGCAATGATTGAGCAGTTTTATCAACAAGCTGTACAAGATGAACAGGGAAAACTACAATTCCCCACTTAAAAATCCAGAAAATGCACGAACAGACAATAGCACTCACATTAAAAATTAAAAATCACTAACTTGGAGCATATAATAAGAAGCACCAGTACTACGTCAACAAGCAGTAAACTTCTTTTCAACAGAGCGTGTTGTCTGTAGCAAATTTAATGAAATAATTGAGAATAGGGAAAAAAAAAATGAGAAGTTGCTTATTACAAATGTATTTGAAGAGTCTGAGGATCCATCTAAGAATATTCATTTATTTCACAAAACAGTTTCTTCTCAGTCAATTGTTATGAAAAAAAGTTCAGTTTATTGATGGCATCAGAAAAATGGAAACTCAAAAACTACATATGGTGATAGAGAAGAGCTCATTGGAGAGAGAAAGAACAATAAACACCCATTCAATGCTCAATGAAGCAATAAATGAAGGCACCTCATGATACTACAATCAAGAAAGAATGCACAAATAAGAGGGCAAACCTTGACAATTTTGTATATGTCAGAACCCCCTGAAGCATTCCCACCCTTTGAAATCCTTCCACTAGCTTTAGCATTTGCACTCTTGTTCCCCTCACCAGCTTTCTGCTTAGAGAAAGTATCCTGCAGCTTCATAAAATTGTCCTCCCTAAACTGCTCACTCTCGTCAACCACAAGATACAACCCAGCACCGCCCACAGGAAAAACATAATGCTGCAAAGGAGTTGGTCGAAAATCTGTGTAAACCACATGGCAAGGCTGCTTATGCAAATGACAAATCCATTCCGCAAACTCGGTGGCATTCGACATAGTCGCAGAAAGAAAAACCATTTTAATCACTTGCGGCATAAAAATAATACTCTCTTCCCAAACGACCCCTCTTTCACGATCCTTCATATAGTGAATCTCATCAAAAATAATCCAAGCAACTTCCTTCAAAATCTCTGAACCCCTATAAAGCATCCCCCTAAGAATCTCTGTAGTCATAACCAAACAACTAGCATTTGGTGACAGGGTAACATCTCCAGTCATCAACCCAACATCTTGAAACTCCTGATGCAACTCCCTATACTTCTGATTACTCAAGGCTTTCAGCGGAGAAGTATAAATAACCCTTTGCTTTTCTCTGAAAGCCATTGCAATCGCATACTCAGCAACAGCAGTTTTCCCTGCAGACGTATGAGCAGAGACTAAAACACTTTCATTCCTTTCCAAACAAGCTACAGACACCTTCTGAAAAGGGTCGAGTTCAAATGCATAACTTTTTGCCATCTCCCCATTAAACAATGGATTCGACAAAGTCCCGTGAAAGGTTTCATCTTTATTCGACTCATACCCATGTGGGACTGCAACTTCATGAACACAAGTCCGTGTCAAAATCCTCTTTTTCAAAGCAGAATCTTGCTTCTGTGGTGTACCAGCAATCTCTGCTTTCTCTTCCTCTTGTACTTCCTCCTCCTTCTCAAGCTCTTTTCTCTTAGCAGGTGTTAGTGTACCCTCCATTTATATTTTCTAGCTTAATTTCACTCCTCACTCACTCTAAGTTCTAAGTTAAGCAAAAATCTTCCAAAAATTAAAACTTGTGCGCTCTTTCTGCTCATAAGAAAAGAAAACACACAAAAACAATAAAAGTTCAGATTTTGTTACAGTATCAGAGCACCGGAACAAGTTGATAAGCATCAAAGAAAATTAAAAGAAACCAAGAACCTAATTCTTTTATTGTTTTTCTTCTAATTTCAGCTTAGAAAACAGAGGTTTTGGTTTTAAAGAAAGTGGTTTCTGCTTGTTTGGTCGCAGAGAAAACTCTGGAAAATTAGAGCATCTAGTGCATCGTAAGAGAAGTACAATTTTTGGGGTTTTGTTAATTTTCCCTAATTTTCTCCGGAACCAAACAGACAAGAGAGAAAAATAAACAGTGGAGGGAAAGTAACAGGAGTACCTTACTTTTGGCAAATGGAGGCAGAAAGCATCGGTTCAGGAGAGAGCCCTAACTATTATTATTATTTAGATAATTTTAAATTTTTAAGGGGTCGTGGTTTTGTGCTTCTGTTGGGCTGTATTGGACCCAATAGGATTTCATTGGGTTTTACAGTTTTTTTTCAGTTTAGCTTTTTACTGGATCTGGGCTTCTGCAATGTAGGGTTCGTGTTAATTGTTTTTTAAAAAAATAAAATGTGTTGGTTGCACAAACATGTTTTAAAAAGGAAGAAAATTCTACAAAATAGCTTTTTCTGGTTAAATAAACTAGTTTTATTTTAATTAAATAAAAAAATGATAATAAACAAACAAAAATTAAAAAAACCAACCACGATAACTTGAAGAAAAAAAATTCTAGGAGTAGAAAAACTATGTTTATTTTTTATCCTATTAAATATGAAAATATAAAATTGAGAAAAAATATTATAAAAAAATAGCACAAGTCAACCCTGGTAAACATGATGGATATGTAATTTGGACAATAAGAGATGAGTCAATCCGTGTTAACCCGGTAAATATTTTGTTCAAATCATGAGATCAGTATAACCCAATAAAAAATAAAAACCACAAAACCATTTAAAAAAAACAACACTAGTGTTGAATAATAAAATCAGAAAAGAAAATAACTAAAAAAAAGTTTTTAATTCCCATTAACTTTTCAAACTCATGACCTAGATCATTAGACCAAAAACACTATATATGAAAAGTTCATGAAACTCGATCCCTAACAAATCAAATGTTGAGAAATGAAACCGATAAAAAAAAATGCAATCACACAAAAATGATCTAATTTTTTTTTTCATAAAAAAAGAAATAAAAAATGAAGATAAAAATAAAAATAAAAAAATAAATTAAAGGACAATTATAATTTTTTATTAAAGGTGAAATTGAAAAGAAAAAAAAACTTTAAAAAAACTAGGACCAAATTGAAAAAATATAATATACCATAAATTTGAATTAAATGATGAAATTGAAAAGCAATGAAATCTTTACAAAAGGGCCAACTAAAAAACATTCCAAATCAAAAGAATAAAGATTAAATTAAAAACAATAATATATGATAAATTGAAATTAAAGAATGAAATTAAAAACAAATATAACTTTTATAAATGAGTCAGTGACATAAATTAAAAGTAAAAAGGATAAATTTTGAAGTTGAAATACCAATAACAAAGAGAACATGATGTAATTTTTGGACGAGAAGATAAAAAAAAAAAGAAGAAAAGAAAAGCACTATTGATAGCAAATTGCTTAGTCATTGTTAACACTCGCCGAGTTAATAGGAAAACAACATAATGGTGCTTCCAACAATATGATGAAAATGTATTTTTTATTTTCATGAAGCATTACATGCATCGTCCAATGTAAATGGGCCCCTTATACTTGATGGCGCTGGTGCTATACGTACCAATAATTTTTTCATTTAAATAATAATAAATTGTTCATAAAAAACCAAATTGTCATCAATAAACCTCCAAATAACAAACAAAAAAGAAAAACTATAGTAAAAAGACCAGAAAGCTCTACACACAAGGTTTAGTTTTTTTTTTTATTTGAATGGTAAATTTATCATTTTGATATATTTAAAAAAATAAAAAAATGTAAATACGTCTTGGTTCCAACTTTTTTTTTTTTTTACTTTTAAGGTAGTTAGGTAATTTTTTTGTTCTTAAAAATTAGAAAAAAAAAATATTTATATCCACAATCAATCCTTTAATGATTGATGGACCACGTGAAAAGACTAAAATACTTTTAATAAAAAGACATTTGGCTTTTTTTAGGCAAGGCAACATCATAATTACATTGTAACATTGAATATATATATATATATATATATATATATATATATATATATATATATGACCTGGTCAATTTGCCTTTGTTTTAGCTTTTTGGTTATTTATTTTTTATTTTTAGAATACCAGTGGTTTTGGTCCTTCCATTACTCAATATTTCAAAATAAATAAATATTAATATGTGTTTTCTAATAACAAAACAAAGAAGATATGGAGTATTTCATCTCAACTACTTCCTCAGTTTGCAACTAATAATAATTAAATTACTTTAATTATTATTAAGAAAAACTAAACCATCTTAGTGTTTTAATATAATTTTTGAGTAAAAGCATTGTGGATTTGAGGAGTTTATTTTGTGTGAGTGAAGAATAATAAATATTGATATACATACGAGAGAATGTTATTAAAAAAATAGTTAAAAAATCTTATTGTGGATCATGAGATAATTGCAATAGTGTTTAAATTTTAAGTTTTTTCTTTTGGCTTTCGTTTTTGTTATAGAATTTATTTTTTCTCTATTTAGTTTAATCATTTTATGTTAGAACCCAATGAGTTAAAAAAGTAAGTGGATGAAGTATGAATTATGTGGAAAAACTAAAGAAACAACCTAATTTTTATACAAAAAATGGTGAGGTTAAATATGTATATCATTTAAACCATCTGATAATTCTACTTATTTATTAGAAAGTTTATTTTAAAAATGTTAAACTTGACTCTTCTATTCCTAGTATTTGTATTTTTTTGTTGCAGGATTTTGCTGATATGTTTCATGATGAGATTTTCAAAAGATTGTTACCAATAAGGGGCATCAAACATCATATTGATCTTGTACTTAGTGCATTAATTTTTTATCACCCAACCTATTAAACTAATCTTAGGAAAACAAAAGAGCTTTAAAAATAAGTAAAAGAGTTGATTTTATATAGGAATTCTTTTGAGATGGATGGAAGGCCCGTAACTCTTTTCCTTTGGAACCTAATCAAATATATGATAAACAACTAAAATTAAAAAAAAGTGGAAGATGGTTAAAATAAGAGCTTGTATTTATTAGAGAGACTTTTTTTGCTAACAACGTTCGTATGAGCTTTGATAATGATGTTATTTATTAGCTTAATACTGATTTTTTTTTTCTTAAAAGGATAATCTTCATGTTATAGATTTGAGGACAAATCCTTTTGAGAATGGAGGAGATGATACAAACCAAGTTATGTTTGAATTTTGCCTTAAAAGGCATACTAACCAATTTTACAAGATTTGATGTATCTCTCAAACCGTATATTAAATCAAGTTTAAATTTTACAAGGAGGTACTATATACATGAAACTATATCTTGGTAGAAATTTAAATCAATCAGAGCTTGGAGACATACTATGTAAACTAGTCAAATTTGTTATTACTATTTTGGCAGATCCATTGATGAAATGTTCTTTCATGACTATTTTTAGCCCTCGATCCATACCTGCAATCAATTAATATTGGATAATAAAGTGAGATTAAATTATGCTTATTTAGACTCTAAACTTGTGCATAAGCTTGGGTTGCAAGGATTCCTAACGTGGTTTGGATTCATTGAAAAATTTGAGTCATTTCTTTCCTAGGATATATGTGGCAGTTAGGAGCTTTGAAAATACTCTAGCTTCAGTTGTCTTTTATTTCTTTTTGCTCTCTTTAAGTTTCAGTAGCTTAGCTTTTTATTCTTAATTTATGCTTATGAAATTGATTAATTAGTCAATGCCTAAGGCTTGTTTAGCCTTAATAAATTAATTAGTTTCACTTATGGCCTGAGGCTTGTTTGGATCCATATTTTATGGTGTATTAGTATAGGTTTGGGGTAAGTTTGGGCCATTTTAGCCTACAAGGGTAGATCCATTAGGGTTTTTATTTTAAATAGTATAAATACTTTATGTAAAGACAATATTCAGACTTGATAATGTTATTGCTACTAAATTTATTCAACTTGTATGAGAGAGATCCTCGCATTCTTTGGTTATCTACTGAACTAAATTGACTTACCAAATATTCATTGGTTTCTTGGCGTCTTCCTTATAATTCTCATTAGTGAAATGATATTTGTAAAATAAGGGTTATTATTTCAATAGTGTAGATGTCTTGAGACAAGTTTACATTGTGGCACACTCTTATCAAATTTGTTTCGGCTTTCCTGGATTCGTTGTCAATCTTGTTATAGATTACGTGATTATATGATCACAAGATTCGCATTACTTGTCTTCCTAAAAACAAAGCACATTAGAACTTATCTTCCACATAAAGTATTATTAGCTATCTAACTCACACTTTGCTGCTTATAAGATATTTTTTTCAGCAAAAAAATAAATATACAGGCTTTTCCGACATTTTTTTTAACATAAAAAATTTGAAGTGTAAATTTAAAAGTTTATGCATGCTTTTAATTATATAAATCAAGAACCATTTGTGTTAATAAATAAGTCATTAACGACAACTAAAGATGAAATTAAAAAGAAATTAATAGACAGGTGTAGATTAAAAAATTTGACCTCAGGCTATTTACCCGATTGTGTTTCATGACTAGGTTTATCAAAATCAATTTTTTTAATCAGATGATTTTAGAAATAGACAAACATATAAAATTGATTGAATAAAATCAAAGGAAAAAAAATATTATGTAAGGTTTCGCATATTATAAATATTATCTAAAAAAATATTTTTAATTTTTAAAATAACGTCCATTTTTATAAAACATAAAAAATTATAGATAGATGAATTATAATAATCTCTTCAAAAACTAAATACATACAAAATAACTTAAATAACAACTACTAATTAAAAAAAGACTAAATAGAGAAAATAATTAATTAGAGAAAAGAAGTATTGATTTAAATATAAATAAAAAAATACATATTAAAAAGGTATTTCAAAAAAAAGAAAAAAGAAAGAGGCCAAATGCTATTATGCCTGACAAGCAAGTCCACCACGCCTAACCTATTTAAAAAGAGCCTGTGCACGAGGCTTTTATTTTTCTTAACTCCTCATCCACCTAGATTTTATTTTGAAAACAAATAAAGTTAGACTACACGTTTTATATTGAGGCAACCCATGTATCGTCATCTTTTCCTAGATAATGGCTAGAAAATTAAGGATGATGATTTTTTAGCCTGGAAACATTCTAAACATCTTGATAAAACACTGACGGTCTTAAAAATCCATATAAAAAACCTGAAATAAAAAATCTTTCCAGGTTTAAAAATAATTTTTACACAATTTGAAGGTGAAAAAAAATCTAAATGAAACTTTCTTTACTAGATGGACCTTGTTCTTATCAGGATTAACATTCTGGCTACTAAAATCAATGTCAACATTGAATTTCTTTTTGTATTGTCAAAATCAGGTGAATCTGTCTCTCATTTTTAATCCATTTTTCAAACTAGAAACTTAAAAATAAAAAAAATAAAAAAACTTTGAACTAAAATTAACTTTATTTTGAAAATTTTAAAATTAAAAAAATACAATATTTATAATTTAGGAAGTACAAGAACTTCAATAAATATTTATTTTCAAGTTCAAAAAAACCACTCATTTCCATTTTTTTTCTTTGATCCCCTACCTTTTAATCCCACGTTTTTCTAATAAATTAACCTATAATTTAATTTTAGAAGAACAAAATACAAAAAAATAAAACAAAAAAATCACTATAAATAATAAGTTCATAGTATTTTGTTTGATGATCAACGGTGCAAAATGTTGCACCGTGAATTCCCCCCGCAAATTTAAAAGTTCTTATAATGATTAATCATATTTTTACTTTGTTCTTTTTATTTAATTAAATTCAGTCCCAATCCCAAAAAAAAAATCCATAAAAGCCCAAGCACCCGAACCCGACCTATGAGCCCATTAATACTTCACTTCTTCTCTGACTTCACAAGCAAGTCACAAAAACTTCGCTTTCTTTGAAAACAAATCCCCAACTTGCTTCGATTTCATTTCAAGTTTTCTTCTTCTTCTTTTAATTTCTGAAAACAATGGAATCACACGAGGAAAGCGAGATCAATGGCCCTCATTCCATGGGTACCACCATCATCGGCGTCACTTATAACGGTGGTGTCGTCCTCGGTGCCGATTCTCGCACCAGCACAGGTAAAATTCAAAACTTTCTCATTTCCCTCAAAAATTATAAAAAAAGAGCTGTTGATAGTTTTACTGTTTTTATCTTGGGTTTTTGTAGGAATTTACGTTGCAAATCGAGCATCTGATAAAATCACTCAGCTGACTGATAATGTCTACTTATGCCGTTCTGGATCTGTACGTGGCTTTCTCTCTTTCTGTTAATTAAATTTCTTATTTTTTTGGTAATTTTTATTTTGAGCTGATTTTGTTTTGATAGGCAGCGGATTCTCAAACTGTGTCTGATTATGTGAGATATTTTCTTCATCAGCACACGTAAGGGGGTTCTCTTTGTTGCGTTAATGAATAACGTTTTCCTTTTCTGTCTGTAAAGTTTAGATTTTTTGGATGATTAGCTGGAGATTGATTTGGGATCTTATGGTTTTTGTGTGTAGGATACAATTGGGGCAGCCGGCGACAGTTAAGGTTGCTGCTAACCTTGTTAGGCTGTTGTCTTACAGTAACAAGGTTGGTTTGATTTCAATACTTGCTCTTTAGTGAATTTGTATGTAAAGATGATGTTGGGTGTCGTAATTGTGGAATGGTTCTGGTTTGTTTTGATACATTTTTGTTTTGGATATTTTGGCAGAATATGTTGCAAACTGGAATGATTATCGGGGGTTGGGATAAGTATGAAGGAGGTAAAATTTATGGAGTGCCTCTTGGAGGAACACTTTTGGAGCTGCCGTTTACTATTGGAGGTGTGTGAAGTGAACTTGTTGACCTTTTTGTCTACTAACTATAATCCATATTTTTTGTTTTTGCGATCCTTGTTGAAATGTTAGTTGTTTGCTCGTGCACTTGTTTATTCTTAACTCATAGGCAACAACATTAATAGAATGTTACTATTATTTTCGCTACTTGTATAATTACTAAAGGCAGCGGCATGGGTCTTTGTTGGATTTCTCTTTTGCACCCATCTTGTCAGTTGCTAATAGCATCACCTCACTTGTACCTGCCTTCTTTGCAAGTCTTGGCGGAAGTGTGACCTGCCCTGAGAAACTTGTCAATCCCTTATAACTTCATTTGCTGGCAGTAATAATTTGTACGTGCCATGGTGTCATAACCCTTTAGACTTTAGAAAGTCACCTAAGAGATGTAATTTTGTGTCTTTTTTATGATATTCAATTGTTACACACTGAATCTGGTTTGTTTTGGGGATGAATGATGATGATAGGTGGTTGCTGCTGATACTCATATTGACTAGTTAAGATTGAATAAATCACCATCATCTGATATATTGTAGGGGAATAAACTACCAATGTCTGCAGGAGTTGGACTTATTTTAATTTTGTAAAATTTGACTGATCTGTCATCATCCTACATGGGATGGGCTATTAATTGCATCGGCTGATTAATTTTTTTTATCTGCTCGTGGCATACAGGTTCAGGATCCACTTACTTGTATGGTTTCTTTGATCAAGCATGGAAGGAAGGGATGACCCAAGAAGAAGCTGAGGTATGTAGTTTAACCTGTATGTTTGTAAATATGTAAACAGAATAAACTTTTATGGTCTGGAACTGCTGTCTTGACTCATAGAAACCCAATTCTTTTTGGTCATGTCAATGGTCACAATTTTCAAATAGCTGTTCAATAACACTCAATGTTTCCCTAAAGCATGTATTCTCTGGTTTTGTTGTGGATTCTTGAACTTTCCTTTTTCCCCGAGATTCATATAGAATTCCCCCTTGTTGGATAGACCATGGTATTTGCTTCCCATCCTAGATTTTTGGATAATAGAAACATGTTCTCATCTCAGAGTGATTCTTCCCAAGCCTCATGGAAAACCTATTTAGGTGGCTAAGAAGTTGCCTTTGGTGGCTTTTCTCTCCCAAAACTTCTTTTTTTGTTTTTTGCCACCTTCGCTGTGCCAAGACCTGCATTTTTATTGATTTCTTGTTGAGAGTATTTGTTGTAATTATTATGTCATTCATTGCCTTTGGATTTATACGCTTGATGATTTTCTCGCAGCAATTAGTGGTGAAAGCAGTCTCTCTTGCTATTGCTCGTGATGGTGCAAGTGGTGGTGTTGTTCGGACTGTCACTGTGAGTTGCGTCCTCTCTGTTTTTTTCTCTTTCCAACTGCCTGTCCATCAAATTAGTTCAGACACTCGTACTACTTTAGTAAGTAGGGCTTGATTGGGATAAATTATTTAGGGACACACAGCTTCCTGATCACTTCACGTTCTGGCATACGTATAAATACTGTCATATTTATTCTGCAAATTTTATGGCAATCAAATGCTCTATGTTACACAGATAAACTCAGAAGGCGTGACAAGAAAGTACAACCCTGAGGACAAGCTCCCCCGATGGCATGAGGAGCTGGAGCCACAGAACTCATTGTTGGACATATTGTCATCATCCAGTCCTGAGCCAATGGTTTCTTGAGAAAATGCCTCGTTATGCTGGGCATCTATTGTCTTAAGAAAATGATGTCAGGCACTTATTATCTACAGAAAATGCTTTATGCTGTCATGAAGTGAATGTTGCTAGCGATCCTTTTCTCATGTGCATTGGTATGCTAGGAAACATTTTCCAGTGTGAAGACTATCTTTTTTGTCTTGCTGAGTCTTCCATTTGTTTTTATTTAAGGATAACCATTCCATACGCAAAGGCCATAAAGAATGGCAGATGCCAAATGTTCCATGTTATTACTTGGATTATGGTCAGTGTACTTCAGATCATTTTCGACATTAGATAAAATGCGATGAGAGAGAAGAGACTTTCACCATAGCACCTTGTAACCTTCGAAAATCAGAGGCAAGTCGATTGAGAAACTGATGAAATCTACACATTTATACTCAGAATCTGGCATACAAATTTATGATTTTTCTTTCTACAATACGTTCCAGTGGGAGTATTCTCGACTGCTGGAAACACAAGTAGCCTAAAGGACACGCACCAAACTGGATTCTTCACCGAGCTGAACAGATCAACTTTGGACCAGAAAGGGATTGACGGTTCAGGTGCTAAAATCTCTATTTTCCTGCTTCTGACCTTGTTTTTCTAATGTACAGCTAGGCTAAAAGGAAAAACAGAGCACTAACTGGCCTAGAACAGCTTCGCATTTTTACCTGCTCATTGCAGGTGCCTGGAAAAATTCAGCAGGCAGACAACTGAAAAACTTAGTCATGACGGAGCGATAGGAAAACTATTAACAGAATCCTCAAATAATATAAGGTCTCCGCGTGGAAGAAGAATTGTTAGCATCTTTGTAGGCTACTTTATGCATTGACATTATCAGAACTACTGCAGGCTTGATTAGGAAGGACAGAGTTCCCAAAATCTCCATCCAAGCTCATCTGTTGAACTTCTTGATGAGACAGGATCTTGATGTGGCGGACACAGTTCACGAACTCTCTGGACACCCAAACAAAAGAACTTGAGAAGGACAAATTATAAAAACTACTTGAAGCTAGAAGCTATTTCAGAATACAAGTGGCACATTCAAAATATACATAGCAGTTTAGGGGAGTCAATAATTCGAATGAGTTGATTCTAGAAATTATAAAATTTCAGCAGCAATGCAGATAGCTTAATCTATAACTCAAGATCCTCCTCAACACAGAAAAGAGAAACAATTGCAATCTTAGACAAAAGAAGCGTGCCACTTCATCAGAAATTTACTTGAACTACACTGATTGTTTTTGTTTCTTATAGTAAATGAAAGAAAACGAAAATAAAAGGACATTTCCTCTACTTAGCTGCATGAAAAGTGAGTCCTAAAGTAATTCCTGAGAGCATCAGAATATATTTTCATTCGAGGAGATTAAATGAAACCTCCCAAGATGGACAATCATTTCTGCAGACAAGACAGCCAAAGCTACGTGATAGAAAGGAGACTGGATGAATTGAAACTCAGAAATACTTGAAATCTCAAGTTATTTGGTAACAGTAATTGGACAAAGGAAACAAGAAAAGCATCATATGAGAGGAAAAGCTTCAAGAAAAATGTTTTGAGCTGATGGCATAGAAGGTTTTGCATGTAGTGTAATCTACCCAACATGTTCTCTATGGGAAGTACCGTGAGAACAATTTCATACTTGGCTAGCTACAATATTGCCACCAAGAGCATAAAGCATACTAAAGAAAATACCATGACATAACATAGAAAATAAAATAGAAATTAGAAGAGTTAAAGGGCTTACTCCCAAGGGTCATCCCCTACTAGCAGGACATCATCATCAAGATCCGTGTAGACAAGTTTCCAGCCCATCCTTTGTTGATCTTCCAACTGTCCCTCTATACCAAACCTACGAGCCAGATCTTGCTTAAGCTCGGCATAACCTGAATACCGGGCTATGTCAATTGACCTTCCCACAGCTCCGCGTTTGTACACCTTTTCAGTAAAACATTGACCAACTTATAATTACGAGGCCAAGCAGAAGAAATTGCAGGAAAAAAAGGATATGAAAATATAAACAAGGAAAATATTGCGAGTGCGGGCATGTGCATGAATGCATGCATATAAGAATTAGCATTGTATAGATAAACAACAAACCTTTGTATATGTTCGCATTCTCTGAAACTGTTGCTGTGGAGGAGCCCAAGCACCTCTGTTCAAGCAGCTATTGTCATTGATTGCTGAGTTAATTGAATTGAATGGCATATCTGGAACTCCAAATGACTGGGAAACCATAGAGGATGAAAGATCCTGTTGAGGATCTTTGGAGGTTTCACAACTTGTAAGCATGCCTGCCGAAGAAAAATTATTTGAGAAGTCCTTCCCCAGCCCCACCATGCCCTTCGTTAATAAATGGTCAGAACTCATTGGCATCACAAGTTGACTATCAATGTTCGTCCCACATGGAATATTATTCCTCAGATCTGCCTGGAGTTCACCATCATGGATTGTGTCTCTCAACAACATTGGTTGTGGATTATAAGACAGTGAATTGTTATTCTGCTGCAAATGGACATCATTTTGAGAGAGGCAAATTGATGTTGTAGATGATGACGTGTCCAAATAATCTGTCTGAGCAGCTACCCCATTTAGGTATGTTTGCGGGGTAAAAAATCCTGGGCTTTGATTCTTGGAGATGTTCAACGATGGCTTAACCTCAGATTTCTGCAGCAGATCTTTAACTAAATTACCATTAGAGGACACGGTTTCCAAAGCGCTAGGATTCAAGAGTGTGGCAGCAGACTGAGCCATGTCCTCCCCCATTGCCGTGCTTCGGTGGGCCCGACTGTTGATCATTGGTTGAACTATGTTCGGACAATTGTTTGTGGAAGGTGAAGTAGAACAAGAAGGAACATCATCAGTAATCCCAGACTGTCCCTGTCCTGCAGCTGCAGTCAACATACTGCTACCAGCTGTGGAGAGCTGATTGGCCATTGAGCTCGGCAGAAGCCCCATATGACCTGCCATTTCAGACAATGGCAGGGTGCCAGTCTGCTGTTGTTGAAGTTTTGGCTGCTGAGGCGGATGTGAGAATCGAGCATTGTTTTGGTTGTTGTTCTTAGTCAACTGTTGTGGAATAGTATTTGGCTGAGGGAGAGAGGTGGGTGCAGTTTGAGGGATTTCCAACATTTGGCTGGGTGCCATAGACCTGGAAAAACTCTGAGATGCATCCAGGAGCTGTCTTTGTGAATCTTGAAGCTGTCCAAGTTGACCAGCCTGCTGCATTGCAGATTGCTGTGCTAAAAGTGATTGCTGTTGCTGCTGAAGCTTCTGCAAAAGTTGAAGCTGAATCTGATTGTCTGAAATTTGCATATGTTGGTTTACATGATCAGACAACTGGGATTGCATTAGGCTTTGCTGTTGGTTCTGGCCCATAATATGTTGCTGTTGATTCTGCTGCTGCTGGTGCAAGGTTTGAGGTAGGTTTCTAAGAAGCTGATGACTTTGTATAGATGGCTGTTGCTGAAGAATGTTATTGGTCTGGGCAAGAGTTTGAGGCTGCAGAAGTTGGGCTTGAACTTGACTTGTGGGTAGAGTTTGAGCCATTAAATTTTGCCTTGATTGTTGAGTGATGTCACCCATCTGTTGCTGTGGCTGCATGATGGAACCTGGGATCAGTGAGGACTGTAGCTTTGGAAGCTGATCGAGCTGTTGTGCTTGCTGAGGCAGCCTTTGGGCATTGAACTGTACGTTGTTTGGCTGAGGCATTTGAGGTGATGACAAGCCTAACTGACGGGAAAGATCAGCTCCGGGAAGATTCTGCAGAACAGATCCTGACAAGGATTGCATGTAGTTGGGTTGCATTGAGTTGGCCAGGGAAGGGTTTTGCTGCATGTTCATCCACTGGACTAAGCTTAGGCCAGGGAGAGCCTGGGGATCTTTCATGCAGAACTCATCACCAAGCCAAGGCATAGTCCTCTTGAATAAGCTATCTAAATCAGAGGAATCATCATCTGCAAAAGTAAAGATCAGAGGTGAGTCAGATTTACTCTAAAAGAAACACCAAAACTTTGAAAGCCTAATTTGTGGTCAAGCTTGAAAGTGTACTTTGGCATTAGTAAATTTCATGAAAAGAGTGAGAAGCATCTTCAAGATTTTAATCATCAAATTAGAAGATTTGGTACCAACAGACCACATGCAGAAACCCTGATAGTCAAACTTTGACAAAGAAAAGACAAAAAGGTAGATTATATCCTATCAAAACCTACCCCACAGCAGTACTTTCTTGTCAATTTGTTAGTATAAACCAGATGATGCCATCCACTATTACACAAGACAGCTAAGAGGAAGGACAGGTTAACAGAAAGGGATAGCAAACAGAACACATGAATCAATCAAGATGCCCCGCAAAAGGGTACCCTAACCAAAATTCCTGAGTGACATGTAAGCAAAGAACCCATGAGATAAACTTATAACCGAAATGACTAGCAGAGTATACCATACAATGTTAAGGTTCAAAATTTCCTTTCAATGAAAGAAGCTGATAAAAAATTATCTTGTACCTGGCATTCCTGGTTGCCTTGGACGCTTAGATCTAAAGAATGGTGGAGGACATATAAAAAACGGAGCAGTCACTGGTTCAATCTCCCATATTGAGACTCGATTGCGTCTTTCACCAGCAGTTGATTCATCCCAACCAACCTATGAAAGAGTATGGAGTGTTTAGATGGTAATGCACTTATTATGTAAATTTGGCATGATTGGAATCATAAAAGGATGTCGCAATTTCTACCTGCAAATTGCGCCATTGTGAATTTTTCCATCTTAC
Organism: Populus tomentosa; assembly: GCA_018804465.1. NCBI lineage: Eukaryota > Viridiplantae > Streptophyta > Magnoliopsida > Malpighiales > Salicaceae > Populus > Populus tomentosa. Next base: position 5,593,810 of record CM031979.1, on the reverse strand, counting down.
AGGATCAAGATCACTGATACCTGTAATGGTGCCCATATACCTGCAGTAGAGATTCAATTTCTTTAACTTTCTAATTGGTGAAGAAAATTTAGTTTATCTTGTTATAAGAACACCAGGCAAAGAATCTAGGAATTGAGCACCGGCTCACTAGGAAAAGGTACTAATCAGCTCAACTAAAACTCTTTTCAGAGTCAAATTAATCCGATGACACACTCCTTCCCAACAACATACCCTCAGGTCTCAATTGAATTCCAGTTCAAGATCACAATTCTTGAAATCAATAGTATTCAAATGACATTCAAGAAGTGCCAAAAGACCAAATGTACCTTCTTGTTCCTGACTCTTCAGTTTCAAACATCATGCGAAAGCGCATTCCAAGGGATATTTGGTTGCTGTACACTGCCTTATAATACTTGGCTAAAGGGATAACAAATTCTGATGGACTTGCCCTGCATAAAATTTGCATCTGGTGTCAATTAATCCAACACACACAACCTAATTAATATGAGTAAGGAATTTTTTTAAAAAAAGCAACCTACAAAGAAAAATACAAGTAATTAACCTGGGATTATAGAACACAGTAAAAGGGCTATTGTTTGCTGCTGCATGGGCTGCAGCAGCTAGGATCCCAATATGCATGCTATCACTTGACAATACCGATGATGATAAGTTGGTAGGTTGCCTGTTAGCCCTTCTGATGCCCAATAGAAGCTGCTGCTTTTCATCTCTAATCACATATAATAAGCATCATTAGGTTGATTAAAAGGGCATGTTTATAGTAAGAAAGTGACCTGAACTTGAAATGCATGCATACAAGATTTAAGATACCTAAGAATATGAGAATTGAATTTCAGTAAAATAAGTCCTTTTGACACATAAATTCATGGAATCAGAAGTCACTAATTCTTACCTAATAAATAAAACTGAGTCACCGGCAAAAAGCCTCTTTCCACTGACAAATAGGCTCCACCCAGTTGTAAGCAAATGACGCTTTGGTTGTCCTGGATTTAGAGAAAACAGGAACTTACATAAGATAACAACAAATTTCGTAACAAGCAATTACTGATTGTAAGTATAAGAACCATTGGGTATTCAGCTAATTAGTTTTCATGGGTGCTGCAAAATTAACATACCACGATAGATATGCCGGAAAGTCCAAACATTATCATGCAAATCCCTGGCTACAAGTTCTTGAGCAGGTGGTTGCAAGGAGAAATTCTATACAAGGGGAAGGGAAAAGATTAAATAATGCTATTAGGATTAACATGGACACTACTATTTTAGGACTAACAGAGAACAGCTTACAAGTGGTGGGAAGATTTTCTCAGCTGCACGACGAGGAACAGAGAAACCTCCATGAGTGCTAGTATCACTTGCTGTTAATGTTTTACAGAAAAACTCTGTCTGTGGTTTATTTGACTTCAGTGCAAGATCTGACCTCAATAATGCATCCTTGTCAAACTGCAAAAGGATTGACAAGGTTGCTGATAGCTTCAGTAGGAGTTAGCAACTAAAAACATGCTAAAGTCATTCTATAAATTTTCTGGCAATTGCATAGGGATCAGTTATTGCCAGTTCATTTCTAGTTGCTTTTCTTAGTCCAAACACCTAAAGAAAGTATACTTTTTTTAGTTACTATGAATCAAGTTCTTACGGAAGAAACAGGTTGAAGGGTCATCTGAGCATAAACTTCATCTGTTTCTGGGTCCGCCTACAAAATCAAACAAAAGAACTAAAATAATTGAGTGACCAAATAAAGAAATTTTGCGATGTTAGACATGAAGGCCAGAAAGGATAGCTATTTTACATGTAAGGTGACATTATGTAGGAGACAAAGTAGCTTCGACGGAAGATTTGGGTAGTTTGGGATTTGGGCATCTACATCCTTTTTCATGGATGCTGCAACCTGAAAACAGTAATTTTACTCTCAAGTAAGAACATGAACTGACTTCTGAAGGAGAAAAAAAAAAGACAGTTTAAATTCCATCCACAGTAATCATGAAACCAATTTATAACTGAATATATTTTTCATGTTACACCTACTGGTTCTGTCACCTTGTTCAGTCGAAACAGAAAACTTGCACAAGCCTCAAAAAATTGTCAATATTTGTCAGGCGTTAAATGACATGATTATTTAAATTGACATGCAAATACACAATGACCTGTGAGACTCTTGATGATTAACTGTAACATTATGAGAAATTTCAGTAAAATAAATTACAGAGTCAAAGAAGTCAAAACCTCAAGATCCTATTTGTTTGTTATTAGTGATCAACTAACATAACAGTTTTCTATTAAAAGAAAACTCACGTGGACCATGAGTTGACTTTATAAACACAAGCCAGATGATACGATGCATTGATGGTTTTTAGTACTCAAAAGGAGCACATGACAGCAAGATCATACATACCCAGAGAATATTTCTATTATTACTCAAAGCCGCAATAAATCAAGTTTAACACAATCTGAATCAAGGCCAAAAGGGTAGCTTCAACTTGCCACCTAAAATAGCACCCTCAAAAGTAAATCCCAAATCTTGATCTACTTTTCCTTTCCTTATAATCTACCTATTTATTACACCCAACCAACCAGTTTAGGTAAAATTATAAAACTTAGCACACACTGGATCAAAATCCTAATACACCATTTACCACAAATAATTAGCCGATAAATCCCAATAAAAGAAGGGTGTAGGCTGGTGGGACACATTTTTGGCACAAAATAGCAACAGACACGAACCTGTTCACTATGCCCTTGGGGGAAGTAGACCACATGAGTTCCGGCCGCCGGCAAGTTCACTAGCGGTCCTGCACATGCTTGCCATAACTCAGGGTTTATGCTCTTCTTCTCTGCCCCTGCATCATCACCACGTGTCTCACACTCATTAGTCGATAAATTCCCCTTCAAAATCCTCATTTCTTTTCCTCTTTGTTTGTTTCCCGGGAAAACAAACCAAGCCCAGAAAAGGAAAAGGAAACAGACTTGCAAATCAATCTTGTTTTTAAGCAAAGAAGGAAAAACCACATAAACAAATGGATAAATAAATACACAGAAAATAGATTCCAAAAAAAATAGATACAAACCGGCGCTTAGAGAGACATGTAATAAAGACAAAACTAAAACAAAACAGCCTTAATGGGTAGTGATTTACACATAAATCTCTTAACATTTTTATCAATGCTTTACACACATCTCCTTTAAATCTATTGCTAACAACAAATAAATAAAGACAAAGTAGTAGCATAAATTAAGAGATGACCAAACCTTCACCGTTGGTAGCTGTGGAGGTTGCGGCGGTTCCTCCGGCACCGGTTGCCGGTGACTTCATTGGTTTCTTTATGGAAACAAAAAAAAAACGAAGTCTTTTTTTATCCAAAACAAGAAAGGTCCTCACTTTCTCATAATTTTAAGCTTTTTTAAGATCAAAAGGTAAGCTTCAAAGAAACTCAGTAAGAAAATTATAAACGTAAGCAGATTTTTTAGCTTAGATCAGCTCAATAGACAAGAAAGAACCAAACTTCTGAAGAAATGAAATAAAGGGGTGGACTTTGAGGTGAAAAAAATATTATGATGTTAGTTTGATAGAAAGGGAGTGATTTTTCCTGGCGAGAAATTCCGGCAAGGTCGCCGGAGATATGGTGAAGAGACAAGAAAAAAAAAAAAAGCAATAAAAAACCAAGAAATGGGTTTTTATGGGATAGAGAGTTTCTGCTGAGTTTTTCAGAGACCAAATGTTGAAGCTTTGCCCCCTTTCTTCCCCTACATTACCCAGACAAATTTCCTCTCTTTTCCTCTGCTTTCCTCCCTCTGCTTTTGCCTTGCTTTCTTACACTTCTCTTTCTCTCTCCTGGTCTATTTTTTCTTTCTTTCCTTCTCTCTCTAGAGTATTTTATATGTATTACTAAAAAAAGATTTTATCTCTCTCTCTGTCCTTGAAAATGGCACTGACTTCTCACAACTAGGCAACCATCTCCGGCCCTACAAGAGTAGAGTCCACATGTAGGTTGAGTAGGGTTAATGTGTAGGATCATGTACTTCACTTCTCAACTCAACCATAGTTATCTTCTTACATTAGTATCATCGTATTTTCACATTGTCTTGTCGTAAATGGTACTTTGGATAAGATTTTAGGTTATAAAACCACTACATCGGTGACGTGCACGATACCGTGGGCGGGGCTAAATTCTTTTAACTTAAAAAATAATAATATTTTTAAGGGAAAAAAAAGTTACAACCAGGTTAAATCTTACTTAATTTAATATTATGATAAAATATATATATATATATAACATTAAAAAATTAAAAAAATAGATTTTTTTTCCTCTGGCTAGCAGGTGAAACTTGTAATTTAATCATAAGATAGGTTTAAATTGCATGTTTATCAAATGTTTTAAATCATGAAGTTATGATAATTTGATAAAAAAATTAATGATAAATAAAAATAAAATATATATGACATCATAACACTAATCATTTACCCAGTTATTTTAATAAGTTTATTTATTAAAATCAACTTGCAATAGAAATTGATATACATGAAAATTATTGAAAAAAAAAGAAAAAAAAATATTATACAAGGTTGCACATATTAAAAATATTATAAAAATAAATTTAATATATAAAAAATATATAAAAAAAAACTGCAGATAAATCATGTTAACCTCTTCAAAAATTAAATACGCGCATCATAATTAAAAAATAATTAGTTTTAAAAAATTACTAAATAAGCAAAAAATATCACAAATAATGGATATTAATTAAAATATAATCTTAAAAAAAAGACATATAAAAAGATATTAATTAGAAAATCAAATTAAAAAAATAAAAAAATGGATGGGTGTTATTAGGTCTAGTAAGTTAGCTGCTAGGCCGGGTGAGCCACACTAGGTGCCTGGCCCATCAAGAAATGGCATGTGTGCAGGCCTGCAAATTTAGACTCACATGCTTGAGTTTTTTAATTATTTATTTTTTAAGTTAATAGGCCTTGATTTATTTTTTTTAAAAAAAATGTCGTGTTATCTTGATTCCTTGTATTCTAGTCATTATGGTGTTTGGAAAAATAAAGTATATGTTTTTTTTAACACAAAAGCTCATTTTCTATTCAAAACACCTAAAAAACGCTCTAGACATTTTGTAAATTAATTCATGACCTTGAAAAAAAAGCCTCAAAACTTGAAAATAAAAATTCTTTCTGAGCTCAAATATGTTTTTTTAGACATTTTTAAAGTAAAAATAACAAATAGTTCAAACTCCTCATCATGTGGAACTGTTTAACACAAAAATCAATCGCTTTAATCGTCAAAATCATTGCCAATGACTTCTTTTTTTCTTTACACTGGAATCCAACAAGTCTTTCTCTACCATCTTACTAGAATGAGATTGAAGAATGAGGAAAATAAAGTTTGATATAAAAACTATAATTTTAAAAACTAAAGGGATAGGTCACGCAAGATCTATAAATATACAGGAGACTAAAATGATTTTTTTAAATAAATTTTAAATCTGCCATCTATTTTACCCTCATTCATCATTTCAATTTTTTTTCTTTCAATTTAGCTTTCCTTTCTAAAAAAATATAATTGGATGTTAATTTGGGTTTAAAATGACTCAATTATACTACATACTTCAAAATAAAAATTAAGATAATTAATTTACAAGCAAGTAAAAGTAGTTTAATATATAATGAATATTCGGATTAACCCTTTTTTTTTTCCGGATGAGAAGTGTAATGCTAAACACTACAGAATATTAAGATTAGAGTGAAAAATTCAACAAGACGTCGTGGGAAGTGTCTCGAAGTAGTTAATTATTTGAATTTAAATTTAGGACGTGAAGAATTTTTTATTTGCAAATTGCAAATTTTCGTGGGTAGAAGATACAAGCCAAAATAGTTAATAGGATTTTGCTATTTTACAATGATGATCCATGGGGGCTTTTTTCTAGTCCCGGAAACAAGGGATGTTTTAATAAGAGATATATTAAAAACTTAAATAAATTATAATTTTTTTAAATATTATTTGAAAATATGGTTTGAATTGTATTTTTTTAAAAAAAAAAAAATTTATGTTTTGATACACTAATCTTAAAAATAATTTTAAAAAAATAAAAAATATTATTTTAATACATTTCAATATAAAAACACTTTAAAAAACCATCACATTTATATTATCAAATATTCTCTTAATCTGCCATGTTTAACGCTACTAGGACCAATTAAATTAATGTTTTTTTTTTGTTATAATTTGCTTTGTATCCGTAAATTAGCAATGATCCGAGGGCTAAAATTGGGACGGCAATTTATTAGCACAAGCCCTTGATATTATTATGTTTTTTCAGTCGTCGGCTTGGCTAATCTGTAAGTACTAGTTGATTTAGCTGACCAGGTCATTTCATTCAGAGCCAAAGCTAACTTCCTGGTAAATGTTTATTATTAAAAAAATAAAATAGAAAACATGTCAAAGACTTTGTTATAGCTATAGAAAATGTCTTAAAAAAAATTATACATCCCAAGACTTTGTGAAGAAAAGAGTGATAAGTGATCAGCCAACCCACTAAAGGCAGAGAAAAACACACAAGTGATTTTCTTAATTGGCCATTTGCTTTGACCATCACCATCACCCTCCTCCACTATCAACATGTTCGTTGCACGTGACCAATACCTATTCTTTCCAAGTTTCACATCGCCTTTTTGCTTATTGTATTTTCACGACGTATTTGAAAATATAGTGGAGTTATTTTAATTTTTATTTAGAAATATATTTAAATAATAATTTTTTAATTTTTTAAAAATTATTTTTAATACCAGCATATTAAAATGATTTTAAAAAACAAAAAAATAATTTAAAATAAATAAATATTTTTTTAAAAAAATACTTTTAAAATACAAAAATAAATTTTAATATTTGTAGCCCTACATAGTTTTTTTTATTTACTATTAAATATATTTAGATAAATAATTTATAATATTAAATATCTTGATTATCTTGATTATCTTGATAGCTCAATCCACTGCATGTGCACAGATATTTGTGCTCTCTTTTAATGGAATTTAATTTGCAACTAAAATGCATAACGGATTTGACAATAACATATTCGATGTTAAATTCTAATTAAATTCTAAGGCAAGCATTCATGAATTCCATCCCATCTATAATTGATGCATTACGGCTTCATTTAATGGTTTATTGTTCTTTACGGAAGATTAATTAATTAATGAATAAGGGACGATTTAGAGTTAAATATTTTGACAATTTATGAAGTCCACTAATTCATTTGGCGAGTTCAATAGAGATAGCCATGTTGTCAGAATGAAATCAACGTAGTGAGTTTGGTGATTCAGAAAACTTTTTTTTTTTTTTTGGTGATTCAGAAAACTTTTTTTTTTTTAAAAAAAAGAGTTTAAACTTTGGACCTAATATTTTGAATATTTTTCTAAATGCAATGAATTATTGTCTGGGGTATATATTTAAAATTGTTTTTGACAAAAAAAAATCACATATATCGTCAAATGTCAAGTGAAAATAATGTTATTGGATTGAGCATGATAATTTTCATCATTTAAAACAAATGCAACAAGCTTGATGATCCACGACTCGATTTTAAAATAAATGCTATAAATACATGAACGATTGAAGATTTATAAAGGAGTGGTGTTATTTAAATATCAACTTTGAATTAATATTCTAAATACCATTAATTAATTAAATATGGAAATTTAGAGATAAATAAAATATTTTAACAGCGGCAAGTAATATAATTTGAACTTCTAACATTAAAAGTACACAGGCCTGAAAATTAGCCTTTTATTGGTATAAATTTGACCTTCTTTTTAATCTTCTAATTGAATGCTTGTATTTGCATTAAATACTTTCAAACATAGTTTTCAGAGTTGGTTTAGTTGCTGATCTGATACAAAATTTAAATTTTAGATTATAACCGGTTCATCGAATTATCCAAATAAAATTTATTTTTTAAAAATTAAAATAACATCATTTTAATAATATATTTCATATCATCCATAAAATGCTAAAATGAATCATTATAATAATGAAAAGTTTCGTATAAACAGGATTGAAACACATACAACTTTAAGTTCAAATATTCGATATAGTGAACAAGGGAATAACATATTTCTTTAACGTTATCATTCATATTTACACTAGTCTTTTGAATCTTCTGTAATATTATTGCTAAGCTTCCCACTTCACAGTGCAATGCCAGGTTATAAATTATTAAAAAATATATTTAAAAACCAACTCATCGCATATATATGGTATCTAGATGATCGATCTCTCAAATTCAGATCTTTAAGTTCGAGTGAAAAGAACAAAAAATTCTTATTCTTTATTAATTAAAAAAATTTTGAGTTCTCACCTGATATTTTGATCACTATAAATATCAAGAGTCTGAATAAAAGGATCAATTGTGTACAGGTAAGACAATATCACCCCAATACACTTTATCTAAAGTAAGTTGTATTATTTGTTTGCTTGAATTCGGTATCATTGTGTTTTTATAATCAAATTACAAATAATGAAATTAAAAAAATAAATAAAAACGAATTCTAAACAAAATATATAACAATTAAAAGATTGATGATCAAATTTGATTTAATCAATAAATAACAACAACTTCTTAAAAGTGTATTCCATCAGAAACAAAAAAAAAATATTTTGTTGAAAATTCAGCTAAATTTTTCTTTATCTAGAAAGTATTTTCCATTCACAAATCTTTTTAGTGACAAACAAACATAAAAAAAATTTAAAATTACAAGAAATTACTTTTCACAAAACAAATGTCCCTTTACAATGTTTAGTAATGCAATCCATTTAGTTTTTCAAGGTGTTTTTTTAGCTAAAAAAACATTAATACTTGTTTAGTATTTTTTCATAATTTTAAAGTGATGATTTTGAAATTAGAAATATAAAAAAATATTATTTTATCTCATTTACTGGCATGTAAAGTTTCTAAAATACAGTATAATCAACTAATAGCAAAGAAGAAATAAATGGTCATAGACAGCATAATTATTACCACACACACGCACACATTCATTAACAAGTCAAGGCAGGGAAAATGGCCATTAAATTCTCGAAGGGGAAATTTTAAGCAGGTTTACCTGACCAACCTCACATGCTTATTACCGTACGGTCACTCTCTTTCAAAGCAATAATAATGATTAAAGGCCTCATTAAGTGGAGATTAAGAAAACATTAATTGCTTATTTGCAAATCTCCCCTAATAACTACTCGCTAAGGTGGCAGACAAGGTCGGCGTCTGGGACCCACATTGCATATGCGATGTTGACACCACTGTTTTGCTGAGCATTCTTTTATTTCTGAGCTTTGCCATTCTGCCATGCTCTCTTTGTAAAATGTCAAACTAGCCCTACATCTTTGTAGTTTTTGCAATTGTCCTCTTATTATCAAAGTTCTCTTTGTCAATGCCCTGCATAATTTAATTTATTTCTGAGCTTTGCCATTCTGCCATGCTCTCTTTGTAAAATGTCAAACTAGCCCTACATCTTTGTAGTTTTTGCAATTGTCCTCTTATTATCAAAGTTCTCTTTGTCAATGCCCTGCATAATTTAATTTATTTCTGAGCTTTGCCATTCTGCCATGCTCTCTTTGTAAAATGTCAAACTAGCCCTACATCTTTGTAGTTTTTGCAATTGTCCTCTTATTATCAAAGTTCTCTTTGTCAATGCCCTGCATAATTTAATTTATTTCTGAGCTTTGCCATTCTGCCATGCTCTCTTTGTAAAATGTCAAACTAGCCCTACATCTTTGTAGTTTTTGCAATTGTCCTCTTATTATCAAAGTTCTCTTTGTCAATGCCCTGCATAATTTAATTTATTTCTGAGCTTTGCCATTCTGCCATGCTCTCTTTGTAAAATGTCAAACTAGCCCTACATCTTTGTAGTTTTTGCAATTGTCCTCTTATTATCAAAGTTCTCTTTGTCAATGCCCTGCATAATTTAATTTATTTCTGAGCTTTGCCATTCTGCCATGCTCTCTTTGTAAAATGTCAAACTAGCCCTACATCTTTGTAGTTTTTGCAATTGTCCTCTTATTATCAAAGTTCTCTTTGTCAATGCCCTGCATAATTTAATTTATTTCTGAGCTTTGCCATTCTGCCATGCTCTCTTTGTAAAATGTCAAACTAGCCCTACATCTTTGTAGTTTTTGCAATTGTTCTCTTATTATCAAAGTTCTCTTTGTCAATGCCCTGCATAATTTAATTTATTTCTGAGCTTTGCCATTCTGCCATGCTCTCTTTGTAAAATGTCAAACTAGCCCTACATCTTTGTAGTTTTTGCAATTGTCCTCTTATTATCAAAGTTCTCTTTGTCAATGCCCTGCATAATTTAATTTATTTCTGAGCTTTGCCATTCTGCCATGCTCTCTTTGTAAAATGTCAAACTAGCCCTACATCTTTGTAGTTTTTGCAATTGTCCTCTTATTATCAAAGTTCTCTTTGTCAATGCCCTGCATAATTTAATTTATTTCTGAGCTTTGCCATTCTGCCATGCTCTCTTTGTAAAATGTCAAACTAGCCCTACATCTTTGTAGTTTTTGCAATTGTCCTCTTATTATCAAAGTTCTCTGTCAATGCCCTGCATAATTTAATCTATTAAATTATAAATTTAATCTACTTTGTCATTAATCTCCGCCTCTAATTATCCTCTAAGAATCAATACGAGCCTAATAAAAAAAAAAAAACGATGCTACATGAGCAAACACAAACTCTTGATTTCAATATTGATTTATTATTATTATTATTATCAACTGTCATTATTAAATCTTTGAAGAAAACACAATTTGATAAAATTTTTAAGAGAACAATACATGTTGAAAAAATATTGAAAAAATAGCATAATTTGTACACAATTGCTATTTTTTTTTTACGTGGGTGTTCGGACCAGTTTGCGCGCACCACGACTAATTACACAGCTCACCGAACATCCTGCAAACCCAGTGAGTATATAAGGCACTACAGGGGTGACAGGCGTACATGTTGAGGCTTGAACCCAGGATGCAGAGATAAAGAAACTCCTTGCCACTATTGAGCTACAAGCCTTAGTGTTGTACACAATTGGTATTCTTAATATCAACTTTGTATGCAATCACTATTCTCAACAAAGGTTGTTTAACCAAATCTAAAATATATTTTATGTAAATTAATTAACATGAACAAAAATCAATTCAAAATTTTATGAAGATCTAATAGTGAAAGGATGAGATTCAAGATTTAATGGCCAAGAAAGAGAGATAAGATAAGATGATGTGGTGGGAGAGAAAATGGGAAAAGAAAAAATTGATGTCTAGGTGCATAATGAAACTCTATTTTTTACATGTTTAGTATGGCTAAAAAGACCTCGAAGACATAATTTAACTACATCGTGGAAGACCACCAAACAAGATTGTAATTGGTTAGAGGTTTTGTTCGTGATTAATTTATAGTTAATTATGACCTCATTTAGTGGTCTGTCAAGGTGTATCTAGAATTATCTTGTCTAAATTTTTCTAATAATACCAAGTGTGTAAAAAATAGAGCCCTAACATATTTTAATGACATGTTATTTCCTCTTTTTTTTTGTTGTTTTTTTATCATATCATCTTATCTTATTTTTTTTTGCTAGCTCTTGAATCTTGATATTATTCTTCGACCATTAAAATTTTAGGTTGATTTTTGTTCAGGTTAATTAATTTGCATAGAATATGATTTTGACTAAACAACTGCTATTAAAAATAACAATTGTATAAAAAATCAATGTTAAAAATAACAATTGTATACGAACTATGTTATTTTCCAGATGCTTCTTCAACTTGTATCATTCGCCCAATACTTCTAACGAAATGCGCTAGAATGATAAAAGTCTTGATATCCTCCAAGATTCATGCCTAAGATGAAACGGAGAACGGAAAGGTTTTCAGCGTGGTTTTAAGAAATAAGAGGTTTAAAGTGCAAACAAAATAAAATCTAGGGAGTTATTCGCACTTGTTTAATTATCAATCCATTTATTCATATATCACTATAAAAAACGAACACCTGTGGGTCCCACACGCCGTGTTTCCTGGGGCGCTGTGTAGTGGGGCCCCCAGCTTTGACTCTCAAAAAGCTATGTGCTTAGATTAAAAGCCGACGCTTGACGTGGCATGATCAACGATCATTATTGCTCAGTTCTTGATCCAGGGGTTTTCAGCCGCTGATTACTCTGCGGCTAGCCCATGTCAACCCAGTGGGTCCTGATAGGTGGTATATACTGTGCACCTTTCTAACTTAAGGTGGAACCCGAATCATGATGGGGGAAGATGTGCTGTGATTATCGTCAATCATGACCGTACAATCTGATGAATAATAAATTAGTCCAACATAGGACAATCCCTCCTTCAGGATCCTCAGCTGTTCCAGGTTGGCTATCTTTTCCTTTCTATTTTTCCACCACGGGCTGGCCGATGATTGGTGTGGTCTGTGGTGTCCATGAAACCACATCATCAATAATGTCCAAATTTTTTTAATGGTGACTCCACCAGATCTCTTTCCCTTTAAATTCCCGATATTATTCTTTTAATAAATAAATTTATTGATTCAAATCCTATTTTATTAATATCATATATTTCAAAAAAATATTTTTATTAAAAAAATCTAGAAAAGAAAGAATGATGAAATCATAAAAAAAAAAAAAATAATAAAGATCATGTCTGGCATTGTTGTTTTTTAAATTAATATTTTTTTTATTTTTTAAAATTTATTTTTAATATTAGTATATTAAAATGGTATAAAAATATTTAAAAAATTAATTTTTTTATAAATATTTTAAAATTACAAGAACAATCAAGATAAAGATAAAAATGATAAAATGCCTTTCCTCTCGTCGCTAGGGGTGCGCCTCTGCCCTCTAATTAAGTATTAATTTGGTAATTAAAAAGGCTAGTAGGTGAGAACAGTGTTGTTTTTAGAGCCAAAAACACGGCAGGTTTAACGGAAACTGTGATTCCCGATGTTACATCAAGCAGCGTGCGCATTCGCTCACCACCATTTTAGATTCTTACACGTCTCATACCACTTTCTCCCTCCTAATTTTTTTTAAAGCCCGTTTTCGTTAAATTAGGAAGATTTGACATGCCCATGGAGTACGGACATGGGAGTTTTTTTTTTAAAGAAAAACAAATAGGGAGAAAATAAAAGTTGCAAGAGAACAAGTCATATGCAGACAACTAGCCGCAACAAAAATAAGATTCCTCTTCTGTCCTAAGAAATTATCGAGTTGGTACTGTTTTTTTACAATAAAAAAATAAGCAAAATGGAGGTTTTTATTTTTTATTGAAAAATTTGGTGGGCGTTCACCTGACTTCCTGGGTTTGAAAAAGACACTGAATTTTATTTTTTTTGTGATATTGGATGGAAACTCAAATAATCTTTTGAGGGCAAAATGAAAGGAAAAGGAGGGACAGTTAATTCAAGTTAGCTTTCCTGATTATTTTTGTATTTTAAAAAAAATAATTTTTTTTATTTTTATTTAAATTAATTATTTTGATGTATTGATGTTAATGTTTTTATTATTTTAATATATTTTTAAGTATAAATTATAATCTATACATATACTAATGAATATTACACCTGTTGTTTTTAGAAAACATATGCGACCCACTCTGACCTTCAAAAACAACTTTTGAAGATATGTACAAATTCTGCTCGTCAGGAGATTTCTAATGATACCGAGGATTGTTACCATTGAAATTCTGGTGTGACCTTGATGTGCATTTCCTTCTCTTTCTTGCTTGCCAACTTCTCCTGCTTTATTGCTTTTTTGTCGTCGTTTTGTACTGTCATTTTCTCCTGCTTCTTCTTCTGATTGGGTGGTAGGGCAAATAAACTATATATTTTTTTTAAGTAAGGATGCATCATTTAGCGCAATTTTTTCCCGTTTAATTTGATTTTTTTTAATTTAATTTAATTTTTTTCAAGTTGATTTATTTTTTTAGTTTAAATTTAATTTATTTTTTAATTTTAATTTATAAAATCAAAATTAAACCGAACCAATTAATTTTTTTAAAATTCTAATCAATTTAATTGATATTTTTCGTGAGTTGATTTTTTTAATTATTTTTTAAAATTTTTTTAATTTAATTAATTTTTTAGATTTTTTACTCCTCCATAGTATCACTAATTGTTCGGGAAGAAAATAAACATCAAAAGATGAGCATAGTTTTTTTTATAAAGGAAATGCTATTTCTTTCCTTTTCTTTTTTACATCACAGGGAAATTTCAGGAAAAGCAAGAAGCATAAAAAAAGGAGATAAGTTAGGAATCTAGACCTACTAGCATTTGTTTGAAATGACGGGGAAATGGGGCATTTTCTCAGGTCCAAATTTTGATATGATGTTAGGGCACAAAAAAGTAAATGGGAATGGACACCAATCCCATCTTTGATCATATGTGCACACATATCTTTTAACTTTGTCGTAAGCTTCTTCATATATAATTGAGTCGGTCCATGATGTTATTGTCAACTACCATATATTTAATTTCAATTTATTTAAAGGTTCACATGCAGGCAGGCGTCGCATGCTCTTTAAAATTCATGTTATTTAAAGAGAGTTTATTTAAATAATTATATTCTTCATAACAGCAACATGGTTTAGGCGGGCTACCGGTGATTATTTACAAATTAATTTAATTTCAATAGATCCATAATATATCTATTTAGAATATTTGAATGGTGGTATATACTTGGATGCGCACATACACAAACTTGTTAAGTGTAAAAGTAGAGTGCATATTACTTGTTTATCTACAAATTTATTCTATTTTACTTTCCATTTGGGATTTTTAAGCAACGTATGTGTGTGTCAAATGAGTTGTGCGAGTTATAGCTTCTACAGGTGCAAGAGGAATCTAAGACCAATTCACACACGGAGTACAGAATAATAAGCATCCTTTGTCTGTAGAATTCATCTACATTGGTGGCTCGTGATAAAATATGGGATAGCGTCTAAATTTTTTTCTAGGATAAAAAAATATCAAGCGATTCTAGTGTTTTTTAAAAAATACTTGGATTATTGATTTTAATTAGATTTAGTAAACTTGGTTAATTAATAATATGATGAAAAAATAACAACAATAAATAAACTGAATTAAACAAAAAATATCAACAATCGACTTAAAAAATAAACACTTGAATGAAAACGTGATAACTCCATAAAAAAAATCTAAATCTCAATTTTTAATAAATCAAATGTTGAAAGATGAAATAAAAAAATTAAATAAAAAAAAATAAAAAAACATAACTCAAGTCCATCCGAATCAATGTGTCAAATCCATAACCTGATCTTCAAATCAAGATAATCCTATATAAAACACATGGAATAACATTACAAAGCTCAATTTTCAAACAAACCAATGTTAATGAGGAAAATAGAAGAAAAACTCGATTAAAAAAACCAACAAAAAAAAAACTTGAGTCAACCCGCTAAGCTAGTAACTTGAAACATGAGATCGGGATAGCCCCATTAAAAAAAAAATAAAAAAAATCACAAAGCTCAATTTTCAACAAACCTAATATTAAATGACAAAGTTGAGAAAAAAATCAATTTAAAAAAAAACCTAAAAAATATTAAAACCAACTTGGGCTAATATTTGAAATCCGTGACTCGGGTCACAAGACCGAGAATAACTCTATAGTAGGCAAACCTGAAAAAATTATGAGGCTAAATTTTAAACATATCAAATATTGAGGGATGAAATTGAAAATATAATTTAATTAAAAAAAGGATAAAAAAACAAACAGCAATCAAAAGAATAATTATTAAATTTGATATAAAAATTAAATCAAACTAAATATTGAGAGAGGAAATTAAAAAATAAAATCAATCAAAAAATAATTTAAAAAAGAAAAAATTAAAAGAATAAAAAAAAATTAATACTAAAATAAAATATTAGAATACCGTTTAATCGAGAATCCTTAAAAGAGAGAGATAGGAAACAAACAATAAGTTCTGGTCTAAACCTGTCACAAAAAGAAGAAGAAGAAAAAAACCGTGATAAAATCATTTGATATCGTGATTTATGAACACAAATTTATCACAAAATAAATAAATAAACAACTGGCCAAATATAGTGAACCCCCACAATAATTATTTTCACAAGCTATTCAAAGATAAGATTTAGCCCCAATATAGTTTTTTAAAACTTAATTTCTAAACTTTTATTTATTATTAAAAAGTTGATCAATAAAAAATATTTTTTATTTTTTAAATTTTTTTTATTTTATTTTGGATAAAAAATACTTCTCAGAAGTTGTGAAAAAAATTAAAAATATCTTGTTATTTGTTGATTATTTCAAATCTGATTCTCAATCTTTTAATTTCTATATATTTTGTTTCAATTTCATCCCCTAGAATTTGATTTTTATATCAATTTTGATTATTATTTTTTTATTGTTATTTTTTTAACTTATCATTTTCTTAATTAAATTTTTTATTTATCAGATTTGATTTTTATTTTTTTATTTTAATTGGAATAATTTTTTTTAATTTCATCATCTTTCAACTTTTTTATATGATAAACTTGGTCTCAATTTTTTTTATTGTTATTTATTTTATTTGAGGTAATTTATGAAATTAATTTTTTTTCTCTATTTTATTTTTCTTCAACTTTTTTATATGGTCATCATTTTTTTAATAAACTTGAAAATTTTTAAAACATTAATAATTTATTTTACAATTGATTTTTTATGGTATAGTTAAATATAGAAAAATATTTTCCAACTTACCTTCATGATAGTACTAAATATATATATAAAAAATTAACTTTTTAAAAATCTATTTTCTATAAAAATTACTTTTTTAAAAAAATTATTTTTTAGCAAATAAATAGTGAGGTCAAAACCTCCCTTCATTTCTTTATCACTTGTGCTATTCTGTGGTTTTTTTTTCTTGTTTCTTTTTAGGTGTCTAACTATTGAAACTAACTTATATTCTAATTAATTAACAATTCACCTTGTACATATACTAGATTAATCGTGGCCATGGAGGTAGAGTATACAACACATCATTAATTTGTATGGACAGCTAATTAAGTTCATGCATGTGCTACAGATGATTTGTACAAGCTGAGTAATATTCTTTTCTCGTTTATTTTTTAACAAAGCATGCCCATAAGATTCTAAGAAGGACTAGGCTATATATATATATATACACACACATACACACAGGACGACTGCATGTCCTCTGGAAAAACAGAAGATCACCTACTTATTTTCTGTGCCCTAGGAGGAAAACATCGTGTTCAAGTGGTTCCATAAATGAAGCCCTTCAAACAATGTTTGTCTGTTTTTTTGGTTTCTCGTGTGGTCATCTTTAATCCCTTTCTCTCCTTCTCTGTCTGTCTTTTCTGTTCTTGAACATATATCATTCTTCAAGTCGATGTTTTTTCAGGAATATACATGCTGGGTGCTGGTAATCTCAGAGGCTGCAGGATGACGTCACGGTCTAGGGCTCTCCCTCAACGTACGTGGGTAAAGCACAAAGACAAAATAATCTTTTTGTTACACAGGTTTTTACAGCAGGGGGCCTCGTATATTCATGTCTCTTAGAAGATAGTACGTACAGATTTTTGGAAAATTATTTACAGCATGTGGGATCAATTGACAAGTCTAGGAGTCCTTGGTGATTCCAAGAAAGCATGGCCATGGCCTGGTTGTTTGTTCGATGTTATATTTGTGGATATCAAGCATGCAAGATGGCAAAAAATTGGCCGGCAGGACTCCTTTTTTGTTTCTTTTATGTGTTGCAATAATTAAATTTGCCTTCTAACAATAGTGATAATTGCCCATGCCATGCTGCCGACAAATATTTTTTAAAAAATTCACAAATAAAAATAATAATATCCATATTAAAAGAATTTTTTTAATAATGTCAAATTACCTAAAATCTTCTAACCATATTTGAAAAGTATAATTTAGGTCTTGAATTTGCTTCATAAAAATTACTAATCTAAATCTTATAAATTTTAGGGCCATTAAAGATTTATATAATTATTAATTTAAAAACTCATAAAATTAATCAATGTTTATACAAATTGATTCAAATATTTATATTAATTAAAAAAATCAAGTCATTCCATAAAAAAAACTAAATAGGATGACACAACAAGTTAAAATAGCGTGATTGATAAAGATTCGCATGCAACAACCTTTTTATTTCTTCTTCATCTTAGACAGATTAATTTTTATTATCTGATTTAAGAATTGATTTTTTTAAGAAATATCTACTTGAAGTTCATATGATAATATTCTCCTAGACATGCATGGAAAGGTCTGGTGGTGCGAGGATAAGAGCATTGAATGCAAAACACTTGCCGACTTGATAGGTTTGTTTCTTCTTCAGAATTTGATCCCACAAGCCAGCTACCGCCATTGATATAGGCCTGCAAGTCAAGTCCTTTATGTAGTCGAGGCCTTTTCTATCCAAATTCATCCTTCCTCTATCTCTTGGACCACACATGATGAAAAATTGAAAGGGATGCTGCTGCTAGAGATGCCTTCTTCAGACGCGATACTGTAGGGTCTCTAAATCGTTGGATTATTACATGGTAAATTGGTATCTTGCAGCCTCTGATAAATAACGACAGACGCAAGGAAGCAGCCGAGACCCCATTTCTATTAAAGACTATCTTCTGGTCCTACTCCTACTCCCTCAAGCCCATCAGTTTTTAATGCACGTCCATCGATCACATGGAAGGTTCTGTGTTGTGGCTGCGAGGCTGCTTCGAACTGTGTAGAAATGGTGTTTCCACGATATTGTTTTTGCATCTTTTGATAAAAATTACTTTAAAAAAGAATAATTACTCGCATAAATATTAAAGATAGAGTTTGATGTATGATGGGAAAAGGGAATGATTGTGTAATCTGTTGAATCATGATGATAATTACTGTTGATCATGTTCAAAAGGTAGCAAGGTTGTTCTTATCTTTGAAAAGCATCAATCAAGTCCAAAGCTGCTGCCTTTTACCAACTCTATCCTGTAATAATGTCACTTTTAAAGCAGATTCTTAGGTATGGACCAATTTCTGATGGCAACAATTTCAAAAATAAAAACCCAGATGCCATGGGCTACTCCAAGATAGGCACAGGCACAGAGTCACGGTTGGGAGGATATATAAAGTGATCGGTCCTGTGACTGTGAGTGATTTGCTAATATGATGATGGTGACAAAATGAATATCTATGAATTTTTTTGACCTAATGCTGTTTTTTCTTCGAACATGGGAATTCTATTGTGTATTGTGTATGAAAAATCGCCTATAGTTTACTCAGTGTTATATTTTAGGATATTGTGATCAATTGAGGTTTTCTAAAGAGAGAATTTTAATTCTGAAGAGAGAAAAGTTATAAATCCAAGAGAGAAGGTTAATGATGTGTTTGGTTGTTTATATGGTGCTATTTTAGTCATTTCAATAGTTTTGAAATATTTCGTGGACCGATGATGTTTCTTATAATTTTTTTTAATATACAAGCAAAATATAAAATTGAGTAAACTTTTTTCGAAAAATAAAATATAAAGTAATTTAAGAGGTTATCATGCAAAGCCAATTATTTCCTTGTATGCCTAGTTGGAATGGTAACTGCACAAAAAATATATTCTTAGACTTAAATAATCAATAAAAATGATGGAGTGTGTTTGGATGGGAAATAATTTATGTTTTTTTGAGTAAAAAACATGTTTTTATAGCTTTTGAAGATATGATTTATATTTAAAAGATGTTTTATTTTTTAAAAAAACCACCATACCTCCAAATCAAACACACTTTCAAAGATATGAAAAGAAGAAGAAGAGTAATAACCATTTTACAGAAACTATATAAATTCCATGTTGTGCTAGTGTTTCTCTGCAGAACCATAATTGAAAGTATACGAGAATTAAGGTTTTTGATAAAATCCATATGCACATAGAACTTATAAAATATACATAAATTCCATGTTGTGCTATAAATCCTGATGCCCAGAAGCTGATGCATGCCAATCAATTAGTCCATAAACAACCAAAAAGATGTTTAGGACCCCAAAAAATATACCTCAAATGCATGGCTGAAGCAATCTTATATGAATCCTTCCAATCTGACATTGTGCTTCAATACTCCCAGAAACGAAGCTTTCTTGTTCATATCCACATTCAGAGGAGGCCTTGCCATTGCAGAAGCCAGGGAAATATCCACCAACAGCTGTGCCTCTGCTGTGGGTGAAATGGATGGCAGCATGTTGGATTTCTATCGAACCATATCACTATATGGCGGGACCTTTCTCCTTCCTGTTAACATGTATCTGTCAAAATTGGGTCCCATATGTTTCCAAGAAACTAGACTAGAAATTGATATCAGGCCAGCCTGGGTTTGCTGATGCACTGTGCTTGATCCAGATGGAGTCGCAGAATTCAGACGAAGAGCCTATGATAGTCAATGAACACTCCTGTCTTTTGTAACTAAGAAGCTGAATTTCCTAATGAGCTCATCATGGTTAGCCCAGGAAGAAAATCCTGTTCTTGTAAATGGTCCAGCAGCCTGACGAGCTTGATATTACAGAGCTTCCAGTTATGGATTTATGGTTTGGCCATAAGAACCTACGAAAGATTTCCAGTTAGGTTCATGCTTCATTGAACTAAGAGGGGGGAAAAACATCATAAACGAAGATGATAATTACTTGTTCTATCTCGACCTGTCCGGTCAATGAACACTCCTGTCTTTTGTAACTAAAAAGCTGAATTTCCTAATGAACTTATCATGGTTAGCCCAGGGAAGAAACAACCTGATACATAATCACAGAGTTATACTTGTATCATTGCCTTTTCATATGCTTGTAGCAGAACAAATCCACGATCTAGCTGCTAGATAAGTAGCGTGGGCTTAGCAGGGAAGGCACATGGGGCTGGGCTTAAGGTTTTGTGGCATGCTAGCTGAACTAGCCTGTTCCATGGATCAATGAGTTGTTACCATGTCATAAAAAAAAAAAAAAAAAAAAACCAAGATAATTAATCAGAAATGGTCTCAATATCTATGATAATAACTTACAAGATATGTCATGAGATGATCAAATAAAAAAAATTCCAAAAAGAAATATATTTATAAAATTATGTACTTTTAATTAATGAGTATAAAATGTCATGAGTAAACACTAATCTAACATAACTTTGTAACCAAGTCTCATATTCTTATGGTTTAAGAGTTTATCTTTCAAGTTATTCATTGTTGGGATGTTCTAAGTCCAGTTTTGTTTGGTTTGGGCACAAAAATTCAAACAAATCAAGAGTTGCAATATGACCTGGAATGAATTGAAAATTAGTTCAAATGGAATTGGTTTGGTTTGGTTGTTTTTTGGCATTAAAAACCGGGAGACGTAATACCTATTAAATAATTTTTTTTTATAAATAGATATATATATTAAATTTGGCCTTAACAATTACTTATTGAGTTTACTTGTTTATACCCTTGGTTTTTTTAACTTTGATTATATCTTATTAAATCGGATTGGTTTGATTTATTTTATTTGATTTTAGCCTTTTAAAACCACTATCAAACTAAATTGATTTTTTTAAAAAAAAATTTAATTGTTTAATTGATTTTTTTCACTATTCAGTTTTTCTTATTATATTTTTTTGAATTTAATTTTTCAATTTTTTTCTCATCAAAACCTATCTATGTTCCCACTTCAAGTTCTTGTTGTGCACTGGAAAAAATTGAATATGTAAGTGTATATATGTTTTTTTGACAAAGAAATATAATCATAAATAAAAAGATCTATACATGTATTTAATTAAATAAATGAAGAATTATCTACAATAATAAATGCAAAGAAAAACTCATTAATAATAACTGGAGATTAGATTAATTGAGAGATAGATGTGTATCTTGAATTTGATTGTAATTAATAATTTTGTTTCTTGAGTTGCTATTTTTATTAAATCGGACAATAAAATATACATAAAAGAAAACGGGTCATATTAACCTTTTTTGAATGAAAAAAAAGTCCAAGCCTCATCAATGTGTTCTCTAAGAGAATTTTTTAATATGAATTCAAAATTTGACACGTATTGTATGATTTTTTATATATATAAAAATATAAAAATAATAATGTATTGGATTATACACCAACTAGATGCATGAGACTTTTTATTTATATCAAACAACAAATTTTTTTTTCAAAAAAAGAAGAAACAGGGATGGTGTGAGACTAAAATAAAAAAAACAACATTATTTTTTTAAAAATTCAATAATAAAAGAAGGGTTTTTTTTTTTCAAGTGAGACCTTAAAAAAATAAGGAATGAAATGATATTTGTTTTAGTTAAAGGGGTTGAAAATACATTAAATAAAAAAAATAACCCATAAGCTAGGTGCACAAGACTATCCACGTGCTTGGCTCATGCGCCTGGCCTATGAAAAAAGACGGTTCACACATGGATCTTTTTTTCCAATATCAAATAACAAATGACATGTTATTCATTCTCTTTATTTATTTTTAATATTAAAAGTAAACAATGCGTTGTCTGCTAACCAGGTTTCCAGCAATTTTAGGAGCAATGAAAAATCAGTCCTTAGGTTTCATTTTACTAAAAAAAATATGACTTCATTTAAAATATTTAGAAAATACCATAAACACATATATAGCCTCAAATAACCTAAAACCTCATGAACCAACTTAAAACTAAAAAACTTCTTGAACGTAGATTTACTGTATGTCTTAGACAAGTTGATTGGCAAGGAAGGTATAAGCTAAACTTTTCTTTTCTAATTGAATGAAACTTATCATCATTAAACTCAATATTTTATAGCTAGAATCAATGTCAATCAAAACTTTATCTCTTTTTCAACATGATTCAATCATTCTCTCTCTCCTCTTAAATTAAAGACCAAGAAATAAAAAATTATTAAAATTTTGGACTTTCTAAAATTGAACTTTCTAAATATTAAGAGACCAAAAATTTATAATTTGAAAAGCATGACCAAAGTAAATTTTTTGATCCAATTTCAAGGATACCATCTATTTTCTTTGCCTTTTTCACTCTCCAGTCCATTTTTCCTTAACAAATTTCAAGCAATTGGCCTTTACAAAAGTTGGATGACCAAATATATATATATATATATAAAATCACACAAGGAGTCCACAGTGAAATGGAAGAGGAAGCACGGTGTTTTTTGCCACATGATTTAGAGTTTGTTATAATATAATAATAAACATGCCTGCAAGATAGAAATGGAGATACAAACAATACCCAGTCAAATTAAAAACTCCATGAACAGTCAAGAATTTATGATTCTAATTTCTAAGGGTGAAAGAAACCCAGAAATCCCCTAAAATGCACAAAGTAAAACAACTATGCATCCTCCCGGTCCCATTTTACTGCCTTGTTTGTGTTGGTTCATCAGAATTCTGTGGTCAAAAAACATAAAAAGTATTGCAAGACAAAACATGGCAGCAAAACACGAACTGTAACATCCGGTCATCAAAAAGGATACGGAACAAGCCTCACAAATCAGAACCACTGTTTCTAGATTGATCAAGCTCTTCAACTTTCGCTTCATCCTGATTACATACTGGACTGGCAGTCCTGTAATTCTGTTTTGATTGTGTCCAGGCTTTCTTCTTTACTGGTCGATCAAAAGAAGGAGAAGCAGAGGACTGAATCGACGAGGGTGGAGGTAAGAGCGCAGGCTTGCCAAGCTGGAGTTCTGTAAAATCACCTGGACCAGACCATGTAAAACAAGGATACTGTCAGTAGCAGGCTTTCACATCAGTAAGGCTATCTTTAATTCAAAAGAAAATCCCAAGCAGGTTGAGTCAGCATTATGGCCGAAAGATCAATCCAGTTGGGCGACAGGTTCTAAAGTATTTCTTCCCAGGGCCACCCATTAATCAATCAGAAGTTTAAGTTGTAACCAACCCAACCCTTGAAGAATTCATTTCAGGTTGTCTAAAATCATGGAAATGGGGACATCAAATAGAAAACACTAAGTGTTTATTAATTTGTGGTATGGATTCTACCTTCAGAAACTAGTAGAACAAACTAAATTAGTTTGTAAGAGTTTCTCTACAGTGTTATTAACATAGGCTGGATTGGTTTATCTCACCCAATCAACAATCCACTTGAGGCAGTTCTCATATTCCAGAACCATACAAAAACCAGATGATCTAAATGCAGAATCAATCCAGCCTGAATAGAGTTGAGGGAGTTCATTGGTTGACCACAAAATACACTCCTGCTCACATGAAGAGGCAAGAGTGCATTCCCTTGTTGTAGTGAAGCCACATATTGTACAGATATTGAACGGATGAGTTCCAGTTTTCACCTCACAAGCAAAGTAAAACTCAAACTACGATGTAATCAACCTTGCAGTTATTTGACCCAGATTCTAGAATCCAGTAGAAAAGTAAGAAAAGAATGGCAGTCGAGGATTCTTTGGAATGCAAAAGCACACAGGTATCTGTATGGTCTGGCCCTCACAAAATTTAAACAACTGGATATCTGTTTCATGTTAGAACTGGCAATTACACAGAAAAATCAATTAAAATATCCTGACCAACACAGTAAAATGAGAAATTTCCAAATATGCAACTTTTGAAATCCTACAGCAAACATGCAGAAATTTATAGAGAACTAGAGGGAAAAGGCAAATTTCATTTGAATTCTTTCGGATGCTTTGGTCATGCACATTGTGAAGCTGTGAAGACAAAAGTTACTCAAGTCTGAATACAGAACTACATTCCTTCAGATCTATGGCTATGAGTCAAAAGTTAAAATTGATCGAAGTTTGAGTCGTTGAAATAGAAAGCTAATCCAGTTCACCAAATATTCTTTTCACTTCATGTTAGCAAGTAAAGCAAATCAGCCTTTTCTACATACCTTCACCGGGTTGAAGACGTCTAGTATCATCACATGAAGCTGATATACTTGGGCGCCTTTTTCTCACATAGTTTTCCTGCAGAGGCTTTGGGATTTGAAATGAAAACTGTGAGAGGGTTACACCATATGTCATATACTCTGGATGTTCAATTAAGTACCTGCAAAATCAAGGGATTTAACACCTAAAACAAGGATCGCCCACAAGATTATCTAGCATTAAATACATGTGGAGATTAGTTAAAATGTGATAAACAAGGGGCATGGGCTAGGCAATATAGGAATGTTCAAGTAAGAGGAGTGAACTTACTTTTGGACTTCCACCATTGAGCGAAGTCTCTTGCCTGATGGTGATTGATAGTACCTGAAAAATTAGAAAGGGAAATCACAAGGTATATACTGAAGAAACCATGATGGTAGCAACCACGATTTTCCAGATTGGGACCGCTAGAGATCTTGATGCAGACATGTACATATTCAAAAAATGGGAAAACTGATTAAGAGGACAATGCAAAGTGAGTAAAACTACATTACATCTGATAGAAGACAGGAGGGGGGGGTGTGCCATACAAGAGTAGCCAAATGACATTACAAACTTAGTTGTCATCATCAATTAAGACTTTAACCATTAGAAGAATACATAATACACAAATACAGTTGAGGAGGAGTTGCTTGTGCTCTTAGAAAACATGGAAGGCTTTAAGGTTCTTGCTTAAGTTTTTCCATAAAATGGAAAATATGGGTGAAATTAGATTACAGAAGTGAGCAAACTATTATGTCAAGCTCAGTAAAAGAGAGTTAAACAAATAGGTCGGGACACGTACACATCTGCAAATTTGCTACTTCCTTCGCCCCTGATTCGCAGCAACCTTTGCCAGCCAGGAGGGGGTTGAGCTATGTTAGGTTTGTCAATAGCCCACAGCCTACTCCCATCTTGAGTGATGTCTGTTGGATCATCACATGATATATCAGGTCGCCACCCACGAGCAGTTTCACAAAAAAAAGGCTCTTCTAGAATATGTTCACGTAATTCTTCATATTTCTTCTTCGTCGGGATGAGTCTCCACTTAAAACATTTGGCACATTGTACAGTAAAAGTTCCTACAGATGGCAAGACTCTAGAAGGCACATTCGGGTCTGAATATCTTCCAAATGGACGCTGGAACTGAATAGGTTGAGGAACAGGTTCAGGAACAGGTTCAATTTGACCAGCACCATTAGCCACAGGGTCATAAAGGACCAACTGTTTAGAGGAATCTTCAATTGATGGGTCATCAATATCCCCTGTATCATGAGAGTTATTCTCGTTTGAGGAAGAAACTTCTATGGGTTCCTGAAGAGTGCTCTGCAAATGACCTGTGTGACAGGAATCAGTGCAGCAATCTGCTTCCTTTTTTACCATACGGAAAGTTTCTTCAGGATGGGACTGCATCTGAATATGTCTTAACCACCTAACAGACAGTCATAAAACTAGATCATAAATTTCAGCAACAATAAAGAAATGATCTTCTTACATTTATTCAAATAGAAGGAAAATGTCAATAAAAGGAGGATTAAACATCCTTGTAAAAACAATTCTAAAGAAACAGCATAAAAATAATCAAAAAGGCTTTCAAAACCCTTTCAAACATGACAAAGAACAAGATCTATATGAACATTTAGATAATGATCATGGTTCAGATCTAACCAAAAAAGGGTAATGTACCAGTATAATTATAAAATGATGTGGGATTATGTATCATTTGCTTCTTCACACATGCATAAGTAGTTTAGGTAAAGAAACCATATTCTTTTTCTGTAACAAACCACCCCCGCCCAAAAAAACAAGCAGTAGGCAAAATAATTAAGCTCATCTATAATTATAGACATAGATCAAGTAACCTAACAGATTATAGCTCATTAATTTATCACCCCAGTTCACCATTAACACGTTAAGTTTTCATCAGACATCCATGCATCACTTAAATAGGTAGGATAAAAATTAAAAAGTGCCTAAGCAGCATGCAATAAAAATGAAAAATTCTCTAATGACAAATCGGAATAAGTAAAATCAACATGGATCACCAACCTACCTACATATGCTCTTTAAAACATGGAAAAAAAAGAAAATCCTCCTGTAACCTGCACAAATGAAAGAAACTCAATAATATCAATATAGTCTTAAGAATCTGGACCAAAACAAGTACTGAAAAAAAAATACACACACAACCACAAGATTTTTCCAGTAGTTGAACTCAATGTTGCATGTTGCCCAAAACTAAACAAAGTTTAAAACCCTCCTCCCCTGTGTAACTACTCAACCGGACAGTAAGCGTAAATTAAGATATTTGACTATATTAGTAGGATCTAAGAGCAAGCAAGAAATATTGAAAACAACCATTTTTAGCATAAAAAACATCAACACTGACAAATCACACTTTCCCGAAAACCAACACAGCAGAAACATAAAAACTCCAACAATGAAACCCCATGATCACAAACCAGCTCGAATTCCAAACTTTTCTCTTTCTCAGTAACCAAACAAGCATTAAGGCAACAGGACCTGATCTGATTGACAAAGCAGAAGATCCAAAACACAGCACGAAAAAATCACAACTTGGAAGAGAAACGGAGAAAGAATCAAACATACACAGTTGGTGAAGATGATGTGATCGGAGCCGTTGGTTTGCATGAGAATGGACTGGATCGTAGGGTGAAGAATGTGCAGGAGCAGTGAGAAAAATCTTTTTTTTTTTTTTTTCGTGTTTTCGCAGGTTACAGACTCTGGGTTTTGTTGCCTCCTTATTCCTCAGTAGTCTTTTTTAATATTTCCAGTCTATAAAAAGGTCATGTTTTTAAGGATGATAAAAAGAAGAGCCCATAGAAATATAAATTACCATTTTTAGCTCCATTTATTTATGATTCTTACTGTTATAGTTTTATTTTTAATAACTTAAATTAGTCCTTGTATTTTAAAAATAATCAGTTTAGTCCCTTTTCAAAAATTGTTAGTATCTTCCATGGTGAGTTTTTTTTATTATAATTAATATGGATGTCTAGGTTAATATGCGCGCATCTTAATTAATTTTACAAGCTCTAAAATTAATAACCATAAAAACTTTAAATATTTATCATATTAACAATCACAAAATTTAAACATAAAATCATAAGGAAAATAAATTCTTTAATTTTTAATTTTTATCATTAGATGAAATATTAAATGATTTATTTTGTAACTTTTTTATTATTATTGTGTTGGTTATTTTTATTTTCAAAATACTCATTCTTCCTTGAATTTACAATCATCAAACTTAAAGTAAATAGATATAAAAGATAGTTTTTTTAATTAATTGATGAAGTTATTCTCACATTGTCTAGATAATATTCTCCTTTTGGAAATATTTTTTTTATGTACAATAGTTGGAGTTAAAAATAAAAAAACAGATAAGATAATCCACGGAATCATGAACACATATTATTTAACAAAATATATTAATAAATAAATTTTTAGCATCAATGTGCTTGTGCCACCATAACATTCAAGCAAAGCTTGCCTAATAATATCTAAAAGAATTATTAACTGTGTAATTTATTATTTTTTTTAGAATTTTTTGTGTTTAGGTGTCACTATTTAATAGTTGTTATTTTTTTTTTAATTTTCTACCTATTGAGAAAAATGACAAATATAACTACGATACAAGCAAACAAACTAAAAAAATGAAAGATTGTATATATATATATATATACAATCTTTCATTTTTTTAGTTTGTTTGCTTGTATCATAGTTATATATATAAGGCAGACAAATGGCATCAAACTAATAAGGTTATAAAATGTCATGGATCAAACTTAAACAAATAGGCTAATTAATACTTTTTGAAACAAGATGGACTAAATTACTTGTTTCTTGACGGTTTAAGGACTAAAGTTAATTAAAAAAATTATTAGTTTTTTTTTTTTACCTAGGAGATAAAGTGGGCGTTTGGCATTACGGTTGAAAAGTACTTTTTAAAAAATTTGATTTTTTTTGCTTTGAATTACTATGTTTTTAATATTTTTAAATTATTTTGATATATTAGTCTCAAAAATAATTTTTTAAAAATAAAAAATATATTGTTAATATATATTTTTTAAATAAAAAATATTTTAAAAAATAATAATAATTACACTCTCAAACACTATATATATATATATATATATATATATATATATATATATATGAAGGTATTCTAACATGGCCCATGTAGGTTGGATGGATTTATGTATAATAGATTGACTTAAAAATGGAAAACAGAGGGGCAACTACATGAACGGCATGAAACACAACTTATATTTTTTAACATAAAAGTTAACAAATTGGTCAACGTTACCCAGGAGAGGGCTTGGTGGCCCCAGCTCGTCAATGTGCTTGTGCCAGCGTAACATGCAAGTATGATTTACTAAATTAATCTTTTTTTTTTCTTTTGAATTATTAACATTAATTAACCAAACACTATTAATTGTATTTTTTTTTCATTTCTTTTGGCCCCTTTTATTAATATTTATATTTAAAAAAAAAATTATTTTTATTCTTCAATATTAAATTTATTGGAGATTGAATTTTATATTTTTTTCTTAATTATTTTTTATAAAATTATCTCAATCTTATAACATGGATCACAAAACTGACATGTTAATTTGGTTGGCTCGAGTTTTTATTTTTTTTAATGTCATCATAAAAACATTTTAGTTAATTGAAAATTAGATTTCATGATTTATTTTGATTTGCTTTCTATAAGGTTATCATAATCTTATAATTTGAGTTACGAGTTTAAAATATTAACTCGAGTTGACTCGAGTCGGTTTTTTATGTTTTTTTTATCGGTTTTTAAGTTATCTTTCAACATTTAGTTGATTGAAAATTAAATTTCATAATTTATTTTACTTTGCTTTCTATTATATTATCTCAGTCTCAAGATCCAGGATGTGAGTTCGATAAGTTAACTCAGGTTGACTCGAGCAATTTTTATTTTATTTTATTTTATCCTTCAACATTAAGTTTATTGAAAATTAGGCTTCATTATCTGTTTTGATTTGCTTTTCATTAGGTTATCGTAATCTCATAATCTGATATGCAGATTGGCATGTTAACCTGAATTGACACAATATACTGTCTTCTTGATATTTATAAAAAATATCATCTTAAATATTTATTTTGAGTCAAACTACACTTTTACCGGATGTCTAGGTTGCTTTTGGAATCGTTAAGTTGACTATATCATGTTAGATTAATCTCTAAACATTTTAAATTTTCTTTTCTAATAAAATAAATAATAACAATGCATAGATATTTTTTTATGTTAAAGATTTTTTTTCTATTAAGGTTGCATGACGACACTAAAAGAGGCTATACGTGACTTCAGAGCAACAACCCATAAAGCAAACCAAATAAAATATCATAAAGTAAACATATGGTACTTATATTTAATCAATTAATTTAATTTAATTAGAAAATAAAACTTCTTTTAAAAAGCTAAATTTAACAAAGAACAACAAATACAAAGACATGAGACAATTCGGGTTATTTTCAAAATTAGTAAAAAAAATCCTATAAAAAACAAATAAAAAAATAACAGAGCTCAATCTTCAATTAAATAAATATTAAAAAATAAAACTGAAAAAATATAAGCTTAAAAAAATAAATAAAAAAACAAACTCAAACATATCTTCTAAACTCGGGTTAATCTTTCAAACCCACAAGCCATAAAATCCTAGAATTGGATTTAATCAAGAAGCTCAATTCCTAACTAATTTAATATTGAATGATAAAATCGAACAAAAAAAATCAATTTAATAATTTTTTCAAAGTAAAAAAAATATCAATAAAAAAAATGATATTTAAATATAATAGGAAAATAAACTAAAGAAGAATGAAGTTGTAAGAAAAATATTTCAAATAAAACAAATAACAATAAAAAAATAAGAATCAAATCTGACAGTTAAAAAAACTTAAAAGATGAAATTAAAAAAATATATTTTTATGAATGATTTCAAATAAAAAAAATAATGACTAAAAGAATATGAACTAAATATAAAGGAATAATAAATTAAAGTATTATTTTAAAAATTTGAAAGGTTAGGTGTAAAATCAAGAAAAAAAAAATTATTAACATCAAACAAAAAATCAATAAGCTACACGCACAATTTACACACAATTTAGGAAGACAGGGCCACTAAAATGATTCCAACAATGTCAAGAAAAGCTTTTTTTGGCTGCCAAAATCCGTTGCACGCATTGCTTAAACCCAATAAAGCGATGAACACACTAACTCGTGTAATACACGTGCTTATCATTTTTTGTTTTTAATTAATATTTTATATTCACTAAAAACCAAAATGTTCATTAACTAATAGGAAAAAAAAAAACTAGAACGAAAAATACAAAATAACCCCTAGAATACCAGTTAAATAAATTTTACTTTTATGAATAATATAGTCATTTTATTGTGCTTAAAAAAGTAAAAATTAAAAAAAATCCTAAACACCAATTTTATATAAAAAAATTTAAATGTAATTTAATCATCCGACTATACTTTAAAAATGTAAAAAAAATCCCAAGTTTTGATCAATCCAATAATAACTAATAGACCTAAAAATCATACTACCTCTAATAACTAGTTTAATGAATTAGTTGAAGGTAAAATTATCCTTATATTGTTCTAATTGCCGGTGTAATGAATATATGTGTGCCATGAAACCCCAATCTTTTTCTTTTTTTATAGACAATTATTCTACATGCATCATGCACAGTAGAAACTGATAACCAGCACAATTTCACTCGACATACTGAGACACCGAGTTAACCAAAACAACCATCTTGAAAGCACGATCTGATGATAGGATGATGCTAGAGAGTGGGATTGTTGTTTTCAATTTCTCATTCCTCATTGCCCTCCAGTGTGGATTGGTCACAAGTTAATGACCTAAAAAAATCGAATACAAATTCTCTATGAACAATAATCGAAGGAATTCAACAGAGAAGTAAAACCACAGTTAGACCAAATTGAAAGCTAACATTCAAATAGGTCAGATCTGATCAATTCTGTACTCTCTGTGGAACTTTAAGCTCTCCTCGGCATGCATGCAATTTGTACAAATCTGTTCAGGTTTCCTAGAAACCAAGTCAAAAACACACGCAATATTGGATATACATCTGCCTAAAATGTTCCCGGCCAGAGAAAGGTAAAGAAACAGAAATTTACGGAATTTAATCCAAGTAATTCAATTCATTGAGCTTTCTTTCCTCTTTAATTCATAACTGCAAAAATCATCATGCCTGATGCAAGACTTGATTTTCTCTTTCACTACCTCCATATGCAAACATTGTGGTATTCACAAAGTTCGATCCATGGCCATAAAAGGAATCATCAACAAAATCAGCATGGAGATATTAAACAGATGATCATTGGGAAAGGAAATGTCCATTTAAAAGGCTTTAAAATATTTTAAATATATCATCAAAATAACATTTATGGCGATACCATGTGTCTGAGAAGAACAGCTACTGTAGATACTGATACTAATTCTGAAAGCTGATAGCTACACACGCAACAAAGAAGAAGAACCATTTATGTTATCTAATAGCTTGAATGAGATTCAAGATAGAGATCCACGGTAATCATACCAGATGCTGGTCAGCCCTAAGAAGTTTACGGTATTCCTATTCCTCAAGACAATAGCAGCCAAATAGAAACACACAGCTAAAACAAGCATGCACTTTCCACTCTACAATAAGATATATCTCTTTCCACATAACAATTTGCTCAACTTGCAACAAAAGTTAAAAAAACAATGCAGAGGAAAATCCCTAATGCATAAGACATTATGCATAAGAGTTGATTCTCCACATGGATAAATATATGCATCTGTAAAAGAAACAGCCTTTGATTATCCTACTGTTGCTAAGTGGGGTTCAGGTTATAGAAGTAACATACATGTAAATCCTTCCATAGTCCATGCAGGTTCAATAAATTCATCACTGAAGGAGATAATAGCACACAATTGTCAAATGTTTGAAATACTCTCGCCAAAACTAAGCAGCTCTGCTTGGTAGGGGTGGGGGGACTTTATCAGCTATCAACACCACAAATCATAAATTCCCCAAAAGAATTCTCTATTATAATTATGAATTTCCTACTGGACAGGACAGCAATCGAAAAATCACAAAATATGAAAGGAAGAAAAATAACCCATGCTATCATGAATTTCGTCTTGATTGCTTACTCTCTTTCCCAAATATCTAATGAATGCTAACTAACTTAAAACATAAAACTTCGGGATTTTTTTGTTGCCAGGTAATAATCAAGCTTACTATCAGTCGAACTATTAGATTTCCTACAATTTAAAAAATAAAATCTATCAGTTTGCACACCCCCCCCCCCCTACACGCCCACAAAAAAAGAAAGAAAGAACCTCTGCTCTCAGCTCTACCCAGAATGCATTTCATTTCCTGTTCCGCAACTAAGCTCATTATAGAACTATAGCGATCCATTCCACATATCAATCAATCCATCAAGAAACAAAGAATAAATCAGGAACATAAACCAGAAAAAACAAAGAGTATAACAGATAAAATAGCAACCATGATTAATCGTTAAATCACTCAATTATTACTGAGTAATAAAAGCTCAGAACCTTAACATTCATACTAATAATTAAACCATCCATAAACCAGCATAACAAAGTTCACAACTTTAACATTTATACTAATCAATCCATACGTTTAAACCCCCCCATAAAACAGTCAAACCTAACAAACCCCATTGCTCAGAAAGATGTAGATTCGACAGATAAGCACAGACCCATGATAGAACAAGAGAAACTACGATCTGGGTTGGAATCAGAAAGGACTGAGGAGCTGATGAATCTGTGGTTTAGGCTCAGAGTTCATTCCAATGATAATGATCATAGGAATGAATCCATAGTGAGTGATAACTTTGGCCTTTTTAAATGACCATGTGCTCCATTCTTTGAAATACTGTGACGCTGATTTCTCTTCCATGCCTTTTGCTCCCTTGCCGCTGCTGCTCTTGCCTTTTGTCTTCAGAGAAACCCTAGACGCCATTGATTATTTTTTTCCTTTATTTTTTTGGGGGAGGGTGGGTTAGCGCTGTTAATAATTGAAAACCTAGAACAGCCTTATATTTATGTGTTGGATTTTAATTGTGTGACGTGTTTGGTGTGACTGATTAACATATAAAGATTAGAAAGATTTAAATGGTTTATCATTTATCATTTTTTAGTTTATATTATTTTCGGCTAATTATATCTTGCTTTTAAATAGATCATGGCTACTCATCAAGTATTAAAAATATAATTTTCTTGTTCTTCTGAACTATTTGTTCATAAGAAAGGATTTTTTTAAAATAAATTTACACATCAAATAATTGATCACTCGGCCTTTTGCTTTCCATATAATAAATTTATGAGGTAATTATTTTTAGTTCGATTTAATTTTTATTTAAAAAAATAAAAAAATTATTTTTTAAAAAAAATCAAAACTAGTTTAAATCGACCGGTTTCAGTTTGGTTCTATTATTTTATATTAAAAACTAAAAGTTATATTATTTTTTAAGGTTGTTTTTATAATTTTTAATGGGTTTAGTTTCAATTTGACTCGATTTTTTTAGTTTGATTTTTTATTAATTCTGGTTTGTTTTTTTTTGTTTTGGACTTATAAAACCAAACCGAACCGGATGGTTTTTTTTTACAATTCAGTTTTTTAGATTTTTTTTTCTAGTTTTCTCGGTTTAATCGGTTTTTTAATTTTTTTACTCACCTCTATAAATTTATATTAGTTTTTGAATATTTGAAACTAATGTCACAGCTATATTGATGAGAATTTTTTTATAAAGAATAATAGAGTTTTTAATCAATTCTTATGGACTTGTTTATTAAAACAAAGCATCCTTCCAATGTAGATGACTCAAGCACCATTTCATTGTCCAAATCTGCCTTATTTCAATTCTTGTAATTGGATTTTAGGTAATGTAAATAATTAAATTCAATTATTCTTTTGAAGTAGTATTGACACGTCTAATAATTTATCACTTGATCTATCATTTTACAATGTAAATTTATATTAGAATCCAAATAATTGAAATTGATGTTTACACTTATGTTGATGTTGATGAGAAATAAAAAAAATATCAACTTAACAATAATAATGTTTTTTAATCAAGAGTTATGGATTTATTTATTATAAACTAAACACCCTTTTAATGCTCGAGAACCTTTTCATTGTTAATTTTGACCTTCTTTCAATTATTTATTATTGGATTTTAAATGGTGTAGATAATTGATTGTATGTTTATCCCTTTAATTAATCAAAATCAAACATGCTTATAAAATACATTTAAAATAAAAAATAAAAATCAATATAATATATTTTTTTTTTTATAAGAACATGTAACTTTATAACTATATGAAACCAATATCATGCGAATCTTGGACCTTGTTTATCTTGTTTTCTTAAAAGTAGTTTTTGTTTTTTTTAAAATTTTTTTATATGTTTATTTATAATTAAAAAAATTAATTAATAAAAAATACTTTACAGTCAAGAAAAAATTTAACTTAATTTTTATATAAAAAATTATTATATTATAGATAAAATATACTTTTTAGAAGTTATGAAAAACTAAAAAAATATATTATATTATTTATTGATTATATTAAATCTGATCATTAATTTTTTGATTGTTATAAATTTTGTTTTGAATTTTTTTCTCTCAATTTTATCCTTTAAAATTCAATTTAATTTGATTTTTATATTATATTTGGTCCTTATTTTTTTTTTTTTATCTTTTTTTTAATTAAGATTTTTTATCTATTAAATTTGATTTTCATTCTTTTAATTGCTATTTATTTTATTTGAAATAATTTATGAAATTAATTTTTTTTTATTTTTTTATCCTTCAGATTTTATTCATATTTTTTTAATTACTATTTATTTTATTTAAAAAAATTTATATATATTTTTTAATTTTATTATTCTGTATTTTTTTTACTTGTCAACCTTGGTCTCTATTCTTTTAATAATTTTGAGAAAATAAATTAAAACATCAATAAATTATTTCCCAACTTATTTTTTATGGTATAATTAAATAATAAAAAATATTTTCTAAAATATTTTTAATAATACTATCAAATATAAAAAATAATTAACTTTTTATGAATAAACTTTACATGTAAATTACTAAAAAAAAATGATTTCCGGCAACAACGTTTATCAACTCACCATTTCTTATTACTAGCTCAATTTAAGTTGGGCTTGTAATAAAGCAACGAAGCCCACTTAGTTTCACACAAAATTCTCAATAGACAACCCAGTCCACCAGCCCAAACACTTCCCAGTCTCCATCTCACCCGTTACCTCAAAGACAACAAAAACCAGACAGGCTTCATTCAGTCCGTCCACACGATCAACTCTAGCTGAGCCGGAAAGGGAAGAGAGTAGAAGAAATCAGAGAGCGCAGGAAAAATGGGAGGAGGAATGGAAGCAAACAAGAACAAGTTTATCGAGGATTGGGGTTCAGCTCGTGAGACTCTTGAGCAAAACTTTCGCTGGACTCGTCGTAACTTCGCTCTTATTGGTATCTTTGGAATTGCTGTCCCTATCTTAGTCTACAAAGGCATCGTCAAAGAATTCGTAATTTCTACCAACCTTCCTCCTTTTCTTGATTCTTATGTGATTTTTGAAGTGGGTTTTCTTTTTTGTGTCGGGTTTTTTGTTGATTTAGTTTCGATCTGGTTGAGTATTTGTAGATTGAGTTTTTGGGGTTTTGTTTTGAAGTTGGTATTTTTGAGTGATTTAAGTGTTTTTTTTTTGGGTTTAGCTTTTAAATGTGATTTCTTGTGCTTGGTTGGTTATTTGTGGTGCTAAGTTTTGTTGATTAAAATTTGATCTGGGAATGAAGATTTGTAACTAAGCGTGATGGGTTCTCATTCTAATAATCGAAATGATGTTCGTTTATAAAATATCTGTTTGAGTCAATCCACTAGAACCCAAAAACAGTAATGGAACAAGCAATATTTGTTGAAAGGTAGTCGATTGATTCTATTTAAAAGTGCTCTCAAGCTCAGTTACATATCTCATGTAGTCTGTGGCAACCATGCTTGTAGAAACTATATTATGGATGGGTATAGGGAAATGTCCAAACATCAATTGTTTGATTGGTAAGTGGTTTGTTCAGCTACATATCTCTTGTAGTCTGTGGCAACCATGCTTGGAGAAACTATATTATGGATGGGTATAGGGAAATGTCCAAACATCAATTGTTTGATTGGTAAGTGATTTGTTCAGCTACATATCTCTTGTAGTCTGTGGCAACCATGCTTGGAGAAACTATATTATGGATAGGTATAGGGAAATGCTCAAACATCAATGGAACAAGCAATATTTGTTGAAAGGTAGTCGATTGATTCTAGTTAAAAGTGCTCTCAAGCTCAGCTACATATCTCTTGTAGTCTGTGGCAACCATGTTTGGAGAAACGATATTATGGATAGCTATAGGGAAATGTTCGAACATCAATTGTTTGATTGGTAAGTGGTCTGTTCTGCTGTTACTGATGGTTTTTGGAGCAGCATAATTATTTTTGGGATTATGGAAGGGGGTATCGATTGGTTTGTAAATGTTTTGTCAGAAAAGCTTCTGATGAATTAAAGGGTGGAAAAAGGTTGTGCTTTTGGGAGGATGTTCTCTGTGAGGAAGAGTTTTTGAGTTTGAATTATCTGGATGTTTTTGAATATTCATGACGTAGGATAAAAGAATTATATACAAGGTGTAGGCGGAAGAAAACGAGGAAAGAGAGGACAAGAAAGGGGAGAAACAAAGAAAGAACCTATTAGGGTAGGAATAGAAGGTTCCTTTCAACAGAGATGAGAATTTCTTCCCTCAATGGGAAATAAAGCCAAATGGAAAACTAACTGCCTGTTAAGTTGTTAAAAATGGGATCCATTTCCTGAAAATATCTTTATGAAAAAAAAAAATCTCATTTTCAAATGAGAGTTCACTAAGTGGAGAACTGACTAGTTTTGCCAATTGATCAGACCTGGAAGTTATCTTTTTCTTGCTTTCTAAGTTTAAAGCTAGACGGTGTCTGCCAAATAGAAAGCACGGACTGGTATAAAGCTATGGAAAATAATGGTTTCAGATATTTTACCATGTACAGTCTTTGCCCTGGGTTCATTTGGAAATTAATTGAAGGTTAATCTATTCAATACTTAGATAATATTGCCCTGCTGCTGCCTCAATTCAATTCTTAAAACAAATATTGGGGTTAGATCAGGTTGCTTGTGGTCGTGGTCAGAATTGAGGAAGGGAAAACAAAGAGTTCATGCTTTTCAATTGAGCTTGATTGACATTTTCTCTTGGTTCTAATGCTTGGTTTGGTTGCTAGTGGAAATTCTTAAGGGAAACAAAGAAGTATGCACGTTTGGCTTATGATGTTCTTATGTGGTCCTAGAAAACATATGCCAGGTGAAGTTTTGCATTATTTAAAAAACTATAGGATTTAAAACTTTGTTTTCTTTTGTCAATTGGAATGGAAACTGAACACTGGACAAGGCTCCTTGTCTGTCTATATCATCCTTTATGTTGCTTGTCTTTTCCAATTACTGGTAGATTGAACTTCACAACTCATGTTGGTTGGCCAACAGTCAGTCTTGTTTTGGTAGGGCAGGCTCTTCTAGCTGTTGATTAGCCTCCTTTTCAGTAAGAATTAGATTTATTTATTTATTCTTACATCTTTTCCTTAAAAGTACAGTTGAACAAAGAAAAGAATGCTCAACCAATATGACAACCAACAAAGACCCTTATTGCATAAGAGCTTCCCCTTCTCGATCTCTATGTTCTAGGCTTAAAGATAAATCACACGGCAGATGGAAATAATGATTAGTCATTTAAAATGTAAGAAGCAGAAAAGATAAGAGATGATCTCTATTGATTATAATAATAGATCTTGTCATCTTTAAGTTCATTTTAAAAGGTTGAATCATGCACAAAAATGAACTTCACCATTCTTGGTTTTGGAGCTGCTGACCTTGTTCAATACCATGTTTAGTAATTTGCCATCCATTCTTTTGTTTTAAGGTTCCAATTTTCAGAAGTTTTTGTTTTCGGTGGCAAAATAGTGATGAATTCCATGCTCAAATTTTTTTAGCAATGCATCAGAAGTGTGGCCTCTTGAAATAGGGATGTTATTATGTGTTGCCATTTAAGCTTCTTCCTTTTAATTTTTTTTGTTTGTTTGCTTCCTTTGTTCCATGAGCATATTCTCCATAATCATAGCGAGACATTAAAGTCCATTGCCTGCACTTTTTTGTCTTCTTATATCTCTGTAAAGTTTTCGGATTTTGTATGTTTGAAGTCAAGACTTGAGTTTTGAGATTTCATATTTTTATTTGGCTAGTGAACTCAATAGATCTATGCTGCATTTTTTTTGCTTGTTATCTTATTTAGATCATCTTGATTCTTAGATTGTGAATGATGCTGTTCATGTTTAACTTAGTTGCACCCTGATGCGCTGATAACTTTGGTGACAGAATATGCAAGATGAAGATGCAGGCAGGCCTTACAGGAAGTTTATGTGAGTTTCCCAAAGTTGTTTGACAATAATTATGGATGAGGAAAACGGGGTTGTCCATAAGAACCTGCAAGCATTGCCTTTTCCATTTAACTTTCTTTCCTGTGTTTGATCTGTAGCATGTGGTTTTAAGGACACATTTCCTTTTCTTTGAAACCAATCAATTTGCTGAGAATTTAGAATATTTTCTTTAATTCTGCCTTGACATGGTTGCAGTGTTTTCATGTTAAAATTTCTTGCATTTGCTCATGTCAGAAATCTCGCTTTCCCATATTGTCATTAAGTTCTGGTAGCAAGGTTAGCTAGAGAAGCTCAAAATTACAAGCTATTTCGACGAACATATGTGTGTGTGTGTGTGTGTGTTTGTGTACTTGACTCACAGACTTGTTCGTTCCTGTTTCTCCTCGTCAACTTCGATTAATTCTGGTCAAAGCTCACCATTTCTGTTCAATTTAAGAATCATGGGAGACAAACTCAAAGGATGGGAAAAGGAGGCCATTCATCTCATTGTAATTTGAGAAGTAATTGCTTAACTACTGCCGTTGGCATAGAAGACAAATTAACGTGTGTTTGTTTTGGAAATGTTTGATGCTTTTCACTTCCAAACCTATGTTGCACAGCAGGTGCAAACTTCATGCAAACTCAAAAACAAACAATCCACCAGTCGAACCACGCTCTTTGTGTTTCTGAAATTCAACAGAGTGGACTGAAAACTGCAAAATATGTTCTCTATTTATACCTTGATGGCATTACCATAACTTGGTCTTCAAGTATTCGTGCATTTAACAGGGAGACTCCATTCCATACTGACAAGAGTTATTAGTTCTTTTTTTGACCTTGAGTTACAGTCAGCGATGCAAATTTCTTTGAAATTTCAGTTGGCAAAGGATAATAAATTCCCATAAAGAAAGACTTGGTGTTTCAGCATTTAATAAAAAAATGCTAAAGGAATGGACTATACTGAACTTCATCAGCCATGCCTCCCCTACAAATAGATGCAATAATCTCATCCAAACTCATACTATCACCATAGCCAGCTATAAGAGGATAGCTGATAGCTCAGTTGGTCAAGCTTTGAAGATGGCTGAAGAAGTTATCCTCCTTGATATCTTGGGAAGTTCATTCGGGATGAGGATAGCCTTGGAAGAGCAAGGGATTGAATATGAATACAAAGGAAGAGAACATGCTTGATAAGAGTCCTATGCTTCTCCAGATGAACCTAGTTCATAAAATGGTTCCTGTTCTGATCCACAATGGAAAACCCATCTGTGAATCTCTGGTCATTCTTCAATACATTGACGAGGTCTGGAAACTTGAGTTTCCCGATCTGTTGCCCTCTGATACTTATCATCTTCAACAAGCATGGTTTTGGGCTGATTTTGTTGACGAAAAGGTAAGCTACAATTTACTCTTTTCCAGAAGTAGTTCTTTTACTCCTGGAGTGTAAATTTTCCTCTGATTTACATGCGAAATATGGCCCAGATATGTGATA
Source organism: Populus tomentosa (assembly GCA_018804465.1). Taxonomy (NCBI): domain Eukaryota; kingdom Viridiplantae; phylum Streptophyta; class Magnoliopsida; order Malpighiales; family Salicaceae; genus Populus; species Populus tomentosa. Next base: position 5,552,823 of record CM031979.1, on the reverse strand, counting down.
GTGGGAAAAGGATACTGATGACCAAAGGAGAAGTACAAGAGGGAGCAAATAAGGAGATGATAGAGTGTTTGAAAATTTTGGAAGGAGTGCTTGGAGACAAGCTTTACTTCGGAGGTGAAAAATTTGATTTCCTGGATATTGAAACTCTTCCCTATTCAGAATATAGAAATGACAGTTGTTTTTTAAAAATATTTTTTAATTAAAAATTTATTAAAATAAATTTTTTAATTTTTTTTTTAATATCAACATATCAATCCAAAAACACATCATTCCGAAAATATTCACCAACAGGTTTAGTGAGGGAATTCGACATGGAGATTGGAATTCCACAGAAAATTCGAGTTGCGAAAGCACCTACGTGAGTGTATTATATCGTCATTGTGGTGTTAATGCTGAATTCACCATGCACTGTTTGGGGTGTTGTGTGGAGAGAATTATTTGATGTTTTCTGCACTTGGTTTTGGCATACAAGCTATGAAGCAATAATTCTAGACCCCGTTATTTATTACTATATCTATTATATTATAGTTTTCTCTACAAAGCTCATTAGAACTAACTATCTATTTCTATCTACCTATATATATATATATATATATATAAGGAATAAATAATCTATCAGCAGGAAAATACGACTCTCATAGCCGCCCCAAATTTTCACAGCTAAATACCATGCAATGGGAAAGCATGAGACAAACAGAGCAGAAAAGATGAAACTACAAAGTTAAATGCGAAACCAGAAAAAAACAGCAAAATTCACAGCAGGGAACCGGCTTTCCTAAGCAAAAGTGAAGCTGGATAATCACTGCCGAGAACTGGCTTCTCTTTACAAAACATAAACTAAACCTGAATAAAATTTGTTTCTTTTATTATCAGTTGAGTGAGTCATTTCAAATCTAAATAGGGAATTGCATCAGATAGACACCACATATTTCTCAATTCATGACAAACAATACACCAGTAAACTGCCTCTTAACAACTAGTACGATCAAACTAGATGTAAAGGTACATGGGAAAGCATCCAAACCAAGTTTCAGACTTGGAGACAAACTATAAAGTTCAAAGTAAAGCTCGATAGAGCAGAAAATCCACACGTCTGAGAACTAGCTTTCACAAGTCAGTTAATTTGCCAGTCTATCAGACAAGTTCTCTATCCCCCATAAGTTTTTCCATGTGAAGGAAAACAGCTAAAGAATTCCAAGTTAAATCATGTGTTCATAATAACCTATTCTTGTCTATCATATGGCCCCACCCACAAGCATCCATATATATGTCTGGAAGGATGAGAAAAGGGAATTAGGTAGAAACCAATCAGCATATTTCTTGCAGATGGCGAAGAATAAGTTCAAATCCTAAGGTCATCATCTACCCGCAAAAACCAGTAGAAGCATGACATCCATACTTTTCATCCATCCATCCCCATCATACAGTAACTCCTACAAGGGCCACCAACAGTTAAGAGTGTGAATGATTGATATCCTCAAACACACGGATTTAAATAAATTATCCTCAAAACTTCCATCTTTACCTATGCACAAGCACATGATTTCTCAAGCAAAACCAAGAATAAAACAAAGTCGCATAACTAAATTCAACAACAAATAAAACTAACAGAAATCATGGAGTGAACAAAAAACATAGATAACTTAAATACCCTCAACTAGAATTGTAAATCACCTTAAAAAGACATCCTTAATCATCCAGATACCACAAAATCAGACAAAAAACATAAGATGGGATCTTTCCGAAACTAAAAAAAAATCAATTTCTCAATCATTCAGAAATCACAACATCACCATCAGTAATCTCCTGCTGCAAATCCTTTGGATCTTTCCCATCGACCGTACACCCAACTGAAACACAAGTCCCCAAAATCTCCTTCACGGTCCCACTCAGATCCTTGGCCATTGATCTCGAACTCATAACCTTTGCAATCTCAATCACATCATCAAGAGCGATGTTCCCATTATGCTTTATGTTCTTCGTCTTCTTTCTGTCTCTCTCCGGCTCCTTCAACGCCTTGATAACCAAAGCCGCTGCTGAGGGCACGACGGTGACCTTGGCTTGACGGTTCTGGACGGTGAGCTTGACGGTGACACGGAGGCCCTTCCAGTCCTTGGCTGTCTCCTTGGCGATGTCTTCACCGATTTTCTTGGGAGAAAGACCAAGTGGTCCGATTTTGGGAGCAAGTGAACTGGCCGCACCAACTTCACCGCCGGTCACCCTCACGAAAACGTCGACAACCTGAGATGGGTCAAACTTTGGCGGCATTTTCGCTGCTCTGTTGATACTTGTATAGTTACGGAAAGAGATGGGGCTAGGGTTTGCAGAAATAAACGAGCATATGCATATATAGATAAGATGGTCGGTAGGGTTTTAGGAGAGCGAAATGTCTGTTTTAGCCCTACGAAATGGGCTTTAAGGGAAATAAGTGACTGGATAATGTGGGCCTGTTGGATTATTCTGGACTTCTTCATTTGCAGTTTTCCAAAAGTTGCTATAACCATCCACAAATTTTTAGCCCTAAGAAATGGGCTTTCAGGTCTGTAGGACAACAAATTTTTTAAAGAAAATATTGAGATGTCGATGAATGATCCTCGATCAACTATAATTAATTTATAAAATTTTTGCTCTTGAATATAAAATCATGATGAACCTAAATTCAATTTGAAATAAAAATAAAAAGATCAATTTTAAAAAATAAAATACCCAGAAATGAGTATGTGATGCTTGTATTTAAATAATTAATTTAATTTAATCAATAAATATTTTTTTAAAAAAACATAAATCTAAAAAAAAACTAACACCAAATCAGAAAACTCAAAATAATTGTTGTTACTTTTAAAGTGGTAAAAGAACCTATTAAAAGAAAATAAAAAAAAATAATATCAACATACGTTAATTTTTCAAACCCGCATCCTGGATCATTAGACCGAAAGTATCATAAATAGAAAAATAGTGAAGTTTATTCCCCATCAAGTTAAATGTTGAAAGATAAAATTTAAAAAATTAATTACATAAAATGATAAAAACCAAATATATATATATATATATATATATTAAAAAATGGGGATAAAAATAAAAATTAAAATTAAAAATAAATTAGAGTGAAATTAATTTTATTTTATTTTGTTTAAAGACGAGATTGAAAAACAATTGACAAGTAAAAAAGCACCAAAAGAATGAGGATATAATAGAAAAAAAATATATTTTAAATTTGAGTTAAATGATGAAATTGAAAATCAACAAAACGTTTAAAGAAAAACAAAAAAAAAATGAAATAAAAAATAAAGATCAAATTGAAAAAATAATAATACATGACTAACAAAACTTTTATAAAAACTAAGAACAAGAATTGTACAAAATTGTATTTTATTGCTTGAAAATAACATATATGTATAGAGAGAGACTTTTAGTTTTGAAAGGAAAAGGAGAAGGAAAATTTTGAAATCAAGGATCCAATTGCAAATTAAAATTTGAGACAAAATGACTAGATTGAAAAGAAAACAAGTAAAATGTATATAATGGTTTAAGAAATAAAAATTTGCTATTTAGTTTTGTGTCTTCATTAGCACACCCAACAAGTACAATAATACCATTTATTGAGGTTATAAAAGTGTTTTTAGGTAAAATTATGTTAAAAATTGGGTTTTCGGACAAAACATCACATAACCTAATTTTATAGCCACCTCCGTGGAGGTTAGATTTTAGACAGCAGTCAACGTATTATTTATCATGATTAGTGATATGCCACTTGTTTCTTATTTTATTAAAATATAGGTCTTCTACTAGTTAAAATAATAATAATAATAACCCATATAGTTAGGTATATTATTAAAAAGCTAGGCGTGTTAGGCCACCCAAGGATAGTAGAAATATAGAGCATAAATAATTCATCCATAAAATGACAATTTATGCTCAACACTCTAAAATGCAAAATCAAATAAATACATATACAAATAACTCATCACTTTAAAATTACAAATTTATTTTCCACTTTAGAAATACAAAGTTAAGAAATAAAAAATCACCACTCACCAGAAGATATATAATTGGATAGAGTGATGAAAGGTTAAGTAAAATAAAAATTAATTTCAATTTTTAACAAAAGATCTTTAATACATGATTTGAATAATCATTATATATTTAGAATAACCCTTCAAGTTTAGAGATAAACTAAAATAATAGAATTGACCATAGTAAACGACTTTAACCAAAAAACTAGATAAATAATAAATAACACATTTGACTTATTGGAAACACAAATACACATATAGAAAACTCATAAACTAAATTAGTCATAACTTTTTATATATAACTTCAATGCATGCATGACTGGATAATCTAAAAATATTATCTTTTGATGTTTAAAATTAGATAGGATAAATTTATTTTTCCATGTAATTAAGAGATGTAAATTCAAGATAAAAGTTAGTTCTCTAGTCAACAATAAATAATATCAAGAACTTTATTTATTTGCATTGTCAACTCAAATTCAAGTAACCCAATATCAATAAGACAATTGAAGAACACCCTTGTGTCACCCCTAAAAATAAATTTATTGAAACCAATTAGGTTTATGATAGTGGTTTTGTGTTAACTCGGATTGAACTGATACGTTGCCTCTTCAATATTAAAGAAAAGAATATTATATTGAATTTTTTTAGTCAAAATCATATTTTTATTAATCTTTTAGGTTGAGTTTAGACCAACTAAGTTGATCAGATCATAACAAATCAACTGGTCTATGATTTGATTTGAAACTCATGCTAGATAAGGATTTAAGTCCAAAAGTTTCAAGAATAACCATCCGAGTCGAGTTTATTGATGCTTTTAAAGAGTTTCTTAATATAATGCACCGTTGTTGTTATTGTTATTATTATTATTATTATTATTATTATGTTTTATGATACACTACTTCAAGTTTATTAAGGTGTTACTTTTTTTAAAAAAAACTTGAATGATGAGAAAATGTTATCTAAAAAACAAATGTTCAGTGAAAATTTAAAAGAAAAGGATTACATTAATGAGATAAAAGGAATTTATATAAAGAGATATCTTTTTTATTCTTATTTTAAATCTTCATGATTTTTGTGGTATATTTTGTTGATGCTTTTGGTTTTTATTATATAAATGACATATAAAAATTGCTATGTATTTTTTTAAATTAAATATATTAATAAGAAAAGAAGACTTGTACTGCAAAATTATTTTGTGTCAACCAAATTTAAATTATTTCTCTTCTTATATAAAAAATATTAGTTCCACATAATTAAGTTAAAAAACTAAAGAGCTTCCCGCAGTACGTGATCATATATCTTTGTTTTCGTCTATTTTTCAACTTCATGGTTTATTCTTTAGTTAGTACTAAGTTCTCTTTTTATTGTTTATTGATATATATAATCTTCAATCTATTTTATTAAATATATACATTAAATTTCGAGTTATTGATAATTTTTTTTTTGTTGCTTGAAAACATGTTAGCAATACTTGAATATTTTTTTTATATTAAAAAAATTTTGAGATGACCTATAATATAGCTATATTCAATTATCTAGCATTATCTATTCAGAAAAGTTTAAAACTGTTATAAGAATTAGCCTGACCTAATAGGTCAACACAATAACTTATAGTTCTAGGTTTTCTTTTCGCAATTCAACTTGGTAACACATTAATTTGGGACTTCTCCTAGCTTGGGTTATTAAAAAGAAAAACTACGCGCTTTTTTAAAAAAATCAAAATTTATACTAACTTTATTCATAGATTGTAGACCAAAGTCAACCTTAACAACAGTTTGAGAGTTGTCCAACTAGTAAGCCCACTCTTACAAAAAAGAGAAAGACTAAGAAGGCCCAACCTGCACTTGAAATGGGCCGAAGGAGCAAAACTAGAAAATACAAAACCACCACACACCATTTTCTTTTCGGTGACTGAAAAACCCTATACCCATCGAGAATCATACAGAAGCAAAAACCCCACACTCACAGCTTTGAAGCCAAAAGAGGATCATCAGCCAAAAAAAAATAAAAATTTCAGAGAGAGATGCAAGAATCACAAGAAAGAGCAGATTATACTCTTATCGCAAGAAAACCTAGTTTTGGGCTCCCTACTGGTTGTCCAATTTGCTTGCCTGCTTACATCCACCTCAAATTTGCTAGCTTTCCTTTCCATTTGAATTTCAATAACACTTTCCCTGATTCAGGTATTCTTTTTTGGCCTCTTAATTTCATTCATTTATATTCATGTTTTTAAGTTCTTGTACTGGGTTTTTGCTTGTTTTTAGTTACTACTGGCTGACTTTCTGGCCGTTTTCTTGTTTCTATTTCGTTAAAGTTGGCTTCATATGTGTTAATAGCTTAGAACCACCAAGATAAAAAAAACCCCATTTCTTTAGCCAAGTTCTTTTTCACAGAATGAATGTTAATTTGATCATGTTTAAGATGGCAACTGGTCATTTTTCTGTTACCGGCTCTGTAATTGTGTTTAAGATCGATGCTTTCATTTCACTAAGAAATTTTAGAAATCTGAAAGCTGGTATTTTGTTGCTGAATGGGTATGATGGGGTCATGGAATACGTGAAACCAAGATACATGCTTTCTAGGGCTTTCATATTGTTTTAAAGAATGCCATTGTCATATGGGAAGGAGTTAACTAATTAGTATTCAAGATTGCATTTGCTTGACCAGGACTATGTTTGATGGGTATGGTTGTTTAATTGACAATACATGACAGCCAGTTTTCAATATTCTTGCTGAAAGCTTTTCAAGAATAATGAGTGTTTTTTCTGTTTTTCTTTTTATTTACTAGTTCTTGTGAAGAAATTGAAACCTTTGCTCGAATCTTTATTAAACAACTGGAGACATGGTTATGTCATTTGTTTCATTCTCAGTAGCCAGTTATAGTCCCATTGAAGTGGAGAAAGTCCTACCCTTTATTATTCTTAAGGCTGTTCTCAAGACTTGAACCTATATCCTTGTTGCTGCAAACCCAAGATTTTTACCATTGAACCAAGCAATGGCCTAATAAAAACCATGTTAAGTAGTATGGGGAGAAACTATTTTTCTTTTCTGTCACAACTAAGGTATCTCCATGTACTTTTATTTGTTCTGAAATCTTATGTATTCAAAAGTCGAACTTCATTTTCTTGAGCCTTACTCTAATCTTAATTTTGATTATACACAGTGAAGGGCTTTCCTCTGGTAACTGGGCTTTCTGTTAATTTGGTTATGCTTTCACTTTTGTCTATTATCAATTTGCTGGGGATTCTGTAGCATAGAACTGTAGAAGTCTACTGTTTTAATTATGTATGGGTAGTGAATCTTCTCTCAAAATCTGAAAGGTTCTTTTTTGTATTATATGGTTACTTACGTATGTATGCATGTCTTTGCACTCACTTTCTCTATGTTACTTTCTCTCTGCGAAACTTCCAACTCAACAAAAAATTTGAACCTACTTTGTATTTATTTTCAAGTGGGCGCATGCTTTGCTCATGTTGTCTTATATTTGTTTTTTCTAAAATATATCATGCAAATATCAAAATTGCCTTCAAAACACTTATCTGACTTTCTATTTTAGATCAAATTCCTTACATCGAATCAGGCACTTATGTGGCCTTCAATGACGAGAATGGTGGGCTTATTGAACGTTTAAGGGAAGATGGTATTGTTGATTTGGATGCTGCTTTCTGCTCTCTCCCAGAATGGATATCAATGAAAGCAATGGTTAGCACCTGGCTTGCTGAGGCAGTCATGTATGAACTATGGGTGGGATCTGATGGAACTTCTGCCCGTGCAATTTATTATTCTGACCTCCCTTGGTTAATAGGAAAGGCTCTATTCATGAAACAAGTGTATGTTGTTAAGCAACGATTTGGGATAACAAAAGAAAATGCTGAACGAAAGGAAGCAGAGGTTACACTTCTATCATTGATAATCTTTATCTGCAACTTGTTGATATGTGCGCTCTCTCTCAAATATGCACACATGCACCAGTGCCAAAAAGCATGCACCTGTGGAATGATTTTAGCCTTTTATATTTTTCTTCATTTTTCTGTTAATTTTCCTTCAGCATAGACTTGCGTTTTTTCTTAATTCTGAATAGATTTACAAGAGAGCAAAAATTGCATATGGAGCTTTGTCAACTACATTAGGGGATCAAACATTTCTTTTTGAAAGGTGATTCTTTTGGATATCATGGTTAATATATATATATATATATATATATATATATATATATATATATATATATTTTTTTTTTTTCTTTTTTACAGGAAATTCATTAAGGATGTTTTGGCTTTTATATTTTTATTGAAGTTTGATGTCAAGTAAAATTTAATATTGACCTGCAAATGCTGCACTCTACTTCGTTTTTCTGTTTGTGCAGGCCATCTAGTTTGGATGCATATCTCCTTGGGCATATGCTTTTCACTCTTCAAGCATTACCTGTGAGTCACTGTACCATCTATCTTCCATGATCCGTGTGAGCTGACTGCTGCCATTTGTATGGTTGGAACAATTATATACAACTGAAAATGTGGATATGCATGACCTAGTATGATGGTGCAAAAAAAAAACTACATTATAGATCATACCATTCACTTTCTATTGTTGAATGCACAGGCACACCTAAAACATGATTAACCTGTTGGATATAACATGCTTCGGTGTTTGAGCAAGCTTATGAAGAGAATATTTACAACAAAATATGAAGGATCTCTAACGTATTGTTACATTTACATAGACAGAGCAGTTTGCATGTAAATTATGTTACCTTAATGAAAATCTCCATGATTACATGCAGCCTTGCAGTAAATATCTAACAATCAAGGCCCGCTAATTTCTTTCAGGAATATGACAGCAATCTGTGCTGTTATGAAACACATTACCATCAAAAAATCCTGTTGAAATCATTTTCTTCTAACATGGTTCCTACTCATTTGACTTTCACGTGATTTGCTATGGGTATTCTCTCTACGTAATATAGTTTGGTGCCAAGCATTTGACTATTCCGCCCTATTTGTTAAATATTTTCAGTGCTTTTCTCTTGTTTTGTTAAATGCTATTAGGAATCATCAGTGCTGCGACTTGCACTCTTGGAGCACGGTAATCTCTTACGATATGCTGAAAAACTTAAGTCAGAGTACTTGGAGGGTGGATCATCTTCTTCTGTCCCACAATTCCATTCAGAGGCTTCATCAACTTCAACAAGACGTCCTTCAAATTCAAGTAAGATATTTTCATCTTTCATTCACGTGTATATTATATTGGTTATCTGACAGTGTTTGAGTTGTGGATTGTTAAATTACCAAACCAGCCTATGGATCATGTTTTAGTCATCAAAATAACTGTTTGTTGTTTAAAATGCTTAAAGAAAAATAAAAACCGTTAGGAAATAATAGGTGAAAAAGTACCAGCCATGTCTGTTTTTTCAAATACAATTCCTAACTTTTTTCATATGTTTTCAACACTAGGTTCAAAGACTAAGAAGCAACCCAAGAGGGAAAAGACAGAAGAGGAGAAAACTTTCAGAAGAAGGGCAAAATACTTTTTAGTAACACAGCTAGTTGCTGTTTTAGTTTTTCTATCTGTCATGGGCGGTTATGATTTTTCTGAGGTGGAGGTTGATGATGATGAAGGCTTCAGTTATGACTGAAGAAGCACCCGTTTTTTCTTTGACAAATTTGTATTTTACTCGACCTTTCTTTTAAAACTGTGAGAAGGATAATTTCCTTTTTACCTTTCATTCTTATATTCCATGTGAAATTTTTGAAGAATAATCATCTAAACAGTTAAAGGTTATTAATTGTGTGCTTGATCAACTTTTCTTTAAGCACATTAATAGGCCAACCTTAAGGTGGTTCAGGGAGAGAATTGTGGCAAATGTAGTTGGATGTTAATATTGAAAATTCAGAAAGACTCCTTCCTTGCTGCAGGAAATTTCCCCTGCAGTTTTTGTGCATGAATCCTCTGTAAATAATCAGCCTATAAGCAACCCATTCATTCCCATTGATTTGCTTCCAATTCTGTGAACATTGTTTCTGGTTCTTTGTTTACCATTTCTGGTAATATTCAGTTTTTTTATTGGCTGGCTCACCTGTTTGAACATCTCTGAGAACGGTAACTGAGAGAATCATTTGATTGGTAGCAACTGAGAGAAGCTTTTTATTATTATTATTATTATTATTGGGACAAAATATGATGTCTGGTAGCTTTGGTTGCTAAGAAAATAGATGAAAAAGATCGAGCCTCTGTATTTGATAGATTATTATTATTAACGGTAACTGAGAGAATCATTTGATTGGTAGCAACTGAGAGAAGCTTTTTATTATTATTATTATTATTATTATTATTGGGACAAAATATGATGTCTGGTAGCTTTGGTTGCTAAGAAAATAGATGAAAAAGATCGAGCCTCTGTATTTGATAGATTTTTCCAATCCCAGCTCCATTTCCAGAGGCTTCCTGTGTTCTTCTTTTGTTAGCTTGGTAACTAATCAATCAAACAAATATATTAGCAGGAGCAGCAACTTCTCTACACTACCTTTGCCATTTAGGCTATAACATATAATTACATCAACGATGCTAGCAAAATTATCGACTGGGTATCCTGGATTATGTTCCAGCCCTACTGGAACTCTGGGAGTTGACATTCTCCCATTGGTTAACAAGTTCTGCATATCCCTCTGCAGAACCAATAGCAAATTCAGTCAGTGAGCTCATTGCAACTGACATTCCTGCACAAAGTACCTTTATGGCAACTTCAGTCATTTTCTCTGTGGTCATTACATCTTCTACTTCACCAACCTCCATCAATTCCATACTACTTCCTGATTCAACTGACAACCCAGCTCCAAATCTCTTTGAACTGACTGGGACCCTGTGTGGATCGTCTCTTAGCTGCTGTGCATAGATAGACCCCATCCCAGCAGCAAAAAAATCTAGGCCATCAAGAACTGGTATCTCCTGCATTGCATCAAGAAACCTTGACCATTGGATGCAAAGTCCAAATATTGGAAAGGTTCCACTGGATCGACGAGGTGAGAATGGAAGTTTTGACGTGTCAGGATCCAACCTGACACACCTGAGGAACCAGCCGGTTAGCGCGTGAAGATAGGATCGTTGAGAAGTGATCCATGCCTCAAAACAAGCTCGCCAATTCCTGAGTTCTGTCTCGAGGTTGGAAGCCGACCTGGCTAGCCGTTGAGGGTCAGCAACTGACATGGAAGAGTGCCGTTTTGCTTCAAGTTTTGAAGGTGTGCCGGCTAGTAAAAGCTTTGCTTCATCTAAAGTGCGCTTCTGTGACTGGTGGCATTCTGCCATTACTTTCCACATCCTCGCTAACCTGTGGAACATGAATAGAAAGTTCAAGTCAGATTGTAAATATAAGAGACTTTATTTAAGCACTTTTCACTTCTCCGTGGATTGGAATACTTTTATCTTGGTCTGCAAAAACAGTCTTAAGTAATAGAGTATGTACCCTTGTACCAATTCCAAAAGTTGAGGCTGCAATTCTTCATCCCTTAAAGTTTCTATTCTCTTTGACACCGCTTCAACTGAGTGTATTGAAACCTTTATCTGAGTATGCAGATCCCTAATGGCTATCCTTGTTTTATCCAGCACAGAGGGGTCCTCTCCTTTAACATCTTGGTTCCTGAGTTGCATACACTTCTTCTCATACGCAATTCGAACCTTTTCTCCACACTGTTTAAGAAGGTGAAGGAAGAAAGTCAGTTGCAGATTGGTACACCACATCAATATAATTAGTAATTACTATCACCAACCATTTTAATGTCCCTTTTTGCAGAATTAAACTTCCAATACTAAACATGTCTAATAATTTCAATGAAATTCTATGCTAGAAAAACCAGGGCATCAGAATTCATCATTCAAGAAGTTATGAAGATTTGAGATATACCCTAACTTCTTGATAGAGTTTCTTCTCCCAGGCATATAATCTGTCCAACGTTGATTGGTGACTACCTGAGAGCATGCAAGATTCCTCTGAGAAGTCACTACTGCTATCACAATCTTCATCTTTAGAACTTGAAGAATTGATCATAAATCTTGATGATGATGACCGAGATGAAGCTGAGCGTATCAGTGCTACTGGATTCAACATTTTCATGGCTGCAGGATCATAAGATTTTCAGATGATATCTAGAGTACTCGAAACCGAGACAGAGTCACCAAGAGATTACATAAAAAAAAACGGCTAGAACTTAATAATGAATTCACATCACTACAAGCATTTGGTGAATGAGATGGAGACTAGGACATGATCAAATAAGTTTTCAGCTATTCATGTTCCAGACATACTACGTGTCAAGAAATGCTGTTATGATTAGGTAAGTCTTGTATCTTCTTTGGAAAATGGCAAAATATGCATGAAAGCGCATCTTATTTCAGACAGAGTTAATAAAACGGAGCTTTAAAGTTCTTTAACCTGTGAGTTCATTTGAAGTTGATGAGTACTGAGCTCTGCTAGACTCTAACAAATCCGACACCTCCTTGGCTGAATTGCAAATAACTGTGAACTGATCTTCAAGATCCTTGATGACTTCTGCCATGCTTGTTGGCCTTCGGTTAACATAGACAGTAAAACCTGGTGTTTCAACCTTGGCGGCTTCACCATTACCAACTGCCATTTCTTGATTGTGAACCTCAACCTGTCCTGAATTTTGAGACCGTGATAGCTCTATCTTCACACTACCTTGTGATTGCAATCCTGATTGTGGCCCATTTACTTCATGTTCACTTTCACATTCACATTCACAGTCACTATCAGTTTCGTCATCCTCCTCATCCTCATCTTCGTCAACATCTTCAACAAGCACTTCTTCTCTTGCGTGATTGGAAACAACCTTAGCTCGTTCTCTTGCTAAGTTTGCCTTGTTATCTGAGTCTTCTTGTTCAGTTTCATCTTCCAGGTCAGGAATCCCCTCTTCTTCTCGAACCTGCCTTAGTCCTCTTATGTCATCATCCATACCCATCTGATCAAGGCTGCTACGATTGGGATAACCATAGTAGTCTAATGATGAAAATGGGTTCCAAAAGCCATCCCATTGTGAAGTTTGAGGAGACGGTGGAGGAATGCTGGGCCTATTGTTGGGGGAATATGAGAAGAACGAAGAATACATTGGCGAGGATTGCATCGCAAAGAATCCATCAGCACCGTAATGATGCATTGGAGAGTACGATTCGACTCGGAATGTTTCCGGTGATTGAGGTCTCTCCTCAACTGAAACTGACTGGTTCCCCCCTGACCTCAAATAATTTACTTTCAAAGTCGAAGTAGGTCCAGATTGGATAGGTGCTGCAGAGAAAGATTTCGGCGAAATTGAGATGAAACCAGGACTAGTTTTCTTCACAGGCGTAAAAGGCGGTGTTATAAATGAATCTAACAAGAACTCTCGGGGCTCGTCTCCTTCAACATAATCCCTAAGAGCTGCCAAAACTCTTTTCAAGGACTGGATATAAGCCAAGTGTCCTGATGCAAATCGTGTTCGCTGCTCTATAGCCTGCTTAATGTATCTTTTTCGATCTTTACAAAGCTGAACTGCCTCTTCTTCATCAAGCTTTGAGCTAGTACATCCCATTTCTATCTTTTACCTTCCCTTTCCCTCCCCACTCTATGAAGTTTTCACGCTTGGATCAAAACCGAAATCACAATAGTATCTCCTCTTGTACCTCACCAGATTCATATGGATTTTCTCTACCTGTCCAACAAAAACAAAATTTTATTAGTAACTATTAATCCACAGAAAGAAACATGAAGCAAATGGAAAAGAATTTCGTAATAAACGAGACATTCTTTTCTTCATCACATGCAATGATACAAGAAAACAAAACAGATTTTAAAAAAGTTGTCTGTGCTTTTCTTTATTTTCAAGTTAGAGAACAATTTCTCACTTGCTTAACAGAACAAAGAAATTAAGATTCTTTTGACTTCTCTATGAGTTCTCTAGAAACCAAGAACTCAATTTCTCCAAATTCTCACACAGCAACAATAAAATAATTATATATAAAAAAGGAAAAAACTTACACTTTGTTGAAAGAATTATATGCAAGACAGCCCCTTAAACCCCAAAAGCATGAATAATTTCCTAAAACTCATAGGTGAATAATCATAAGCTGAAGAAAAATATTTCAAGCTAAGAGAAGGACAAGAAAAATATTTATACAAAAGACAAACACGAGAGGAAGCGAAATTACCAAATGATACAAAAGGAGTTCAACTGAATAAAGAGAGGTCTATAAATGATTAAAGAGGGCCATGGTGCAAAACTGATGATTTTTAGTTACGAGGTACAATAAGTAGGAAATGAAACAAGAAAAGAAGATAAAGGTTTAAAGTAGAGAAGAACATAAACAAAAAAAGGCACCATTTTTGACCGATAACGTGTTGAAACCTGCAAATGCTGTAAGCAAAAACTGGAAAGAAATTAAATAATAGTAGTGGCCCTTTTGCAGTGATAAAAGCAGAACTTATCAGATGGAAGAAGAATAAAAAAAGAATCCAAAGTGAGAAAATTAAAGAAAAAATAGCAAAATGCATAGCTGATGAGCATCCAAGTAGGAGAAAAGGGATGAAATACTTGTTAGAATGAAAACACGAAGAGTGTGAAAGGAAATTAATTTTGAAAAGAAAAATAAAAACCCATTGGGAAGAATCTGCTAAAACAAATTAAGCATCTCAAATAATTGGTTGCACATAAAAGAAAATTTCTATTCTTATAAATACTAAAATCCCCAGATGATAAAAAATAAAACAAATAGTAAGCCGTGTTTCATAAGAAAAAGCAAAGAGCTAGACTATAGATGAACAACAAATCCTGAAGAAACCCAAGTCAGGATTTTGAATGTAAGAACGAAAAAACAAACACAGCACTCATGCTAGAGGCTATGTATGTATAGAAACATATATGCACAACAAACACAGCACTCATGCTAGAGGCTATGTATGTATAGAAACATATATGCACAGAATAGAAGCTCTCCTCGAGAAGAGCTAAAAAAGGGAAAAAAACTAAATGATCATTGTAAGATGATAAATAAAAGTAATGGAAAAATGGGTTATAATGAAGGAACATACCTGAGGAGTAGTGTAGTAGTAGTTACGGAGTCGAAGAGAAGAGAATGGTGGGAGAGATACTGCTGCAGATGATCAAACTTCTTTCACAGAGAGAGAGAGAGAGAGAGAGAGAGAGACGTTGAGAAAAGCAACGGTCAAAACTCAAATTAATGAACGAAAGAGAGGAAAAAAAACATTAAAACATAAAATAAATAAATAAATAAAGTCATCGGATTTGGAGAACTAAAACGAAAGCAGACAACATGAGAATAGGATGGAAGGAAACCTACATGCATTGAAGTCTGACGACACCTCTTTGTAATTGCCCTCGCTTTTTACTTTTTATTTCACAAATGCCACTCACCTCAACCGAAGAATTTATGTCCTCTTTTGTAATTCTCCATTTTATGTCCTCTCTTGTCTTGGAGGCCAAGACTCCAAACTAACCACACCCCGCTTCAAGCAAAATCGAAAAAGAAGAGCATATAATAAATGGTTGAGTTATAAGAATTTGAGATTAAAAAATTTAATTTTTTATGTGATTTTATATTTAAAGTATGTAATTATAAATATAATGATTATTGTTGATTTATATAGTTATTAATTTTAAAACTCGTGAAATTAATCAAAGTAAATATAAATTAGAAAAATATTCATATTAATTAAAAAAATTAAAGAAGAAGTAGTGCTTGTGCCCAACTATTTTGTTTTAACTATATTTTTTTAAAAAATATTTTTTTATATATTTTTAATCAATTTGTTTTCTAATTATTTTAATATTAAAAATAAATTTTAAAAAATAAAATAAAATATTATAATATTTCTAAACAAAAATTACTTTTAAAATACAACAGCTCTCACACGTATTAGATGCCCAACTAGCTTGTTACCGAATTTCATTTGTTCCCTGTGATCTTCTCGTACCAACGCAAATGGCCCATTTCTAACTAACAGGGACCCATCAACTTTCTAATTCCATGATCAAATCCCAATTAGCCCTCTGATCATTTCCAATCCGCACACAGAATTTGTTGCTTTTGGGGTCTTGGTGGGGCCCATGAGTTCATTAGTATTCCATGCCAGGGGAGGGCATTTAGATTGCTGAACAAGACAAGGTCATTTTTGTAATTTGGGGGTTAGTTTTTGTTAGGAGAAAAGAGGGAATTTTGAAAAGCAAAAAAGAGAGTCGGCTCTAAAAAGCAAAAGATGAGGGAACCTGGCCCTACTGCTAAAGACTCTTGGGGATGCCTCGATAACGGTTTCCTTACAAAATCCCCCTCTACTTCCTACACAAATATCAACAATGCCCTCCCTCCAGTTATTTCACAAAGATTAATGCTCTTTCCCTCCATTAAATTCAATAATTCAGCAAAGACCTTTCTTTGTATTTAAAAATATATTAAAATAATTTTTTTATATATTTTTTAAATTTATTTTTAACATTAACATATTAAAAAAAATTAAAAAATTAAAAAAATTAATTTTAAGCAAAAAAAAAAAGAATTTTAGCATACTTCCATTTAAGTATCTGACTGAAAAAAATATTTTTTGACACATTATACATACCCAGAAGAATTCTTGCTGTCTTTGAGGTCAAGATTGAAGGTATAATGAGAAATCGAGGATAATGGATGTAAATTGACATTTTTTTAAAATAATAAAAAGTATTTGAACTCGACATTGAATTACAGCTTATTAACACATCCTTAATTAAGAAGCTAATGATACTTTCAAGCTAAATAAATCTCCCCTTTGCCTTATAGTTGATCAATAACAGTCATTCCATCGAGTTCTTAATTAAGCCATTCAAAACTAGACTTAATCCAAAACGTTTCGTATTTTAGTTTACTTGCAATGGATTTTTATCATGGAATGCTCCAGGTATTGTTAATTTTACATTTTAATTCATATTTTAAAATGTTTTGTTTGCACGTGGTGGAATATCGTGTAAAAACAATAATTAAAAATATAATAATAGTTATTTTTAAAATATTTTTTATTTAAAAATACATTAAAATAATATATTTTATTTTTTAAAAAATATTTTTGAAATTAGTATATTTAAACTATTTGAAAATAAAAAAAATTAATTTGAAGAATTTTTTTTTAAAAAATATTTTTGAATTTTTTTATCAAACTAAATTTTTTTATACTTTCAAATTATTTTGATATCAAAAATAATTTTAAAAAATAATTTTTTTTATTTTAATATAATTTTAACTAAAAAAATATTTTGAACCGACTCAATAGTATAAATCCAAAGTATCATGTAATTTTGATGAAACAAACACACACATCATGATCTCAAATATTGAATCATGTACATGATTAATCGTCATAGAATTGTGTAGAATAGAATACTTGAAAGTTAACCTCGATATGTTGGAAATACTTGCAAAAAAAGTGTTTATTTGCAGAATTACGCAAGTGTAAAGTCAATTTTAGCACCGAATTACAAGTTTAAGATATGGAATATATTCCATGTTGACCTCCAAGACACAAGGAATAATATTGGCATCGATGGATGCAGAAGATTCACTGTGTCATGACAATTACAGCCTTTTCTATTAGAGGTTATCTGTCCATGGCTGCACGTGACTCCAACCTAGGATTCTACCCCCCCTCTCTCTCTCTCTCTCTCTCTATATATATATATATATATATATATATATATAAACCTCAACTTCATTATCATCTTACTATAGAACATTAAGTAAAATTTACTCCTTAACTATATATTCTTAAGGGTCGCTTCTTTCACATTAAATATTTTATAGGATTTCCCTGTATTTGTTTTCTGAAAAATAAATTTTTTTTAGTATATATTTCTCATAAAATATCTTATAGATCAATGAGAAATATTTTATTGTCAATTTTTAAAGTTAGTCCATTTGATTTCCTGCTCATGAAATTCTATAAAATATTTTATAAATAATAACTCATTCATAATATCATATAACTATTTCAACCACCTTCTTTTTTATAACCACTATCATCTTACCACTACCATCTTTTTTTTCACCATCATGACCATGACCACCTCTTCCTCAACCACCATCGTCACTGCCATTATATCACCACCATCTCCATGTCTATCACCAGTATCATTATCGTCATCTCATCACCATCACGACCACCTCCTTCACCTTCACTGTCATGTCAACATCTAGAGTAAACTAGATAGGTGACACGTGCTATGCCACGAGTAAGGTTAAATATTTCCTAAGATAAAAAAAAAAATGTTCAAATGATGATAATGTTTTTAAAGAAGCAAGACAAATTTGGAACTGAGATAATTGATTTGAATGGGTTCAATAAACTTGGTTAATCTAATAATATGATTAGAAAAAAAACCAACAACAATAAAAAGCAAAAAAAATAAAAAAGCCAACGACTAATAAAAAAATGAATGCTTGCGAATATTATAAAAAATACCCTCTAAATATTCTTAAAAGGTTTAAAGTTTAATGATTTTATTTGATAATTGAGAAAAATAAGAATGAGATAGCCTTATAAAGAGAGAAAAAAATCCAAATTACCAACAAATTAAACACCAAAGGACATTTTTTTTTTAAGAAATAATTACAAAAGGACAAAAAAACCTAACTTTAGTCGGCATGCCAAACTTGTTGCCCGGTTGTGAGGTTAGGATAACCTCTTAGGAAAGAAATTTAATTAAACAATAGAGGTCAACTCTCAAATAAACTAAATGATGAAAAACAAAACTAAAAAAAAATTAATTAAAAAAAACTTGAGTTAACCTGAGTTAAATCAACTAACTCGTGACCCAAGATATAAGATCGAGATAATTCTATAAAAAAAAAACAAAAAAAACCACAAAGCCAAAGGCCTAATAACCTAATGTAAAATGATAAAATTGAAAAAAAAATCAATTTTAAAAAGAGAACCTAAAAATAAAATCAAAATCAAAATAGGTTAATCTTCAAAATCCGCGACCTGGGTCATGAGACCGAGATTAATTCATAGAAGAAAAATACATTAAAATCAGAAAGAAAAAATTATAATTATCCAGAATTAAAAAACAAAACAAATAATAATAACAAAAATGAGGATTAAATTTGGTATAAAAACTAATTGAAAGAAAATAGTGAAATTAAAAAATAAAATAAATAAATAAAAGATAAAAAAAATAGCAATCAAAAGAATGATCATGACCAAATTGAATATGAAAATTAAAATGTTATGAAATCCAAGGTGAGGAGAAATAAAAGAAAGAGGAAAAGAAAAGAAAACCTGATCGGAGCCGAACTACTGCTCTATTGTGCACACGCGCTTAATCACGAGGAAGAGAATGGTGTGGAGCTTTCAACATCGTGGTAAAGGGTGGTGTTTGGCAATCATAAGAGGCCACATGCACCACCCATGTATGTGTCAACCACTTTTATTTTTAAATTATATTTATATTTGCTAAAAGATTAAATTGTTCTTCATTCAAATTAAAAATACTAAAAAATCCTTTTACATCAATTTTTTTTGAAGGCAATGTAATCATTATGCAATCAAAGTATTAAAAAATGATAACACCCTTTGATCCCTTTTTAAAATTTTGGCTTTTAATTATATTTAAGTCATTTCACTGTAAATATGTAATGTTAAAAAATTAATTTGTTTTTAATTAATATGATAATAATAAATAGACTATGTGGAAAAAACTATTTTGACTCTAATAGATAAGTAAATGATTTTGTTTAAGAAATGTAAATAGATTATTTTAATATTTTTAATCCACAATAAATTATGTCTGGATGTACAACAAAACACTGAAGCTTTTTTTTTCTTTTTTTGGTAATTGTAATATTTAATATTACAATTAACAAAAAGGTTCTAGTACCCAAGAAATCTAAGTCAGTTCTCCGTTCCTTTTTAGATCCTTCATGGCTTGTAAGAAAATGAAGCAGGAAACCCACCCTAGCAACATCAAACCTAATGACTGAGAGTGATGGGGGCTCGTACAGATGAAAACTTTAACATGAAGAAAAAAACGAGAAAATTCGAAGACTCAGGCAATCTCAAAAAAGAAAAACTCGGTTACAGCTAATTCTATTTCTTAATCAGCTAGTTTTATTCATTTATTTATCTTTTTCTTCTTCTTCTTCGCTGGAACACCCTTTTTTTTAAAAAAAAAGTTTTGAGGCTCCGAGCTGCCCCTCATTGGGTTCATATTTGGTGGCTTGATATATAACAACTTCTGTGACTTTCACTTGAAAAAAAAAGATCTCTGGTCCCATATCAACCAGAAAGGTGTTTGTTCTTTGTCTCTTCTTCATGTTCGTCAAAAAGAAATTCCACTTATAAATGTCTTTTTCCCCAACTCATGCAATCAAATCTGATATGATAACTCGTTGTTTCAATTGGAAATACAAAACATAATACCAATTATTGCTTATTGATGAGTGCATAGACATCAACAATTAATGTAAATAATTATTTCAATTATCATCTCATATGATTTTTTGCCATCCATACAATATTATGAGAAGGAAACGAAAAATAGAGGTTATGAATATTTTACTTTCTTTTTAATAAATTAGTTCCAAAATTATTGATAAAGAATAAAATTTTATGACTTTTACTTAAGGTATTTTGGCTCAATAGCACATATATTAAAAATCAATGAAATACTCAACTAAAATTAATATACAAAAATCCCTTTTCTATAGTAGATATCAATAAATTAAAAAATATTGTGGGTGAAAATTAAAAAAAATGTATACCTTTAGGACACTTGTTACAAAAAATTTAAAATATATAGTTAAAAAGAAAAACCTTAATTTTAAATGAAAAATCATATCGATGGATCAACATAAAATATATTTGTTGTGGTCCAAACCCATGCAGAGTTTTGAAGCTTGATTTGGTGGTTAACCCGGCCCAAAACAAGGATCATAGGTTTTACTCGGGTTACATGGTTTTGATCAAATCACCCTGGTTAATCTTATTTTTTGTATAAATCAAAATGATATTATTTTGATAAAAAACAACAAAAATAATCAACGAATTATAATTAAATTTTTGATCAAATTTTATAGGTCAACCAGTTAAGTAGACCGGGTCACTCCAGGGTATGATTTCCGCTATTTTTTTAAACTCAGTTTGATTTTAATTTTAAATTAGATGAATTCTGAATTAACCTGGTAGCCTGCTAGGCGGAGCTGAGTCCAAAACTATGAACACATGTCAATTTCTTGGGAAAAGAAGGACATATCAATCACTGCATTTTGACATAAAGAACTCTTTAATCTTTCAATCCATATCACGCTGCCCATTGTGGCATCAATACCTGAAATGATCACTTTCCTATGGGCAACAGCAGTAATTCTTTTTAGATTTCTGCTTCAATTTCCTGTTGGAATTGCTTTTGGTAGCATAACATACCTGTTTGCTGGGATTCCCGTATATATGCCTATTTTAATAGTGATAATTTTTATTTAAAAAAATATATTTTTTATTTTTAAAATAATATTTTTGATATTAATACATTAAAAAAATAAGGTAAAAATATTAAAAAATTAATTTAAAATATTTTTTTTTCAAGAATTGATTAAATGATGGTGTAACTACTGTGCCAAAAAAGACTATGAGTCCGTTTGTTTGCGTGGTTGCTTTTGCGTTTGAAGCAACCACAGCAAACATAATATTTGGTTACATCAAAAACGCAATTTAAATTTAGTGGGTCCCATAACAATTCACGTTTCCAACGTGATTTTTGCGCAGCAGCTCTGAGCTGCTTTTTAATGTTGAGGTCTCATATGCACAGTGCAAGTGAATTGCACTGTTCACGTGATTTTTTTTTTCAATATATTTATTTTCTGTACATTTAAAAAAAAACTAGTTTAGAATGAATTAAATTTACTTGTATTATCATGTAAATAATATTTTTTTCCTGAAAAACTAGTTTAGAGTGAATTAAATTCACTCGCATTGTAATATCAAATCAATTTTATTCCTGATAATATTTTATCTAATTTTATTGCACGCTCAAAAAATTATAGAAATTGTAGTTCTTGTCGGATGAATTTTGTACGTAATGGAATTGTAGATGGTTTAACGGAATAATAAAAAATATTTCATATAAAGTATTATTTATTTCATGAAATAATAACAATAGTTAAATCTACAACATTTAAATTAAAAACCATTAATATTAATATATATATATATATATTTTAAAATTATTTTATAACTTTAATTTCAAAAGCATTCTTAACCAAACACATTAAACTACTTTTTATTCAACCTCAATTTCAACCACAATTTTAACCAAACACCTATTTTTTCAAACCAACCTCAATTAAAAGTACTTTTTATAAAACAACTTTTTTCAAACCACAACCATAACAGCTACCGCAATACCAAACACACTCTATATATGTGCACGTGGACTTTCACATGACTCTCTCCCATGTAAACTTTCAAAGTGATCCCTCTGGTCAATCTATTTTTTTGTTCAGCTTGCACTCCATGTGTCTATTTACAAGGTGTTTGGTATTATGAATACCTGAAATCTAGTGTTTGGTTGGGCATGAATAATATTTTTTGTTGCTGTAGATCCCACTTGAAACTGAGGTTGAACCTCAATATCTGAAAAGCAACTCATATCTGCTTTCAAGACCTCTCTCTCGACTCTCCACCGAAAAAAACCATAAAAATTATAAAGAAATAACTGTTGGAAAAAATTTCAAAACAACCCTCGACAGATCTGAAAATCCCACCCTAGCACCATTGCTAACCATTTATGAGATCTATCATCTCATTGCTAAATTTTTTTCAGCCTTGTTATTCCCTTTTATTCTCTTCTCTCCTCTTGATATTCTTTATTGCTTGCCTCCTCTTATTTCTTTGAGATTACTTTCCCAAATTTGTTCTATAAAAGATAATTTTCAGTGGTTATGTAAGCTCATTCATCAAAGAATAAGCATTGTAAATTTTTTTTTTGCAAATTCAAATATGATATCCTAGCACCCTCTTATTCATTCATTTTCAAATAAAAACAAATTTAATTTAGATTTTCCTATGATGTTTCTGACAATGATTTTTTTTTTCTGCATAAATAAACAATAGATTTATGTTGGAGAAACTCAAGCGACAACAAGTACAAGTGTTGGGAAACCTGTTCTAGTAACAAACATTGACTATGAGTTTCTTCCTTATCTCCATCCAAAAATTTATTTTAATTAACTATGAATTTTAAATTATGTGATCTTGATTAATTTATTTTGATTATGATTAATTGTCAGTGCTGTTAATTTATGTTTCTTTGGTCATGTATGTCTTCCTTAAATAAACTACTACACTTGCATGCAATTGAAATATATTGTTTACCACTGTATTTAACAATTGATATTCAAACCTGTTCTTGAAGGTAGATAATATTTTATTTATAATTTTTTTTCTCATTTGCATTAACTCATAATTGATGGATATGTTTGATTAGCTTATTAATATGGGTTTTGTGATTAACTCATAATTGATGGATATGTTTGATTAGCTTATTAATATGGGTTTTGTCTGCTCTAAAATAAGCTTGGTTTTTTTTTTTTGGCTTAATTCTTGGATTTGGTTGTTGTTTTTTTAATTTATTTTTTTATATATAGCTGAAAGGAAGTGAAATATTTTGTTTTGTAAGGATTGAACCAGGATGTTGTATAATTGATGAAGTTTTGATTTTTTTTTCAAATAGAGAAGTAAATAATCATTTTGTTTATAAGAGATAAAGTCTTGAATTTACATATTAGGTTTGATTTGTAGAAACTGTAACTAGGTAACCTAGTTAGGATTGAAACAAATGAGGAAAAGTTGCAAGAAACTTAAGCATTTCTCTTGAATAAAAAAAAACCCTAATGCCTTTATACTTTTTGAACCTTGCTTCTTAGTTTGTACAATATCACTTTAATGCTAGCCCTTTTATAAATATTTTATGCTTTCAGTTTACACTTTAAATAGAGAAATAAGGCATTATAAAGGGTGGTGAAATAGACTTAATTTCATTTAAAAAAACTAATGGGAAGAATTTTTGCTCCAATAATAACCCTAACAAATGGATAAGATAGTAATGTTTAAAATTTAAAATCCAAATAATAGAAAGATAGGGAAAGAACAGAGAAAGGACTCTATTGAGTTGAGCATCCTTGCATCTCGAGAATGAGTAGTAATGGTGTAGTGTCTTGTTGTGTAAAAGCCAATTGTCCCATTAGATATTTTTGTAGTAAGCAAGCATGTGACGTTCCTTTATTCATCTTTATACTTGCCCCTCACGGCTTGATGTTTTTGTTTTGTTTTGTCCTATAAATTATTAAAACTAAATTGCATCAACACCTTATGCTTTTGGTTTTCATCAAAGAAAGGTTCTTAACACAATCCAATGTTTTCTCAAAATATTGATTTTTAAAGGGTTCCTTTTTTTTTAGCAATAGAGGGTACTATTTTGTTGTCACTTCTACCAGAGATTTTTGATGAGCCACATAGGTTTTGTTAGATAAGATGTCAATTCTTTTCTTAACAACTTATTGCTATTTCATCTTCTAAATTGATAAAGTTGTTTTGGACAATGCTTTTTTTTTACTTTTTAACTGTTATACTAAATAGCATTAAGTTTGGTCTTTATTGTTGTTTTAGATCTTTTAGTTTTCCTTTCCATTCTTATTAATCTCTTCCCTTCGAATTTGTTCATTCTACAGCTTAGTTTAACACTTTTAATGATTGGATTTTGTTGAATAATTTAAAACATGATATTTCAACAATTATTTAAATTATTAGGGGCTTTTTAAGGTATTTGAATCATGAATGACAATGTTGCTTTCAGTTACTTTCTAGTATTCATTTGAGCTAACCATAACTAGAGATGAGCACTATACAAGCTTATATTCATTATACGTTGTTTGGCATAGGTTTTGAAGTTGTTTAGTGAAATTATGCATGCTAAATTTAGTTATCAATTCATGTAAAGATCTTCAAGCTAGCTTCGGTTAATATAAAAAAATTATGATAACAATAGCAATTTTGATCATGTCCTTGAAATTGATGTTGTTTTCGGTTTTCTATCTTGTATGTAATTAAATCTATTTCAAAATTGTCCTTCCATTTCACTAAGAAAATAGTGGCAATAATAATTTAATGTTAAATTTTATTTAGTGTTATGTTTTTCAATAGTTGATTTGCATGAGCCCAGCCCAACCCAGTATTTTGTCCTTTTGAATGTACTCTAAGCGTATGCTCGAAATGCTAGAATTATTCCGAGCCCATTGGGAGTTTCTACTAGAATTATTCCGAGCCCATTTTGTCCTTTTGAATGTACTCTAAGCATTAGTGTTCGTTATATTTTATTAGTTTATAGGTTCATCTCTCAGAATTAAAGGTTAGATTTAAAGATCTAATTAAAGAAAAAATAAAAAATATATACATCTTCATTCATTCGCATAGATAGTCCAAGTGGAATCCTTGTCGACGGGGAAAGCAGCAGCATCATCAATTGTTGCAGGAAATCACAATTGCAATTATGTGCTCAGAATTATACAGATCAAATCACAGACATTATCATAATCTTCTCCGAGTCTCCGTGGGCACCACCCCCTCTTCTGCACCTCCTCCATTCTGGCCGGGAACATATCCCTGTTTGCTTAAAGCTGGAAGAATCCATTTATGGAAAATGGGGATTTGAAACAGTGATAGAGAAAGGAGATAGAAAGCATATTCGTTATAATTCTGTGCTTAACCTTTCACTTTCGCCATTCAAATTAAAATAGAGACTGATCCATCAAGATCTCCTAGTGCTTTCTTTACCATGCCATTATCAAGAAACATGTCCACTAGCCATTCTGTGCAATTCTTTAGACACAGAAGCCTCTGGTGGTGTCCTCTGACAAGACAAATGCACCTAATTTCACCACGACATCCCTTCTTTCAGTGCTTTCTGCCTCTTTTTGGTTATGCTCATGGAGGTCATCAGCACTGCACGTCTGCTTCCCCGATCCCTGGGTCCTGTCTTTGTTGTCTGTTCTTGCTTGTGAAGAAGGCATGATTGATCAAAATTCATAATCACCATCCACATTTTTGCCACTATCTCGCTTTATAATAGGGAAGAAATAAAAGGTGATTCACTCGCATGCATCAAAGAAATGAAAAAGCGTCTATAGATGGTGAATCCTCTCACGGGTTCATCAATACTGGTGGTAGCATTTTCCTCATCGTTTAATTGATGATCTGAACCAACTCTACGTTGGTGAGGTATTAGCTATGTACTGTTACTATTGTTTTTTAAATAAAAAATATTAAAAAATTATTTTTTAAGATTTATTTTTAATATCAAATCAATGTCAAAATATAAAAAAATTAATTTTTTAAGAAAAATATTTTTTGAATACAAAAATAGACAGATTTTAAATATTGACTTACTTGGATTATGGAGATCATCAATGTATCACTTTCATTTAATTAGATTTTCTCGACTTTTCAATATTTAAAAAACTTTATTTTTCATAATGCATCAAACACATTATTTGTGACAAATACCAATAAGATCAATTAGAAAAATAGCATCGGTTGTCAAACAAACTAATCTAAGAATATATTTTACCATCGACCAACCAGATCCACTCTCATAATTAATTAGTAGTTAATATAGTTGTATAAATAATTAATGCATACTAGCCTTAGCTTACTTTATTTTGCAGATATTGAATGAACCTTCTACTCACCAACTAAGATCCAAATTGATCATAGCATAAACATTGTCCCAACTAACTAATTAAAGGGATATCAGCCTAGCCAGTTTATATGTGGAATTTATTTATTTCTGTTTATTAAAGAATTATTTCAATCTAAAAATTTAAATTTTTCAATGAAATTTCAAGATATAATTTATATTATTCTCTAATACATCATCTTAAACAAAAAAACGTGTACAAACTCATATTATCTTGTACTTGATTTTTTTATCAATTAAATGAAAATCATAAGATTCAAACTCGTAACTGTTTCGTCATTAAAACTCTGATACTGTATCAAAGAATCATCCTAACTCAATTAGGTGAGATCTCGGGATATAATTTTTGTTATTCTCTAATACTGTCCTTGGCTAATTATATAGTATAGGAGGAGATTAATACTAAAATCATGCCTTTATAGTTTACAGACTGTAAAGGGCATCGCATGAGCCTAAAAGGAGGCATTTCTCTTTTCAGGCTGTTGCCGAATAGTCTACACTCAAAGTGCTGATCCAACCCAAATTAGGTCAAAATTCTTATCCGAGAACTAGAATAGACTAACTGGAAACGGAGGATGAATTCACAATCGAATATGCTTCCCATGGTTTATTTATTTTGTTGATGCAAAGGGATCGTGCTAATTTACCAGGTGATTAATCTTTTTGTGAGATTATATGTGGTCTTAATTATCCCTCCTTAAAGAAGTTGTCCTCAGTTTTGTCATTTATGATCTGCTAATTAATGATGTTTATCAGAATGGTAGCTGGTAGTGATGGTCGAATAGCACTTAAAATTTCTTAGTGCTGATCATATACGATTAAAAAAATCATTTTTTAATTTTTCTTTTACTATTAGATGGTATCTTCAAGCGATCAGATTCTGGACATTGAATCCATTTCCAGGATTACTATCAAGCTAATCTCCTCATAATTTGAGTTTAATGCACATCTAAACCCTAACAAAATAAAAACACAACCAAAGTTACAAAAATATGTAGAAAAAATAAGTTTAATTATACTGAATATCCATAATTAATAACTAGGAAACAACCAATCATGAAACATAACAAAGCTAAAACCCAAAATTAACAAGAAACAAGTGAAAAGTCCAAACAATGGTCTGAAACTTCGAAGGCAATTTTGAGAGTTTTCAGAGTGAAATTTGATGTATCTAAGCAGCAAACGAGTTTAAAGCGTGAAAGGAAACTCAACACCAGTTTAGTTTTTTGTCAGGAATACACCTATATTAAATCTATACTTAATATAGCGATCAAATAACTTTTTTTTGAGTCAGGCTGTCCATTTAGACCCTTTTTTAGATCATTTTTGTGTATCAATCGCTAAAATCATTGACTAATTACTTCACATAATGGAGAATCAATCCCCCACCATTCATTATAAAGAACACATGATCGTTATCAGATATTGCCTGACAGCTAAGGAAGAATGAATTAAACTACATCCATTGATTCTACGCAGGGAAACATTCCCTCTCTCTTTCCCCACGGAAAGAAGAGAAAAAAAAAGAAAAAAAAAGGAGGAAGAGAATCTTGCTAGTTCTTCTGCAGAATAAGTGGGCAAGATCAGAGAGCAACATGCATGCCTAGGCATAAAGCCAAAGGGATGTGTTAGAAAATAGGAGTAATTTATTAAGAACAGGAGGACGGCGAGAGTAGCAACAAAGATTGCATTCCTGGCAAACAAGAGATAATATAAAAAACAAAGAACAGAGGAAGATTGCGTTCCGACGGGCCAGAAGAACATAAAAACAAACGAGGGATCGATGGCTGGAAATATTGGGGATTTGTTGATTCTTTTTTAATTTAATCACACAGTTTTTTATCAAAACCTTTTTTCCAAAAGGATATCCTTTATATATGTGTCTTTTATAAAGTAACATTATGGGATTGGATAATTTTGTTACTTGCATGTGTGCCTGTCCAAAAGATACCCTCTATTGCAAATCCTTCTTTATTTATTTTATTTTCCTTTCAAGAGGTACAAACATATATGGTCGGTAATTCCAAATTTAACTCGTGACCCAATCAAGTGTTTAGATTATTGAAAAACTTATATTTAAAACATCATTAATATGTATATTTGAGACAAATTAAAAGTGTTATTTTTGAGATAATTAGGTTGAACTGTAAATATATAATTGTAAAACTTATTTAAATTATTGTTAATATGTATATTTGAGATCAAATTAAAAATGAAATTTATTTAATTTTTGGATTAAAACTTCATTGAAATTTATTTTTAATATAAACTCTTTAACATGAAATATCAACATAATTAAAAAAAAATTATTGATGAATGCAAAATTGATCTAAAAAAATTCTATATGTTTTGGAGAAACTCATAACCCTTTAAAAGCTTTATTCTACATAGTAAAAAAACAAGCTCTTATAGTGATTTATCTAGTGGGAATATGAAAAGTTGATAGCGAAAACATCAAAATTTTTAGAAAATAGATGATCTAAGTAAAGTGATCCTTTTGGGATTAATTAAGCTTATTCGGCTCGGACGGGTCATAGTCTAATTTTGAGTTTATTATTAAGTAATTTTTTGATTATAACCGGATAAATATCTTATTTTTATAATTTCTTTCTTAGTTATTGTTAATAAATTTTTTTTGTTTACATAAATAATTATCGATTTATTTAGTTAGATGATTGCATAGGCTTTTCAAATGACATTTTTAATTTTTCATGTTAAAAAACATATTGGAATAGCCTGCATGCCTAGTATTTTTTTTTAGAAAAAAATTATAACCTACATGCTAAATTCATGATTTTAATGTTTTTTTAGGTTTTCATTTTTCTTCTTTACACTTTTGTTTTGAAAAAAATATTATTTTTTATTCCTTACACTTTTGTTTTGAAAAAAATATTATTTTTTATTCTTTACACTTTACCTATTTATACCATTTTTTTGTTTATTTTTTATTTTATTTTTTTGTAATTTTTTTTAATGTTTTTTTCTTTACACTTTTTGTTTTTTGAAAATTTATTCTATACAGATCAAGAAAATGATGTTGTAATTATAGTAATTACAACATTTCTTAATTTTTCAGCTACATTAAAAATTAGCTTGAGATCTTATAATTTTTTATTGATGCATATGATCTTTATTATATTTTATTATATACAAGCATTAATTTTGTGATTTACAGTTAATTTTTTACTTGATGTAAAAAAACACGCTATTAATATCTATACATTAATTCTTTTGCATTGAAAAATATTATTCGACGTAGAGTTAAATAGACATATTAATATTTTGTGTTTTGTATTTATTGACATAAATAATTCTCATATGCCTTTTTATTTATAATTAGATTTAAAAAAATTGAAAAGCTTGCATCTGTATCTAATAACTCATATCTTTTTTTTAAAAAAAATAGTTCTTGAATTAGGTCTGATGATTACGATTTGCACCATATAATTCATTGCATTTGAGTAAAAATTTTTTTATATTACTTATTTTGTTTCGTTTTTATTTTTTCAATCGCCGGAGAATAAAATAGTAAAGTTAAAAATACATCAATGAATTACAACATATATCTTATTCAAGAGTATGCTAAAACTATATATTTATTATACATTTCAGAAATAATGGAATGGTTATGCATCTTATTCAGTTTATGTCACTCGGGGATTCAAAATCGTTAATGTCTTACATAAGCACATCCAAATAAAAGCCCTACAAAATTAATATTCAATTATTAATTATTAAAATCCTTCCACTTCAATTGTTGAATTTGCTATATATTATTATTATTATAAATGAAAAGACCTCTTGAACTGGCTTTTCAAGAAGTGTCACCGTTGAAAAGGAAGTTAATAGTTAATTTTTAAAGTTTTTTTTTAATATATTAAAAAAATATTTTTTAAAAAAATATTTTTTAACATCAAAATATTAATACAAACATAACACAAATAAAAATGAAAAAAGATAGCTGAGAGTTTTAGCCGAAAAAGAAAGACAGAATAAAAATCATGAAGAAAAAAAAATGTGTAATTAATTTTTTTATTTATTTGTTTATTAATCTATTTAAATTATGGTTGTTATTATTTTTTAAAGTATTTTTTATTTAAAAATATATTAAAATAATATTTTTTTATTTTTTAAAAATTAATTTTAATATTAGTGTATCAAAATGATTTAAAAACACTAAAAAAATATTAATTTAAAATAATAAAAAAAATAATTTTTTTTAAAATATTTTTAAAATATAAAAACAAACAGTACACTAATATAAATACCCAAAAAGATTGAGACTTTGCGAGATGGCCGCCTTCAATCCTAAGGAATGGCTGGCCATCAGAATAAAAAACTTTAGCGTCCAAATTGAAAAGGTTGACCGGAGTGAAGGTAGCTGTGACTAGGAGTTTATTACATAGACGGAACTACGAAAAAAAATAAACTAAGTCTTCAATTTAATTAAACAAATATAAATACTCTTGAATTATAGTCATTTGGACTCGGATTCTAATTGCTGCGAACAAAACAACAGGAAAACTTTTGAATTTGGAAGAGTTGGGTTTTGGGTTACTTAATTTATTAATTCTCAGGAAAAAAACCACCTAACATTGACCCTTTTCTTTTCTTTTATCTATATAAATGTTTTCTTTACAATTTTTCTTCGAAATTTCACATATATAAGCGTTAATAATTGAAGAAGAATTTGTTCAAGGAAAACTAGGTCCAATGAAGCAATTTTTCCCTTGAAACCAAAGTGGTTCAAACATGATGATGCTCTAAAATTTAAAATGTTTAAGAATGGGTTTTTTAGTGGTTACATTATGGATTAATCATATATTTTAGTAGGATATATGGTTTATTCTTTATTATTTATGAAATTTGTAGCTTGTTATAAAAAAAACTTGTAACATGCAAAATAATCATCTTTGATGGGATTTAGGGAACTCTAATTAGACACGGCGTAACTAAATTCAAGTATCCTGAATTTAACAGCTCATCAAAAAATAAGTCCTACAAGAAAATCCTGGAATGGTTATGCATCTTATTCAGTTTATGTCACTCGGGGATTCAAAATCGTTAATTTCTTATATAAGCACATCGAAATAAAAGTCCTACAAAATTAATATTCAATTAATAATTATTAAAATCCTTCCACTTCAATTGTTGAATTTGCTGATTGCTAATGTTTGATATTTGTTTCAATATAATATTAATAATAATAATAAATGAAAAGACCTCTTGATCTGTACTGGCTTTTCAAGAAGTGTCAGTGTGTCACCGTTGAAAAGGAAGTTAATAGTTAATTTTTAAAGTTTTTTTAAAATATATTAAAATAATAATTTTTTAAAAAATAATTTTCAACATCAAAATATTAAAACAAACATAACATAAATAAAAATGACAAGAGATAGCCGAGAGTTTTAGCTGAAAAAGAAAGACAGAATAAAAATCATGAAGAAAAAAAACAGGTGCAATTAATTTATTATTTTTATTATTTTTTATGTTAATCTACCTGTTTGAAAGTATTGTTTCAGTTATTTTTCAAAATATTTTTTATTTAAAAATATATCAAAATAATATATTTTTTAAAAAAATATTATTTTTAATAACAGTACATCAAAATAATTTAAAATTACTAAAAAAATATATTAATTTAAATTAAAAAATTTTAAAAAATTTAAATTTATTTAAAAATATTTTTAAAATATAAAAACAATACGAATATTCCAAAAGATTGAGACTTTGCAGGATGGCCGCCTTCAATCCTAAGGAATGGCTGGCCAACAGAATAAAAATCTTTAGCCTCCAAATTGAAAAGGTTGACCGGAGTGAAGGTAGCTGTGACTAGGAGTTTATTATATAGACGGAACTACGAAAAAAAAAACAAACTAAGTCTTCAATTTAATTAAACAAATATAAATACTCTTGAATTATAGTCATTTGGACTCGGATTCTAATTGCTGCGAACAAAACTGCAGGAAAGCTTTTGAATTTGGAAGAGTTGGGTTTTGGGTTACTTAATTTATTAATTCTCAGGAAAAAAACCACCTGACATTGACCCTTTTCTTTTCTTTTATCTATATAAATGTTTTCTTTACAAATTTTCTTCGAAATGTCACATATATAAGCGCTACTAATAATTGAAGAGGAATTTGTTCAAGGAAAACTAGGTCCAATGAAGCAATTTTCCCTTTGAAACCAAAGTGGTTCAAACATGATGATGCTCTAAAATTTAAAATGTTTAGAAATGGATTTTTTAGCTGTTACATTATGAATTAATCATATATTCTAGTAGGACATATGGTCTATCCTCTATTATTTATGAAACTTGTAGCTTTTATAAAAAAAACTTGTAACATACAAAACAATCATCTCTAATGGGATTTAGGGAATCCTAATTGGACATGGCGTAGCTAAGCCCAAGGGTCTTGAGTTTGACAACTCGTCAAACTCATGCCCAATTAAACTTGACGCTTAGCTAAGCCTAGGGCAATGAATTTGACGATTCACTAGATCCATGTCCAATTAGACCTAGCATGCACCCAAGCCCCCAACAATACTAGACCTATCAACTTGCCAGATCCATGTTTAATCAGGCTTGATGCATAGTAAGCTCGAGGGCAATAAGTTTGGCAATTCATTAGATCCATACCCAATGAAACCCAGCATGCAGCTAAACTTAAGGATGTTGGATTTAACAACTTGCCAAATCCATATCCATTTTGGATTGACATGCAGCTAGACTCAATGTTAGTGGGTTTGACAGTTTGTCAAGCCGATATTCTTCTAGGCTCGACTTGTAACTATATTCAAGAACGTTAGGTGTAGAAGTAAGATAGACTCATATAATATGAGCCTGATATTCCGTCAACTCTAGGGATATTAGGTATGAACGCAAACCCCATCCATTTTTCAATGCATTATTACGCTGCTTTGGATATTCTAAACATGTAATTGTAATTGTGCTCAAAATTCATTTTCATAAGGTGATCAAAATAATTATCCATCAGAACTCAAGCACAAATGACTTTCTGATCTGTCTCGATGCAAATGTCTTCTTTGATAATGATCTAGTGATGATTTATTTGTAGTCTGAAAACCTGGCATATATTTCTAAATATTAATTTATGATACAACACGTCATTATTTATCCTTAAATATGCCCTTCAATGAATCTTGTATTCACTTGATCATGTTACACGTGGAGTTGATAGTATTTGATATGGGAGATCAAAATTAATATAATAAGATAATTAAAAAGATTATTTATTTAAAATAAAAAATATTATTTTATTTTATATTTGAATACTAAATAATAAAAACTTTTAAAATGTTTTGGACCAGACCTACTTGCCTCCCCTAGTTGCACCCATGAATTCACACGGGAATTAAAATATTAACTATTCGTGCTTGTTCGGATGCATCGATGGGGAGAATACACACACAAACACTTGTTGTCCAACTCGATGATTTACATAAATCGACCTCGTACCATACCATAAAAATAATAATATATAAATATTATTTTTTCCTGCAAGGAACACTTCAAATCTGGCTGTGCACCCGAGCTTTGATGAATAATCATAGAAAATCCAAGTTGGGTGAACTTCGATGTCTTTTTGTTCAAGATTATCTGAGTTTTGAGGTGAGGACCGCTTTGCATGATTTTTAGCTATCCAAGTCAAAGGAGCATTGTGTTGACCACCATGGACATGTAGCCATAAGATGACCAAAGCAATCAAAAGCACTCCATTGATGTAGCATGTTCTTGTTTCTTGACTAGACTCCAGCTCCATTCCTTAGTCTAGATCTTCTTTCTTGCTCACTTGTTTCTTTAATATGGCTTGATGACTACTTAATTAGGTAAGTAGCATGATGAAGAAGAAGCATGACTCAACTTCAATCCCCTTTACACCATATCCGCTGAAACAACAGTTGAAGATTATAAAAATAAATTTAAACTGAATAAATAAGATTTCAAGAATTATATAACTCTACAGTTAAATTTAGTTAGGAATGTCGTTGCGGTTTTTTTTAAAAAAAATATATTAAAAAAATATTTTTTTATTTTTAAAAAATAAAACAAATAATATCCTCATCTTTAAAAAAAATAATATTATTCACAAAAATAATAATTAATGCACGGGACAATGACACGGGGAGGTCCCATGTCTCCCTGGAAAACATCCAGGCAATGGAACAAATATTAATAATACCTAGTGGCCGGCAAGGTCATGAGTTAAACATGTACTTGGCATGAAACTTGGGAGGTTATAAAAGTTTTTCATATTTGTGTTGTTTGATTCGTCTACAACATTGGACAATGTTTATGTCAATGCATTTTAACGTACGTAGCTCGATATTGTAATAAAAATCACAACTTTAAGGATTCTATAATGTTCATGTGATTATTCTTGTGCAATTAATTGCAAAAAAAGTGGGAAAGTGCTATTAATTATAATTTCAATTTAAAAATGCGAGAGGGAGGGCTTCGTTTGAGCAACTCCACATGGTGCGAAGAAGTTTTCAAGTGCTCATCTTCGAAAGGAAAATCGTGCCTTGCTCTTTTAGATTTTTTACATTGCTTATTTAATAATTATTTTCTTTTCTTTTACTGTCATTATAAATTAGCTGAAATTCCATTAATTCTTTGTTGGAACAGGTTTAATAGTATTTGAAAAAAAAAGAGGCTTACTGTTTTATTTTCGTACATACATTATCAAATTATTGCTTAGCTATGAATTAAGAATAGACATATATATACATATACATACATACATACATATATATATGTATATGTATATGTATATGTATATATATATGTCTATTCTTAATTCATAGCTAAGCAATAATTTGATAATGTATGTACGAAATGTATGTATGTATATATCTCGTTTGATCTCTTGCAATTAAGAATTCATCCTCTTCATGATAACTTAATTATCCAATTAATTATGCCATAAAATATGGTATCATTCAATAGCAAATGTCAATTTATTGCCTCAGAATTAAATCCAAAAACACCATATTTTGTATGCATGTATAGAACAGGATGACGCCCCAAGCCACAAGCATCGAAGTAAGGAGTACATGGAATTAAGTCGAATATTGGCTTTTGTGAATCGACAGGAGCAATGTTTATATATATATATATATATATATATATATATAATAACCTTCAGGGATGTAACTTAATTGATCAGGTCTTGAGTTTGTTCTCTAAAAATTATTAGTTCGAGTCTCACAAACCTCAGGATAATTAGAGACTTATATAATCATTAACTTCAAGATTTATATGATTAGTTGAGATACATACAAACTAACCTAACCTGAATATTCATTCTAATCTTAAAAAAACCTACAAAAATAATAATACTCTTGACACTATAACGTTAGATATAGAGCTGGAATAATGAATAAAAGTATTGAGAGAGAGAGATTCTCCAATCTGTCGTTGTTTGTCTTGTGATTTTAATTGATGAGTGAATCAAGAATACTTAATTCAGTTAATTTCCCCAAGTTGATACCCACATGTTATATTTGCAAGGAATATTTTTGCTAATTGCTCGTCTATTTCCACCACAAAATTTCAATTTTAATCATGTATATGTTGTAGCCTTCCCCAGTACGCATACATGGTTTAGCAAAACAAGTTTGTGATTTCCTTAATTATGTGCCATTTTTCTTTCAAGAACTTAATACCTATATTTGTGTAGAGAATTGAGTGATATTTATTAAAGTTTATAGCATAGACAATTAGATTGTTTGTAAGAATGATAAAAATTAATTTTTAAAATATTTTTTTACTTGAGAATATATTAAAATATTATTTTTTATTATTTTTTAAAATTTATTTTTGACATCTACATATTAAAACAATTTAAAGCTAATTTTATTTTAAACAATTTGAAAAACACAGATGGAAACAATGCAAAATACAACCTCCAAGTTTTCTTGCCGAGCCAGTTCAATTTAATGTTATTTATTAGCTATCTCATTTACATTCACACAAAGACCTATAACCTATTTCATGTTAAGAAAGGCATGATTTATAGATCAAGATAAAAACTGCTGAAAAGGATCCTATGATTGTTGAAAGCAGGTGAGTGTTCTTTGCCAAATCACTATCGTGCACGGTTGATATTACATTTTTTAAATTGTTGAAAGCAGGTGAGTGTTATTTGCCATATAACTATCGTGCACGGTTGATATTACAAATTTTAATTTTTTTTATTTAAAAATATATTGAAATAATATTTTTATATATATAGCATATCAAAATGATTTAAAAATATTCAAAAAATAATTTGAAACAAAAAAAATTTAATTATTTACAAAAATACATTTTAACTGCAAAAACAAATATTGCTCACACATAATATGTTCATTGTATAACATAACACTAGTACATTTGCTCGTGCTCTGCTGCAGGTTGGACTATTTTGTTGTCCTAAGCTTAAAAAAACATGAAGAGTATGTATATTTTTTTTAGTAGTATCATTAAATCCAATCAAATAGTTTGATCCTGAAACTTGCTAACCCGACTCTTTATCTAACTCGAGTTTTAAATTAAACCGTGTAAGAGCTAATTTAAAGTGAATAATTCAATTTAATATGTTCGAAGACAACTTAGATGATTGGTAAAATCATGACATAACTTAAAAAAATGATTTTTTTTTTTTAGTATTGAGACAATGATATATTGGATCGACCTCAATCACCTTGTGACCAAGGTCATGGACTTTAATGAGTTTAATAACTTTGTTGTTTTTGTAAATTAATTTTATTTCATTTTATGATAAAATTAGATGCTTGCAACATTAAGCATCAACCCTAAAAAGATGTTATTGAGATTGTGATAACCTTACAAAAAAAAAACTATGAATTTTATTTCCCAACCAATCCAATATTGAAGAAAAGTGAAATATATAAAAAAAAACAATTAGAAAAATTAAAGGATCAAAAACTTATAAAAAAAAATATCATGTTTGATGAGTAAACCTGTTAAACTCATGAATCGAGCAACCCAAGTTAACGCATCAAACCCACAAACCAGGTAATGAACTCCATTGTGATCAATTACTCGTTTTTTTTCTTCTGAATTATTGTTTATTTAATTATATGATAGCAAAAATAGATGATTGTAAAAATTGAGCATCATACTAATATCAAGGCCTTTTAAAAAAAATTATGATAACCTCATAAAAAGTAAAACAAAACAAATTATGAAACTCAATTCTTAATCAGCTCAATATCAAAGGATAAAATTAAAAAAAAAATTTAAAAGAAAAGCTAAACTCGCCAAACCATCAATAGATACATGAACTTTTTAAAATTTAATAACATGTTTTTTATAAAAAATATTTTTTTAATTATATTATAAAAAAAATAAATAATCATGTAATCGAGTTTAATTAAAATAAAAAATATCATGCGAAACTTGCAAATCGAAGCAATCAATCTTATCAGGGGCAGAGCCATACTGGGACGTAAGAGGGCAGCTGCCCCTTTAACTTTTTATAAGTATGTTTATGTGCAAAAACATAAATTAGGAGTTGAAAAGTCCCATGAATAGAAGGGGAGTTACAGAAAAATAAGGGAAATAAAAAAGAAAAAAAGAATACCCTGTCTTCACGTTCGAATAAAGCAAATGCATGTTTCGTGGAAGATCATTCATTTTTGGATTTTCTTGTATGCATTCTATTTAAATCACTCCAAAATCTTTGTTCCGGCAACCATTTTTTTTTCATATGGTTTGGGCTATTTTAAGAAAAATATTTTTGATGAGTTCGATAATGAAATTATCATAAAGTGATTTTAAAATATAAAAGCTTGAAAAAAATAATTGTAATATAAATGTTTTTATTTTAAAAATATTCTTAAATTAATTTAATTTAATATGAGTTAGTATATATGTTTTAAATTGATTTCTCTATATAACTTATATCTATATAATATATAATATCAAGTATTTATTAGTAATTTTTCCTCTCATTTAAAATATTATCGCTTCGCCACCTAGTGTTATCTCGCTAAACTTGCAAATCAGATCATTCACTTCACAAAATTTAAAACCTAGTTTTTTCAAAATTATTTTTTTATTTAAATAAATTTTTTTAAAAATAGATTATACCTCGATAATAAGATATTTTTATAATACCAACCCAATGCTAAAATATTTTTATGATACAACGATAACTATATAAAATATAAATTAAAATAAATTATTAACTCTAAATTTTTATGTACACAAATAATTTTTTTTAAAAAAATTCAATATAAAAAAAAATTAAAAAAAAAACACATACACACCGTTGTAATCTTCAGTGCCAATGGATCTAGAAAAATAGTGTCATCCCCGCTTCTTTTAACTTTATCCTTGATAAAGTCACATAATGATAACTAGGGCTCACCTAATTTCTCTTACCATAAAATATCTCCTATGTGTAAATGACATGTATCTCACAATTATTATAAGATACATGTCATTTATGAAGAGTGAGTATTTAAAGTATTTATAGTAATGATACCGTAAAAATATGATAAATATTATTTTTTAAAGTATTTTTTATTTTAAAAATATAAAAAAATATTTTTAAATTTTTTTAAATATCACTATATCAAAACAATATAAAAAATAAAAATATAATTTAAATCTAAAAAAAATAAAATCAACACAATACAAATATCACTTAAATATTTGCAACAGTCGTAGCTGTCCTTGTACATCACATCAAATCTTATTTGTAAACAGTACGTATTTGGTAGAAAAGACTGTGAAGACCAAATTCCAATCAACCTCCCAACAAAAAGGGAAATAAATCTATAATATTTTAAAAAATAAATCATAGAAAACGTATGGAGTACCCAAAATTTAAAGTTGAAAAATTAGAAAAAGAAGGGGGCAGTGGTAAATGAAAGGTGAAATAGAAAAACACTAGTAATTAATAATAATAAAACCCCTATCAATCTGTTCGGTACGTATGCTTATAATATAAATTATAACACCAACATTTTTGTGCATTCACATGTGGTTTCCAATTCTGCAGCAATTTAAGCTCTACTATTATATTATATTATGATTGTTGCGAGTTTTTTTTTATGTTTTTTATTTAAAAATATATAAAATAATATATTTTTTTAATTTTTTAAAAATTATTTTTGATATTAATATATTAAAATAATATAAAATTATTAAAAAATATTAATTTAAAATAAAAAATAAAAAAATATAATTTATTTTAAAAATATTTTTAAAACATAAAAACATACAGCATCGATATCTTTTATCTCTCCTCCACGACCAGAGAAAGGCGTGAAACCAATCCATTATTCCCTCGCTGAAAAAAAAAAAAACAAAAAAAAAAAAACCTTTTCCCACCATATTCTTTTCTCGATTTTCATGGCTTTTGCTTTTGCTTTTGCTTTTTCTTTTTCTTTTTAAATAATTTCCACTTCTCATTAATTTAAAAACGACACCACCTCTTCATTCCATGGTCTTAACTCTTAAGAGTCTCCCCTCCTCAACTCCAAGCTTCTCTGCTTATAAGTATTCTTGCCTGCTCCCCTCTCTCCTCCTCAGAACAAAGCTTCATCTTCTTCAAATCCTTCTTTCCTTGCAAGGTGTGCTTCTCCTCTTCTCTTGGGCCCATGTCTACTTCTTCTCTGCCTCTCATCTGAAGCCAAGCTAGCCTTTGATGCAGTTACGGTTGTGATGATCTAATTCTCACGAGGTTCTTGCTTCTACTTTTTTTTTTTTTTCCCTGCAGAGAGATTTAGAGAAAAAAACAATGGCTGCCGAGCTGGAAAAAAGCAACAAGGCGGCTACCAAAAAGTTGCAGAAAAGCTATTTTGATGTGCTAGGCCTTTGCTGTTCTTCAGAGGTTCCTTTGATCGAGAACATCCTCAAGTCACTTGATGGTGTTAAGGAGTTTTCAGTGATTGTCCCAACAAGAACAGTGATTGTTTTCCATGACGATCTCCTCATTTCTCAGCTCCAAATTGGTAATCATTTCTGAAACTTTAAATCTTCTCTTCCTTTTATTTTTTTGATCTTGATCGGTGTACTGTAGCTTAATTTCATTCTTTTCTTTCCCAGCCACATGATTTTTATTTATTTATTTATGCTTTTTAAGAAAGCCGTCCATGCCTTGGCCTGTTCCTCATGGTCTTTTCTCATGGGCCATTGAGGTTGATTGCATAAATCACCAATTGACATGGCTTGTTCTTAATCATCATCCTAACACCTGGCTTAAAAATTGTTTGTAATAAATTACGTGTCAAACAAAAGTTGCGGAACCTCAAATCCTCTTTCTCTGAATTTCCTGAACAATTAAATGTTGAGATTTTGAAGAATCTTGATGATGATGTTTCTTGCACAAATACATGAACTTCGTAGTTGGTCAGTTACTGTCTCTTGCTTGGACTTGGACAGCGATAAATCCAAAAATTCGGCCAGAAAGGTCGATCAAGATGAGATGTCCGAGTCATTAGCTGGTGGGCTATTGCTTTGGTGGCTGCTATAAATGAACTGGATGCCGAAAACTTGCCATGAAGATTGCTTTTCCTACAATTCATTAACAAGCTTAATCTCTTCTTTTCAAAGCTATGTTCCAAATCTTACATTTTAAAATTTCACTTTAATCCATGTTCTTACCCATCTTTTCGATTTGTGCATCTTGTTTTGCTATATGTGTACATGTAACAAGATGCTCGATCACAAAACCTTTTAAAGAATAAAAAAAATAATATTAGTTGAGCTACAAACTCAGTTTATGAGTTTTAGTTGTAGAAATTTCTCCTCTTTTTTTTTTTTTTAATTTATTAATAATAATAAAAGAGTAGAAATTTTAATCATTTTTAAATTAATTTCTGGGCCACATAACAATCCCCTTTTCAAAGGATAATGATGGTGCAAACAAATAAGCTACCACTCCGTTAGCAAAGATGACATTATCTGCCAGTTTGTATATGCAATTTATGGGACGCTCCTTTCTCTCTTCTATGAATGGATGCTGAAAGGAGCATTATGGTCCAAGAGCATAGTCTCTATACGTTATGTTTTCCATGATCCTGGGTTTTTCTTTGTTAGGTTTGAAAAAGAATTAACTTCTTGCTGCAGGAACCACTTAATGCCAATATTTGTATTCTAATTACTGGGACGTTGATTAATTCTTGACAGTTAAGGCTCTGAATCAAGCAAGACTGGAAGCAAATATTAGAGCATATGGAGAGACCAAGCACCAAAAGAAATGGCCTAGCCCATATGCAGCTGCTTGTGGTGTGTTACTTTTGTTATCACTTTTGAAGTATGTCTATCATCCTTTGCGTTGGTTTGCTATTGGAGCAGTGGCTGTTGGCATCCTTCCCATCTGCTTGAAAGCTATTGCTTCCTTGAGGAATTTTAGGCTTGATACCAACGTTCTTATGCTTATTGCAGGTAACCTAATTTTTCCTCTTTTTTTTTTTTTTTTTTTTTTTTTCACCTGCATGAATAGCATGGATTAAACATGAATTTTACAGTGGTAGCAAAGTCAAAATTTTACCATTATTCTGCACCGAAAGTTTTCTGTTATTATTCATATTTGTTTTCTATCATCACTGTATCTTGTCTTTTGTGGATAAGTATGTCTTGGTAGTTTCACAAATCACTTTCCACGTATAGGCCACCATTATATACTTACACCAGCTCCACCTTCCCTTCTATGTAAAGGTCCATATAGTAGCTGAAAAATTTTATAGGATCTTTCTTCTGCTAGGAAACTTGATAAACCTAGGGCTAGGCTAGGCTAGGCATATATCATATCTTCTTTCAAGTTAGAAGAATGATCGCACAATTAATTCAGAATGCTAACAAACCCGTTTGATTTCTTAGAAATTTCTCTACCAGTTGTAAGCATAGTGGTTTCTTGGCAGCCCACGTGTTGATTTTTGCTAGCTAGTTATTAAATGCAGTCCACCCATTTTCTTCAAGGTTGAAATTTTGACCATATAAATATAGTTTGGAAAATTCAAGCTAACCGAATTTGACCTTCACTTATGGGCACTGGCTACATAAATCCAAATGTTATCTTGTCTCATCCTTCTATGACTCTTGATGATTTTTTCTTGCACACTGGTTTCCTTCTTCCTTCAAATCTAACCTAAATAGTATTGCTGTAAAAGGTGAACAATGATTTGATGACTTTTAAGTTATTTATTACTCATAATGTGCTATATAATTTTAATTCTTTTTCAAGGATTCGATTTTTATCCTAAAAGCTATAAGACACATGGCATTAGCGCTACATTTGAAGTAACTTGACCAAAGGGCATGTTGAAGTCAATAATGCTAAAGCATTTTCCTTCCCTTTTTTATGTTCCTTTTTGTTGAATCTGTTAACTTGGTGTTCCACAAATACATTGAATACTCAAAATGGCACGGCTTTACAAGTATGCTTTACACATCAGAAAAGCAGTCAAGAACCCTCTTCCTTCTTGGAAAATGGTGGTCATAACATACTGAAATATAGTATAGTTTATTTAAACAAGCACTCCAGAGAAAGTGTTTGATTAAATAAGTAAATCCATAAAGTACAGACATTTGAACTTTTGAATTTAAACATGTTATCAGGACTCACAGGCATGCATCTTCTTGTCCAAATCTTTACTTGTTTTGTCTATATTTTTTAACCTGTTAGCAAAGGAAGGATCAGTACCTAACCTTGTCTTGACTTTTAGTAGTTGCTGTATAAGGTGAGAATTAATGCGAAGCTGATACAATCTAACTTTTGAATTGGATTTGTAGTTAGTTTATTTTAGCAATAAACTATATTGGACTAAAGGAAAAGAAGTGAGAATTAATGTGAAATATCTATATTGAATTGCTGACGGATTATATTAATGTTAAAAGTATATATTTGGATGAAGCAGGTGCTTGTTTATAGTATTATGCTTAATTTACTTGTCTGACTCACAAAGTATTAATTTGTGACAGTCATAGGAACGATTGCGATGGATGATTATATTGAAGCAGGGACTATTGTCTTCCTGTTCACTATTGCAGAATGGCTAGAGTCAAGGGCAAGCCACAAGGTAATCTCAAGATAGCAATTGTGTTAAAAATATGTATTTGTGCTAGCTAATAGTCTGCCATGTCCAATGATATAGTAGAATGGTACAATAAGCAGAAAATTTGTCTCCATTAATGGGTAGTAATTGAATTTGTGACTTCAGAACCTTGCTGTCACAGGTTCGAATTTTGAAATGGTTAGCCCTGAATATTACTCTTGCTTTGACTTAGTTGCAAGGTCAAAATCAGTAACGAA
Source organism: Populus tomentosa (assembly GCA_018804465.1). NCBI lineage: Eukaryota > Viridiplantae > Streptophyta > Magnoliopsida > Malpighiales > Salicaceae > Populus > Populus tomentosa. The sequence goes on along the minus strand of CM031979.1, from coordinate 5,508,741 downwards.
ACTTTGTAAATGGATCAAAGACATGGACATATTTTCCTTTGTCCTCAAACATATTGGAAGTAGAAGCCTTAGAACTACCATGCTGATTCTGGATGCTATTACAGAATGGAAATGAATTTCATTGTACATACAGAGTTCGATACTTAATGCTGAAAATACAAACGTTTCTGCAGGCCAATGCTGTCATGTCATCATTGATGAGCATAGCTCCTCAGAAAGCAGTCATTGCTGAAACTGGGGAAGAAGTGGATGCTGATGAGGTCAAGTTAAACACTGTTCTTGCAGTTAAGGCTGGTGAAGTTATTCCCATTGATGGAGTTGTTGTCGATGGTAACTGTGAAGTGGACGAGAAAACGTTAACTGGAGAGTCCTTTCCAGTCCCCAAACAGGTGGATTCAACTGTCTGGGCAGGCACCATTAACCTAAATGGTATCAATACCTCTTTCTGGCGTTTTATGAATTGTTTCTGAATGGATTTTGGTTTTGGTGGTAATGGGGTGTTTGCCATTCTCAGGTTATATGAGTGTTAGAACTACTGCTCTTGCTGAAGACTGTGTGGTGGCTAAAATGGCAAAGCTTGTGGAAGAAGCTCAAAACAGCAAGTCTAAAACTCAAAGGTTCATAGACAAATTTGCTCAATACTATACTCCAGGTTAGTGATGCTTCAGTCTAATTAAACATCATTCATCCAGTTTTATAGGCCTTGGCTGAAGTAGATTACTGATAGTTAGAGAATAATATAAATCAAATTTTGAAATCTCAACCTAATAACTTAAGCTTTTAGGTTGAGATGATTCTTTGACATGGTTTTAGAACTTTGATGACCAAACAGTCACGGGTTCAAATCCCACCACCGTCATTCTCTCTTCTAATTAATAGCATAAGGTAGTGTAGGTTTGTGCAAGTTTTAAATCCAAAAAGCTTTCACTTAGGAGGAATGTTAGAGAATAATATAAATAATATTTTAAAGTCTCACCTAACAACTTAACTTCTTAGGTTAAGATGGTTCTTTATACCGAGAAGTAGTATTTGGACAGCCCTTCACTTCAGTCTTTTAGAGTGAATCGGCTGCTTGATTTCTGGACAATCCTCCTACCTTCTCATTTTATTTCATTTGTTTCCAATTTGCAGCGGTGATTATTATATCGGCTAGCGTAGCAGTGGTACCGCTTGCACTACGATTGCATGACCGTAACCGCTGGTTTCGTTTAGCATTGGTTGTTTTAGTTAGTGCATGTCCATGTGCTCTAATCCTGTCTACACCAGTTGCAACTTTTTGTGCTCTAACAAAGGCGGCATCAGCTGGTCTTCTGATCAAAGGGGGCGACTATCTTGAAACACTAGGCAAGATCAAGGCCATGGCTTTTGACAAAACCGGTACCTTAACAAGAGGTGAATTTGTTGTCACAGATTTCCAACCTCTCTGCAATGATATCAGTGTAGACACATTGCTCTATTGGTAAAGACCAGCTCCATTTTGCTATAATTATGGTAATTTTTTCTCCACTAGAAAGTGATGCTCACGAAAGTTTCACAGGGTATCAAGCATCGAGAGTAAATCAAGTCATCCTATGGCGGCTGCACTTGTTGACTATGGAAAGATGCATTCAATAGAGCCACAGCCTGAGAAAGTGGAGGAATTTCAAAATTTTCCTGGAGAAGGAATTCAAGGAAAAATTGAAGGGAAAGATATATATATTGGGAACAGAAAGATTGCTCACAGAGCATCTGGAACAGGTAAAAACCTGTATATATCCTAGTAACAAACTGCTATCATTGGGCTTTCAAGGTGTTCTAATTACTTCGGTGATGGGTTCTTGTAGTTCCAACAATAGAAGGCGACAAGAAGGCAGGAAAGTCTGTCGGGTATGTGTACTATGGAGCAACTCTTGCTGGGATTTTTAGTCTCTCTGATAGCTGTAGGACTGGGGTTGCTGAGGCCATTAAGGAACTGAAGTCATTAGGCATTAAAACTGCAATGCTTACTGGAGATAGTGAAGCAGCGGCTATGTATGCACATGAACAGGCAAGCTCTTATCCATAATCATATCTACTTTTTGTTCTATTTGCATTTAACTTCGAACTGACATGGAAGTAAATTTAATGCCATGTGCAGCTAGAGCATGCTCTTGAAGTTGTTCATGCAGAACTCCTACCTGAAGACAAGGCGACTATTATTAAAGAACTTAAGAAGGAAGGACCAACAGCAATGATTGGAGATGGTCTGAATGATGCCCCTGCATTAGCTACTGCTGATATTGGCATTTCAATGGGAATTTCAGGTTCAGCACTTGCAACAGAGACAGGGCATGTGATTCTTATGTCCAATGATCTCAGGAAAGTACCAAAAGCCATCCGGCTTGGCCGTAAAGCTCATAGAAAAGTGATTGAGAATGTGATTATGTCCATGACTACGAAGTCTGCTATCTTGGCCTTGGCGCTTGCTGGTCACCCACTTGTTTGGGCAGCCGTTCTTGCTGATGTAGGTACATGCTTGTTGGTCATTTTGAACAGCATGCTGCTTTTACGAGGCACTCATGCAGGAAAATGTAGCAAATCATCAGGTGCATCGCATTCGCACAAACATGGTATTAAGAATTCATCACACAATCATCATAATTGTTGCTCTAGCCAAAATGTCAAGAAGGTGGAATGTGGGGCTCAAAAGTGTTGCTCTAGCCCAAAAGTTGAGCAGGTGCAGAGCGGGGCTCTAAACTCAACCTGTGCCTCAGGGTGTTGCTCTAGCCCTAAAGTTGAGAAGGTTCACAGTGGAGCTCAAAATCCAAGTGGTGCCTCAGGATGTTGTTCTAGCCAGAAAGTTGAGAAGGTGCAGCTTGCGGCTCAAAATCCAAACTGTGCCTCGGGATGTTGCTCTAGCCAGAAAGCTGAGGTGAAGCTTGTGGCCCAGAATCCAAGCTGCGACTCAGGGTGTTGCTCTAGCCAGAAAGCTGAGGTGAAGCTTGTGGCCCAGAATCCAAGCTGCGACTCAGGGTGTTGCTCTAGACCAAAAGTTGAGAAGGTTCAGACCGAGGATCAAAATTCAAACTGTGCCTCAAGATGTTGCTCTAGCCAGAAAGTTGTGAAGGAGCATTGTGTGGCTCAAAGTTCAAGCCTTGCCTCAGGATGCCAATCTAACCAACATAGTGTCAGCTCACGCAGAAACCAAGAGTGCGCTGACTCAGCTAAGAGCCATGATGCATGTGTAGCACCTAATGCTAGTGGAGTTCATGAAGCCAAGCACCACGATCATAGTTGCTTTAGCACGGTCAATCCTAACACAGAGGCAAATCATCCACGCAGCCATGACTGTTCAACCCCTCCCAAATTGAAACATCTATGCCATAATTCAGTAGAAACTCAAGGTAAATGCTCGGATGGAGATGGTCTTCACAAGGAAAAACACTGCCACCATTCACACGGTGAACCTGCTGCTACTCATCATGGTATTCATCACCATTCAAGTCATTCTTCTCATGATTTAGAAGGCAGCCAAAAAACGACAGACAATACTTCTAATTGCTGCTCCAAGAGCAGCTGTAAAAACACTATTGACATTCCGAAGAATGAAGAGTCACTAGGAGAGATTGTTGAATCCAGTTGCAGTCCCCAGCATAAACATCAAGAGTTACACCAAGTGTTGAAGAAGTGTTGTACAGGCTGCGCTCCACCTCACACTGTTATTGATATTGAGCCAACAACCATGCATGCTTGTATGAGCATGGAGAAGAGAGAGATTGGTGGATGTTGCAAGAGCTACATGAAGGAATGTTGTAGCAAGCATGGCCACTTTGCAACTGGCTTTGGTGGAGGCTTATCAGAAATCACCATCAAACAAGTATAAAGATCTTTAGATGCATGTTGTTTTGGCTCTAGCGAAGAAACTAGGAAATTTTGGTGAAATACGTGTAGTAACCAAGAACCAGAATTAATGAATGAAATGAAATGAAGAAGTGTGTTCGATGTTTACAGAAATATTGTATCTCATCATTCTGCAAGTGATTAAAACCCTTGTACATCAATATGAATAATAATTAGTCGTAAATCTGAATTATGACAAGCTTGATCTTCTGTTTAACATTTTGAAGTAGTGAATTTTGTTGTTGGGCAGTTCTCCATTCTTGACCTGCATGTGCAGCTGTTTACGTATTAGGGGCTCTGCGGGACTGGATCATGTATTGGTTCAAGAACATTTATGATTGGCCGTCATGTAGCCTGTGACTATTGCTTGGATTGCTTTTTTCAACAAGATGGGCACCGTTTTAATCCCTGAATTGGTAGGACCCATTTAGAGATATTTGTTTTTATTTTTTTAAAGATACTGATTGGATTTCTGAACCCATCCAAATTGGGGTCCAAGAGCATCACTCAATTTCCTCCACCATTCATTGGTTAGCCTCACCTTTGGAACCAATCATTATTATCTTCTAATATAAAAGTCGAGAGTGCCTTCCCCGATGACTTTTTTCATATTAAGATAGATTTCTTTCTTCTTTTTTTTTTTTTTTTAACTCAAATCTTAAATTAATAAAAAGTAGAAGATTGACCACTATTCAAAACTTCAAATCCCTTTTTTTCAAACTATTTTTTTCCATTTAATTACATTTTTTATATTCTAATTATATGAAATTAAGCTTCAAATTAAAACATGAAAGAAAAAACATGGCTCACCCTAAATTCATAATAATTTTTAATTTAATCTGAAAGTTTATTTTATATATTTTTCAATCCCTAATAAAAAAAAAAAAAGAAAGTTGTCAAAAAATAACAAAAGAAAAAAATAGTTGGTTGTCGCGATACTAACGACAAAAATGTTCAAACTTTATGTCAGGAGATTGAATTCGATGCTGGTGGGTTTTCCTTGAAAATATATCCAAGTTTCATTTTGATTTTTTGAATTTGGTTGATTTGGTTTTTTTGGATGATTTTGAGGTATTTTAAGCTTACTAAGTGGTTTAAAAACTTTTATTGTGTTTATATATGTGTGTGTGTCATCCACCCCTTATAGAAAAAATATGTGGCTTAAAAGCATGTGTAGGCTGACATGCCTGAGCTTTTTTTAAGGCCTTGACATGTAAATCACTCATGCCTGTATTAACATTTTTTATTAAAAAAAAAAACAACTTTCAACATTGGATTTTTAATGATTTATTTATTTATTTTAATTTTATCATTTTTATATTGGGTTGATATTGAATTGGTTTTATAATATAATTAAAATAAAAAAAAAATATTATTATAACCTATTGAAACCTATAACCCAGGTCATGAGTTTAACGAGTTAGCTTAGATTGATTGGAATCAATCCAATACATCACCGTCTAATTAATTTTTTTTTTAAAGATGCCAACTTTATTTTTTAAAAAAATCAAACAACTTTTTACTAGTCATTGCCTAACCCAAACCCACATGTATGAGTTATTTTTTTTAAAAAAACTCTTATACTCTAGGCCACTAAGGTACACATACCCGGCTTGAACTATTTGTTTTTTAAGAATCCAATATTGAGTTTTTGATGAATTCTTTTATTTGTTTTTAATTTTATCATTTTGATATTGCATTAATTTTGGATTGGTCTTTAATTTTTTTTATCATACAATTAAAATAAAAAAATATTTTTTGAACCTATTAGAATTCACAACCCAGGTCATGAGTTTAACAAGTTAACTTGAGTTGACAGAAATCGATCCAATACATCATCATTTTTATGTTAAAAAGAAGAAGAAGAAGACAACTCCATTTTTTTCTTTTAAAATTCAAACCCCTTTTAACGGTTGTTAATGTTACCTTTAAAAACACGTGTTTAATATTTTTTTTTTAATCTTTGAGCCCGTCAAGTTAACTAAATTATATTCAAGCAACTCCTATATGATTTAATTAAAAACTTGAACTTGGCAATGACTCGAGTACGGAGTTTTCAAGTTTGACTCGCTACACCAGGTTTTATAACAATATCACATACAATTTTTTTAATCCAACTTGCAGCATTGTATGAGAAGTATAAATAGACTATTCGTATTTAAAAAATCTTATTAATATTTTTTAAAATATTTGAACACCTAGTTACCTTTTTGATCAGATCAAATCTGTGTAAATAGTATCAATCATTGTAAGACACATCAAACAAAATTTTAAAAATCCAAAACATGTGGATGTTATTGTGAATCAAGACATAAAACACTATCGATTCATATAGTGTTTTTTTTTTTTTTATATATAAAAATTTTGCAATTTGGTCTTCAAACAAACTTTTTTTCTTACTTTAGTCCTTATATATTATGGGATTTGAGCATAATGATTTGTTTTGATTTTTTTTCATAGGATTATCTTGGTGAAAAAAAATCTCTAAAATTGAGTTGATTTTCAATTTTGTATAATAGAATTGATTTTGTTGCATTAAAAAATTAAGACTTAAGGGACCAAATCTAAAAGTAGGTAACAATGTAGCTTTTTTTACTATTTATTCTATGCCTTTTTGGAGATTTTGGCCTACAAATCTTTCTTTCTTTGTGCTTATAAGTCCTTTTAGTTCGGATATTTTATATTTTAGACCAAAACTTTATTTTTATCATGTTTAGTTATTAAGTTTTAGAGATATGAGAGAAACTCGCTAAAACAAGAGAGGAGAGAGAGTTATTGATTGATCAAATTTCAATAACTGAAACAACCAAAATTTGTATCAATAGATTTTATTTGATGAAAGGAATTCCATTTAGCTTTTTTAGCCCTTCACTTTGCTGGAAAATAAAGTAAATTGGGCCTCAAGATTGTTTTTGAGATTTTTTTAGTTTTTTTTTAAAACTAATTAAGGGTTGTTTTGAGGCTTAGATATGAATTTATTTGGTTTTAAAAGATTTTTATTGGATATTTTTAAATAAAAATGACTTGAAAATAAGTTTTTAGATTAAAAAGCCCTTGCCTTGACTTTTTAACGACCTCTTTGATCCTCGAACTCTGACAACACTTCATCTACTTCTATAGATGGTGTGTCATTCACACCTTTTTATTTTAAAAAAATAAAATTAAAGGGTTTGTTCTCCCTTTAACATAAAAAAAAGAAAATAAAAACAAGGAGGCTTTCCACGTGGGCCAGACATCCTTCCTTTTAAGCCAGATACATAGGCTATCGTGTTTGCCCTGTTTTCTTCTCTTTTTTTTACTCCAAGATTTTAAGTTTCAAATAATTAAAATATGTTAGTTAAAAATTAATTTGAGAATTGTTTTTTTTATTAAATCCATTAGGATCCATATAGCGAGTTTAACAAGATTACCTGAGTTGATTTATAACATTATTGTCAAAGAAATGGTCAAAACAATGCCATCTTGAAAATTATTTAACTAATTCGCCTTTGGACTTTCCAAGTCAATTGATCAATCACATTGGATACTCTCTCACCTGGTTCAATTTAGAACTTAAGTAAGGTAAGCATCCTAGTTGAGGGGACTCTAGCTTAACATGTCATGTCAGGTCAAGTTTAGTGACAATGAGAAAAAGTTGCTCGTAATAACATGCAAACAATTTATTGTTCTTATATCTTTTTTTATATATACATCAAAATTATTAAAATTTATTTAAAAACATATGCTTGAAAATTAAAGCCCAGTCAAGAAGAGTGCATGCTGATAAGAAAAAAAGCTTGTTCCTTTCATACCCTTATTTCAAATAGTCTTTTTTTTATTATTTGTTTTGGTTGATTTATAATTTTTATTAAGTGAAGAACATAGAAAAAAGAGTTATGTTTTTTTTTTGTTATAAATAAATAAATTATACTAACCGAACATACTCTTTTTATACCAAAAAACAAAAACAAATAATTACCATATAAATAAATACAAAATTTTAAAAAGCTTTTTACAGCACAACATCTAATATCTTAATCTATATTTATTAATCAATTTTTTGACTTATTCTTTTATTATCATTGAAACCTCTTATTAACATTTACTAGCAACTTTATCCTCAATCTATTTTAATATTCCACCCACCAATTAACCAGTGATATAACTGTCATATGGTGAAATATCATGGTTTACATATGGTTTTTGGAATGTAACAAAGTCAACGAATTCGTAAGGTGAATGGTGTCTAGTGAGTTCTCAAACTTTCAAGCATGCTTCCTTTTCTTCTTCTTTATTTTCAACTTGGAATTAATTAAATAACTTTAACATTTTCTAGAAAATTGAAGAATATTGCACCAGTGAAAAGGCTAGATTTTAAAATAAAAGGGGAAGAAACAAGGGCTAAATTGAACAGTGTAAATCTTTTGAAGAGCATTTTAATTGTGTCCTTTCAGTAGTTTGAATGCCATCCTTTGAAGACAATAAGATTCTAAATTAAGACATTTCTGGTCAGATATATGTGTAGAGGCAAACAAAAAAGGTCAAAACCCACTAATATTGATTAATTATGATATTAATTAAAATTATTCCCCTTAGTGAATCTTATTCTTTTCTCGAAAGTACGAAACCCAACTTATCAATTATACATTGATTTAATTTGGTGACTCACAACTTCATTAAAAATAATAATAAAAAAAAAATAGTGCCTCACAGCCTGCGAAAAAAAAGAATTTTCTACACTTTATTTATTCCCCTCCTTTTTTTCTTCTTCAAAATTCTATTACCATCTGTTAATTAACAATGGAAACTGGCATTATGCTGATTGATTTAGGCTTAGCTAGTGGAAATACGAGTGAGATTGAGATGTGTGTGGTTGAAAAGTAGGCTTCGGTTTTAATTTCTAATAATATGTGGGGTAAGGAGTTGATTTTATCATCCAGACTGACCTGGAAAAGCTCATTACAGAAGAAAAAGAATGGTGCAAGTTGCTTCACTTAAGTGTTTTTGCTTTTGCATTTAAAAAGCATTTTTTGATATTTTTTGAATTTATTTTACTTAAATTTAGGGTTTTTTTATATATAATTCTGATATATTGTTGTCAATAATAAACTTTATAAAATAATAATAGTAAATATTATTCTAATAAATTTTCAAGTGAAAAACACTTTAAAAAACAACTACAATCATAATTTCGAACATTACCTCAGTAAACCATTATAGATCCCCTCCATGCATTATCGAGTGTAATATTTATGTACAATGTGTTGTTGTTTATTATTTAGTAATGAGGTTATTTAGGACTTAAACTCAACCCTCTTCTTCTAAGAAAATACAATTATATGTTATAATTAACTGAGAAATGACTATTGGTGGGATAAAATTAAAACAAAGTGGAAACCCTAAGGATGTAATTGATAGTATTTGTAGTTCAGGGAGGAAATTGAAGGAACCCTAAATCGGCAGTTGAAATTTGCCCACGTAATTGAAATTCCATGCCATTTATTTTATTTTTCTTGATTCAAACAATCAAACCAAATCTAACATACCATATTCCTCAACAACGATGCACTAATTATCATCTGCCGCTTGACATATATATATATATATATATATATATATATATATATATATATATATATATATATATTCTATTCCCTAGCAATATTATATCCATATTAATGTTCCATTTTATCTTTACAAGGTAGGCTGCTGTATTTTGTGCTGCTCAATGCGTCTTCCTACCAGGATAAGAAAGTTTTGGTTGGCGTTTGTGTCCATGATTTTGGGCTAAATTATCAAATGTGACAATCTTTTTTTCCCTATAACATGCTTTTGTGTGCTCTATAAAACCTTATTAAGTCTGTCATGAGAACTCTTTTGCGACGGACAATATATCATCAAGTTTAAAGTTCAAGCGTGTCTTTCTGTTATGAAAATAAATATATTTTTTTATTTCATTTGAGATTATTTTCCCACCACTATATCTAGGATAAAGTGAATTGCATTTGCGTAATGATATGCGAATATGGTTTCCTAATTATTTTTTATATGCGCCTTCAGTGGTCACAATCTTTAGTTGTGATGCATGCACTAGCCGTTTTTCAGAAAGGTGGTCAGCCATGGAATATATGAACATGTGACGCCTCCATGCCTGTGCCTCGACCATTCCTCCAGCCTATATAAATCATGTATCACTCGGCAAACAAGAACATGAAGTAGAGCTAGAAGCACAAACTTCAAAAGACATGGCAAATTCAGAAGAAAAAGAATTGTGAGGTTTGGTCTAAGAGTTTTGCATGAAGAGGTAGAGAGTAGAATGCAGCCAAGGATGACTTGCCGGCATTTCCTCCTAACTAGCGAGCCCGGCAAGGCTTCTATTTGGCACGCCCGGCCGGCGGGTTGTCCTTGGCTATATTTGGTTCTCTTCTTCTCATGTGAAACTCTAGACCTATAAATGGAAGATGCAGAAGCAAGCCTCCCATGTATGTACGTACATCAAGAGACACATGTGGTATTTTATCTTACATATGTTGTTATCACATCTTCTACATCCATTCAACCATTTATATATTTGGGATTTTGTTATATGCTTTTCTTTATTTATTAGTCGTTAATCAGTCGATCTTATTCAATTAATTCATATGGATCCTGAATCTTGTTTCTCTTGCATAATAATAGAATTGAGACTCGAGAGACACACATCAATCCTTTTTTTTTTCTTTTTCATTTGGGACAGCCTAACAAGATGCGCTATCTTACGAAATTTGACAATTTTTGTGAAATTCAGAATTATATACGAGACACAACCATTCTTGAGCATTATAAGATTTCATATTCCATTTTATTGCATTGAAGGAGAGTGTTTCTGTTATATGTTCCTCTGTGTGTTGTGAGCAAATCCTCATGCACGATTAGAAATTCACATGAATATTAAGGAAGTAAATTTATATATTTTAATGGTTAGGGACAGTCAGAAACTCCATCTCACAAAATCCCAGATGTATGAGACAATGATTATATATCGATCAAAGAATGATTTGAGCGTATAAGATTTCAAATTGAAGGCGATCGAGTGTTTCTATTGTATAGCACTGGTCTATGAAGTCCATTTGTATATTATGAGTATGTTCTCATGCACAATTGGGATTTGGAAAATCACATGGTTAAGGAGTGACTGTTGTGACATTTCTATTTTAACCAAGGTCCAAATTTTTAGCACAATGCATGATTGTTTATTTTGGATATCGGTAACACCATGTCTAGGTTCGAAGCAAGAAAAAGATTATGTTAAAAACCCTAAACAATACACATTTATATATATATGATTCAGAAAAAAAAAAACAAATGTTTTTTTTTTTAATTTTTATAAAAAAAGAACTGAATTTAAAACTTCTTAGAAGAGGAAAAACATGAATACTTACTGAGTTAAAGTTCGTTGATAAAAGCAACACAATAACTTGATTCTTGATATTTTAGATTTAGGATTGAGTTAAAACTTTTCATTATCCTTTAGCATTTTTTTTTGGTAAATTCAAAATTTTGATCCTGAGAACAACACATGTCACTCATTGATTGCTAAAAGGTTTAACCATTAATTACCAAGTTTGACTTAGAATTATAACGGGAAAAAAATTGATTGATGTAGCAATTAATAATTAACTTATCCATTTCAAATACATAGTTTTTTACAATTACTTTATCATTATCATTTGTTTTTCACGGTGAATATCCAATCAATTTTGTTATAATCTTTTATAAAAGAATGTAACATACTTATTGTGTTTTGTAAAAATAAAAACATTGCTGAAGTTACAAAGTTTATCTTTTTTATTTATTTTGACTAACCATGATGATGATCTACTCTCATTCATATATTAGTATCATATCAATAGCATGCAAATAAAAACACAGTATCTTTTGATCTATGACATGATAACTCCATAACCTCTTGTAACTTGCCATAACAATCAACTTTACAAGTATTTTAAACATGTCAAATTGTTTATCATGTAATTGATAAATTTAAGATTCATTAACATTTAAAATTTGAGATAAAAATAATTGATAATGTTGCCAACAAAGAAGTTAAATGAATTTATTTTATAAGATAATATAAGAAAAGATTCTTTAAAAAAAATATGGAAGTCATGATTTACTTATTGAATTAAGTAACATATAATTATGTGCTTGTTTAAATTTTATGTTTATCAAATATCCAATCCTAACTGCATTCTTCGATAATGGTCGTCCAATATGGCAAAATATTGACAAATATTCATTTAAAGGCAGTTCACCACCTTTATTATTTCTTAAAATGCAATTGATTCTTGTTTCCTTGTTATATCATATGTAAACTCCTCGACTGACCATAATTGATCCAATTCATCAATCAACAATTGAAAACAAACATCTATAATTATACCTAGATTGTAAACATCATATATAAGAACATGAATTCCAACTTTATACACATCCCTAAGGTTTAGTTGTAAACTGTTAGAATGATTAGTAAAAAAAAAGAAAAGAAGGATGCAATAAAGGATCCAAATGGATTAAATCCATCTATATATAAGCCAAGATGTATGTTTCACAGTTTCATTAAAAGTTAATAATGGACCCTATTAAATTGCTTCTAAGCTTTATAATCAGAAGAGTGCACTGTGACTTCTACCTCATCATATGAATGATGTTGTGTTATATGCTCAACAATCTCTAAAGACAAATAACTTTGCAGCCTAAAAATAATTGAGAAGTATCTTAGTTTTTTATATGCAATAAGTGTCCTTCTTTTATCATTACTAGGTTTTTACCGAGTATGTTGATAAGTTTGCATTCAGTAAAAAATACATATTCACCATTATACAACATGCAAAAGTGTGGAGACATATTAATTTTTTATATATCCTAGCCCAAAAGGTTTCATTTTGGATTTTGCAACATAGAAATTATCTTTTAACCTATTCTTTTTTAGGTAACATGTTTTTTGTCCATTCTAGGATCCTATCTTAGTTAGCCTCACTCAGTCCATAATTTAACGTGATAATAAACACTTGTGTAATGACTTATAATTTATTACAACATAGAAATTATCTTTTAACCTATTCTTTTTTAGGTAACATGTTTTTTGCCCATTCTAGGATCCTATCTTAGTTAGCCTCACTCAATCCATAATTTAATGTGATAATAAACACTTGTGTAATGACTTGTAATTTATTATGAGTTGTATAACAATTTCATAATAGCTTATCAAAATCTTTCAAAAAATTAAAAAACCTACATGCATCTATATATGTTTACATGAATCTTGACCTGAATAATCATGATACATTCTCATTGCATTCATCATCATAATCCTATAAGGATTGCTATTATTATTTGCAAACTCATACATGATGCTAGAACTAGAAATTGAGCTAACTATCCTTTCTAACAGGTTTTGTAAGGAACATAGGGTTTTTCTTGTGCAAATCAATGTAAGTATTTTTTGACAAACCCTTTTTTAAATAGATACATTGTCATTACATTTCTATGGTGGATCTTTTTATTCTTACACTATGTACATGGTCATCTAATTTCACCCCTAATAATATTCTTTGGATTAAAAAGTACAAAATTAATAAAATCATCAATCCCTTTAAAAGACTCTTAATACATTCAAGAATAATCATCCATTATTTATGAAACTAATATAGAATATCAATGATAATATTTATTAATAGTGTAACTATCAATTCGAAATTCAATTTTTTTTTCAAAATGAACTCACAATCCAATAATTAATTATAATTTCTATATAAACTCAATTTTACATCAAAATATGAACTAAACAATAAATAATATGTACCCAACTAATTATCCATCATTTATTAAAGTCAAACTTATTCAACCTAAATTAAAACCAATTAATTATTATCAATTTTCTCAAATTCTCAACTTGACAATAAAATTAACAAAATGTTATTGGTACCTATTAAATAATCCATCATTTGTTTAATTATCCATCATTTGATCAATTCAAACTTATTCAACCTAAATGAATACCTTTTAATTATTATCAATTTGATAAAAAATCAGTTTCCTCAAATTTCCAACTAGAAAATAAAATTAACAAAATGTTATTGGTACCTATTAAATAATCCATCATTTCTTTAATTCCAACACATCTAAGTTACAAAATCAAACTCTAATTCATCAAATGACAAATCAAATTATACATTAATATAATAAAAATCATACATTAATATAATAAAAATCTTTATAAAAAAAAATGTAAAGCACTTAAATATACAAGTGAACTACAAAAAATACAAAAATTGTTCAATAAAGTAACCTTAAATATAAATGGGTTACAAAAATTGGTTAAGTTTGCTTACTTGTAGTAAAGCTTCACAAGAAATTGAACCAAGAGAAATGTTGACACTATTGGTAGATTTAAATCGATGTAGGCAATTTAAGGCGATTTAATTTGTGACGATGATGGCTGGATTTGTGAGAAAATACGGGGAGGAAGCTTTTTTTTTTTTGGATAAAGAAGAAAAAGAAATTGGAGGGGCTAAAACTGTCAGGTTTCATTTCATTTAATTTTTTTTGATGGAATATCCATTGAAAAACAATAACATGTTAATTTTTTTTATGAAATTATCAATGATTTTTTTAATTTTCTTTATTCCATCAGATTTTTCATTAGAAATTATCGATAGGAAAAATTCCATCACAATTTGCATCAACAATTACCAATGAAAACTTTTCATCCCTATTTATGTTAAAGAGTCCAACATTATATTTTTCCTTTGGCATTTCCATTTCTTTTTGCTAATTTTCTAGTAGTGGAAGTTTACAATGTATTAATGAATTAATTACCAAATTTATCTCCAATTCAAGGTGTTAGGCATCTATTTTTTTTTTTTTTTTTACAAAAACACATGATTCAGTGTGACATGAATTAATCACAAGTACACCTAATCGTATTAAACCCTCAAATACATCAATAATAACATGATCGATTAATTAATGCTTAAAACATTAAGAGTTAAATATGAGCACCGTTAATCCATCAATTCCTACATTTTGAGAGATAGAGTTTTTGTTTTTTATTTTAGTTTATCCAAAATTTTAAGACATCTTATGCTAAATGATGAGTATTCTTCTATATTATATATGTTGATAGGTTGACAACAAAATCACTTATAATCATACATTTTAAAGTAAATCTATTAACTTTAATGGTTGGGAATTACTATATGTCCTCTAATTATGTGAATTTAGCCAAATCAATCTCTTTATAATAAATTTTATCAAATCAATTCCTATTAAAACATAAAAGACTACACAATAGTTTTAGTGAACATTTTCTAACACTTTACTAATGTATTGTAGAGTTATATATATACATGTTTCCATTATTTTGTTTAGGAAATGCATATTATTAGGCTATGATATTGCATCAGTTATAGAATTGTAGTTTTGTACAAATAAATGTTGTGTATATCCATCAGTTACAAGTAATGGCATAATTATAGGCTAGAATTAACAATATAATCGTAGGCTAATTGTTTTGGCCTTAATTCTTACAATGTGCTCTTATACTCCCTTGTAAGATTGAGCTTCTATCAACAAGATCAATCTTGATATTTAAATAATATATGCTTTTTTTGAATAAAGGTTTGGTTAATAAATTTACAATTTGATCTTGAGTGTGAACATGACAAACATAAAGAGTGCCACGTTGAACTAAACCACATATAAAATACAAATAAGTTTGAATATGTTTTATATGAGAGTAATGAACATGATTGAAACTAAGATGAATAGCTCCTAAATTATCACACAATAGTAGAGTTAGAGCTTTGAGTGAAAGAAAAAAAGTTCATTGAAGAGTGGAGGGACCCATATGGTTTTAGATGTTGCAACTATAATAACTCAATATTCAGCTTTGACAGAGAAACGTACAAATTCTTGCTATTTCTTTAAACTTTAAGAGATAGGATTACATCCAAGAAAAGTAATGTAAGTTAAGGTGGAGGTATGATCGTTAATATTTCTAGCTCAGTCTGGATCAAAGTAAGTTATTAATCAGGAATTTCTAGTATTAGTAAGTCGTATACCATGTAAAATCATGTGTTTTAAGTATCATATGAGTCTTTTAGTTTATATCAAGTGAGTATGAGTTGGCTTGTATATAAATTAAAAGAGCTTGTTAACAATAAATGAAATATTTGGTCGTGTTAATGAGAGATACTGTAGACTTATAATGATTTGATGAAATTCAAAATTGTTTTAAGTTGTACCATCAACTAATTGAAGAGAAAGATTTGTGAAAAAGGTAGTTGAGATATCCTATTGGTGCTAGTTAGGAGATCACATATATACTTATGTCAGGTTAAAAATAAGCTTGTTTAAGTATTAATTACTTCCACTCCCAAGAAAAAATTAAAGATTGCCCATGTCTTTAAGAGAGAATTTGTCACCTAATTGCTTTATAATAGAGATTATAAATTTTGAATTTTTCATGTAAGCATAAAAACATCAACATAGATCAGGAAATAACAAGTGATAAGGCTTTGTCTATATATAAACAATGATTAATTAGCTTTAGAGTTATGAAAACCAAGTTGAAAAAGAGCATTTTTCAAAAAAACAAATATCATGCCCAAGGGGCCTGTTTGAGCCTATAAATTGGTTTTTGTAGATAACACACATGATCAAGTTTAAACTCATCCTTGAAACTAAGAGGTTGCATCATATGAGCAGTCTCTTTTAATTCCACATGTAGAGAGATATTGTTAATATCCATTTGTCATAGCTCCCAGCCATTCATAATAGTAATGTTAAGAACAAATTGTATGGTGGCTGATTTTACCATTAGACTAAAGGTGTCTTTTGTAGTCATGACTTGGTTGTTGATGATACCTTTTGACTATAAGACATGCTTTTAGTTAATCCATTCTGAACTTATAGGTCATTGGGTTGTAATTTGGAGCAAATGGAACTAGATCCCATGTTCTATGTTGCATGAGAGTAGTTAGCTCATTAGACATGTTAGCATGCCACTTAGGTTGAGATATGGCTTGACTTACACATGTTGGTTAAATGGCCAGTGGTATATAATGCTTAGCTATGGTGTGAAGTTGTTTGGGTTTGAAGATTTGGTTCGTGGATCTTGTTATCATTTTATAAGAACATTGAGATTGGACAGACTCGGTTGAAGGATTCTAGAGTGATTGATTAAGGTGGGTTTTGGGTAGACCTATAAGTTTAGTGGTACGGTCTGGAAAAGTAAGAGTGGGTTTTAATGGTGGTGTCAATGGTTTGGTACTGGGATACATATGTATAAGTGGATTTTAAGAAGCTTTATATAAACTATCTTGTGAAGTATGAGATATAGTAGAGATAAAGTTACATGATAACAACAAGAACACCTTTTAGAAGCACTAATAGTGGTTTACATTTGCACAGGATGAGATAGATAAGTTTGATTTACAACTGGGCAGATTGAGGTTATTGTCAAGTTCAGTGATAGTTAATAGTGTGGGATAAATTGGGGTTACC
The DNA here is from genome assembly GCA_018804465.1 of Populus tomentosa. Lineage (NCBI taxonomy): Eukaryota > Viridiplantae > Streptophyta > Magnoliopsida > Malpighiales > Salicaceae > Populus > Populus tomentosa. The sequence goes on along the minus strand of CM031979.1, from coordinate 5,491,356 downwards.
ATTACCAGAAAACAAGAGAGAACAAGAGATGATTTAGACAATGAAGAGATGATACTGGTTTGTTTTGATCCAGTTCAATAAGTTTCAGTCTTTTAAACTGAAATCAAACCAAACCGAGTTGTTTTTTTATTTTATAATTGGTTTGTTTGGTTTTTTTCTCGTTTCGGTTTTTGTAATTATTTGTTTTAGTTTTCTAGATTAATTGGTGTTTTAGTTTTGTTGCTCACCACCACTACCACTAGCAAGAACAAATTGCTCTGGACATATCATTTACAAGCATTGACACCTTCCTCTAAAATTCTTCACGATTTTATTCCAAAACAAAGGGCATACAACATCCCTTTTACTACACTAGTGGAACGCAGGACCAGCGATAAGTCTTGTGTGCTCTACTTGAAGGTTTTATGGATAAAAGAAGATCATGTATAGGTGGAAGCTTTTGTTCATATGCCGTACTAGTGGCGTGCATGGTGATCAAAAGCATCTTTTGATACTTTCTGGAATTGGAATTTCTGAATCACGCATGGAGCCTTACCCTTGACTTCTCAGCCTGCTATAAATATGCTAGCAAAGCTTCAAGTTATACGTAGATAAGCAAAGATGGCAGCGAAGTGTTGAAGGATGATCAATCATGCAGTTCAGTTCTCTATTAATTGTCTAGCATGAAGATATAGAGAATGGACTTGAGCCAAGGATGAGTTGCCGCCGATGCATGGCCGTCGGTGACATGTTAAAGCGGCGCCTTTGGTGGCAAGCATCCTTGGCTTTGCTTCGCTCTCTATTTCCTCATGCAAGATTGCTTCTAACATGCTTTGATTTTCTCTAAAATGCAAGAGGGGGTAGATATGTTCTTCTGATTTTAGTTACTGAAGTAAGTGTTTTCGTTTTTTTTTAATCTCCAGAACCAAATTAGAACCATATAATAATATATAATTGTATTTTGTGTAGAAATCAAATGAATAATCGACCGTACCATCCATATTTTACAAAATTGTTGGTTACAAGAATTTCTCTCCTGGATGCACCACATCAATGTACATGAACTGTATCCTTAAAACCATATTTAAAAAAAAAACTCTAATATCAATGTACATGAAGTACTGTAACCTTACCCTAGTTTGCATACTTCAAGAGTTACCTCTACTTTTTCAATTTCCCCCCCTTAAAGCAAGCATTCTTATTGAGATTAGAGAAATTATGAAAAAAGAAAAGAAAAGGCTATCATGGCCTAGTCTTCGTGTTGAAAATTCACCATCAAGTTTTAAAATACTAATTAGTTGATTATATATATATAAAGCATCGTACTTAGAATAAGCTACATTATTACTTATCTTTCACAAATAAAATACTTATTGTGCTTTGCTAAAATTTCCAGTGTTAATCCTTACTTTTAAGACACGATCGTTGGACTCTAAATAATGACAAATAACAAATTAAGCTCTAAACTTGTTTCAATCATTTCATTAGTTTTTTGTTCCTTCAATTTATGTTTGTATAACAAGTTAAGTTATAGATAATTAAAAAATAAAAATAAAATGAGAAAAAATAAAATAAGTAATAAAAAGAGAGAGAAATAACCAAATAGGATAAGTAATTGAACTTAACAACCCAAGGTTTGAGTTGTAGAAGGGATAAGAATTATAGGAATAATTTAGGATGCAATTAAAAAAATTAAATGACCAAAAACTAAACTGGAATAAACAGACAAATTTAGTGGTACAATCAATTTATTTAGGGATGAAATTGAAAATAAAATTCTATTTGAATGGAAATAAAAAATTCAATAGGTAAAGGACTACAATGAGAAGCGGAGGGATTCCATGAACAATTTGAATTCTGTACTTTTCCCCAAAACGATGTCATTTAATTCATCTTCTTCCCCAGAACAATCAGTCAAACATCAGTTATAATTTCAATTGATTCTCAGCAATTTTAGCTCCTAAATTCCAAGAATCAAAATAAAAACCCAAGTTTCCAGCATCAAATCCCATAACTTTAACCCTTATCCTAGACATAAAAAACTATCATGAACCCACGACCAAAAAAACACATAGCCTCCCTTCCTCCCTCGCTCACAACAACTCCCTCTCACTGTTAATACCACCATTACTAACCGAGCTCCACCACAGCTTCCAGCCCTTCCTATCAATCACTCTTTCTCACTGACCTAACTGGATCAAACCGCCCTCATTCCAGCCTCCATAACCATTATAGACCCACCAACCCATCCCACCATCGACCAATGAACCATCCCCTCACAAACCCACTGTCACTCTCCCCTCACATAAAGACAATCACCGGAACCCATATCCTCACAAATAAACCATCACAGTAACCTCCCTCTCCTCTCTTAAAATTTCATACCATTCATAGCCTTCATCTCCGTCAGTCGTGAACCAGCCCTCAACGCCAACCACTCACTAGCAAACCCGATCTCCCCCAAAACTGTAGCAAATCATAGCTCCTTTTTAGGAAAATCAACCATAAAACTGTGGCTTTTTCCTTCCCCGGAACAAACCCTAAAAGAAACCAAAATATTTTTCTATTTTTTATTTTTCAAGTCCAGCAGCAGTGCGTGTAGTACACGCGCCATCGCTGCCAAGCCCATTCAGGCCCGCTTCCTCTTGAAGAACACACGCCACCCCTGCCACTATTATCCATAATTTTTCTGGAATGATTCTGGATTTTTGGAGGTCGATTTCAAACCCCAAAACATGAATTTTGTTAACGTTTTGAAATGCGAGTCCAAATCTTTTCAAAGACGATTGCTTTCATAAAAAGATAAATTAATTAATCAAAGAGAGATTAAAAAAAATGATTTATTGGTTTAAATTTATGTTTGGATGTATTGGCATATTTTTTTCACTATATAATATAGTAATTCAGACTAGGTTAACACTATCTTGTGCCTGTCAACACAACATATAGCCATGCAATTGAAAGCCAGGGTGCCAAACAGTGGGCAAACTCAAAAACCCATTCTATGGCTATATATTGACGAGTGCGCTGCGCGTTACTGAGATGTTTCCGGGAATACAAGATTACTTAATCTCTTTTTTTTGGTCATATTATTAATTGAAAAATAATTTAAACAAAACAATATTGTACAGTAAATTTCATCACCATAATCATTAATTTCATAGGTTAAGTTATAAAATATGAATAACTCAATATGTAATTATCTTATTATTAAAAGAAAAAAAAAAGATATTAGCCTTAAAATTTTTTAAAACCAAACTACATTCCATACCGGTTGTTTAAGTTATCTTTAAATTTATTAAGTTGATTTAGTCACGTCGTAAGAACTCCTATATAAGCTAATTTTAAATTTGAAGTGGATAATAAATCAGGTCAAAAGATTTCAAGATTAATTACTTGTCTAGTCAAATTTAATAACAATATAAAATATATTTTTATAATCCAAATATTATTTTTATTTTTAATTTGTTTACCCGACTTGCAACCTTTTGCGTTACAATAAACTATTAAGAGACTAGACAATGTATTCGTTCTTAATCACAAACGTTATATATACTCATACGGGGAAAAGAAAAGTTATGCAACAAGTAAAAAAAAAAGGAATTTATGAAACTAATCAAACCGGCCATGCAGATGCCTTGCATATGAGATGGAACCTTATCGTAGCACTCTATCTCGAAGGCCAGGAATAAATTCTCGTTGACATATCATATTGTCACTTCTTGTTATAATATGCATGTACCCAAGTTAATTTGGATGACACGAGAATAAAATAAACTTATATATATATATATATATATATATATATATATGGAGCTAGACGGTGCATTGATACCCTTATTGTGTTTTAATTTCTCTCTACGTAGGTTACTGCGTTGTTGCCCTTTGTTGCTTTCTTTATGCTGAAACTTTACTCGTCGAATATCTCCAGGTTGGTTTTACTTTTATTTATGACATGAATTATTTCATATATAATTTGTAACATTCCATTAATTTTTTTTCCTTTATAATTCTATAATTGATGCAGCAGAAAGACCATGCTAGGGCTTTTAGCTGCAGGAGGTGCCCGTACTTGGGAGCGTCACGAAGGAAGATGTTTATTACTAGATTTAATAATTTACGATTAAAAATTGTTTGATGTTGGTTTTAGAGAGATGCTAATTGTTTAATTAGTTTAAACGAAAACAATTACCATGCTCTGAACATAAATTAAATTGAAACCCTTATAGATATAAAGTATTTATTCAAGATATCCAGACGAAGAAATGAAGTTTTTTTCTTTTATTTTTGATAAGCAACAGAGTTTATGCCAAGAAATGGCAAAGAACCTCAAGGGTAAACAAAGACAAATACAACATAAAAACTCAAATAACCTAGCAAGACAATAAAAAGCGTTAGAAATCACTACCCTCCCGTAAGTTGAGACACCAAAACTACAGTTCCCTGTTCAATCTTCATATCAATCTTCATATTTGCAAGGCCTAATAGGATGTTTGTTCATCCGGTTAACAATTGAGGCGGAATCAGACTCAATAATGAAGTTCCTTTCAAATAATTTGAAGAGGATAATTCTAGGGTTTTGATTACAGCAAGCAGTTCAGCCTCGTTTGACTTCTTAATTCCTATAGAAACTGAAAAACAATATCCCATCACTATGCTATTATGATCATGTAGTACACCTACATATCACTATCATCTTTACTCAAAAACACACAGAGAAGTTCATTTCTCTTGTTTCGTCTTTATTCAATGCAAATCACACATGACCTTTCACAAGGGCTTGTTTTGCAGAAAAACCATGGATCATCTACCAAGCTCTTTTCTTTCAAAGCCCATTAATAAGCTATGAGAATCCCAAAATCCTTTAAAGTTTGATTCAGACTTCGTCAACCCCTTACCCCAAAGGGTTTATTTTTGGTGAATTTTTCAATAGGAAAGCCACCTGGTACTGCCTTCACAAGTTGCTTCTAGCATGAACTATAAACTATATCAATTTAGTCTCGACTTGTATTTTTAAAATTAAATGATTAAGATTTTCTTGCAGAAATCTTAACCCTGCGTCATTTAAATTAAAATAAAATTGAAGATGGATGCTTCTGTAAGTCAGGAAACAAGAATACTTAATTGCTTTGATTATATAAAACAAACCTGTAAGTTTTTTACAAGAGATTGTGACCAATTCTAACGCAAGAAACTTAATTTGGAGTAAAATAGAGTATGCTCGTAAGGTATTTGTTTTATTACCTGGGAGAGGAAAAACCAGTCCACGGATGTTTGTGCATAGAAGAAGAAAAGCTTTATGCTTCGGGTCATGTTCAGTTCGTCCTTTTCTCTTGTTTTAGCGCTCGAATTCTCGTAACACTAAGGAATCCTCATCTGAATTTTAAAAAAAAAACACTTCTCCGCTAATGCAATTGGTCAAACCCGACACAAGACAAATAATCAACTAGACCAAACCATGACAGATTATTGCAGAGCAGGCTTTTGTTTCTTACGAAGGATAAAGTCGAAAACACATTAGGCTCTCAAAAGGGAATAGCAAAAGGCAGCATATTAATTGCTAAAAAGTAGACCAGCAGAAATTGCAGGATGAGGAAAAATGAATATTGTTAGGAAGTCAAATTGTCAGCACCCCATGATCATCTGAATAAGATAGCTTGAATCGACTAGATTTCTTGACAAGGATTGAAAATGCTTTCTCGAGATGCACAAAAGCAACAGTCTAGAATGGATCATGAAAATTAGAAACATCAAGTGAGTCATCTGAAGCTCGATCGAGACAAGATGAATATAAGAACTGAACACACCAGGGGCTGTAACAAATAGAATACAAAACTCTAATAAGTTTTTGGCAATAAACAAATTCCTGCATTCAAAAAGCTTGGTAATGTATGAAGAAAACCTATTATTAGGGTTTAACAAGAATAATTGATCAGACTTTTAGGAACATTAATCCGATTGACAAAGAGTTTCTTTTTAATATTTAAAAAACTAACACAATACTAAACACACAGCAAATATTCAAAATTTGCTTTTGAATGCTTACTTTTGCCATTAGAAAATAATGACTGCCATCACAAGGCTTGACAGCTGCGTGCCAACAGCATCACCTTGAGCAGAACAGAAGAAAAGAAAAACACTAAACGGCAAACACGAAAAGGAAAGGAAAGGAAAGAGAGAAATGGAAATTAATATAAAAAAGAAGAAGAAAGCTTATATAAACAACAATACTCATATGAAAAGAAACATCGATCACAGGGTGCGGCTGTCTGTCATTGGCCTTTTGTATTTCATAGCCGGGCCCCGCTTTCCCGAATAAACTTCACTCTGATTTTTTTATAAAGTCGACGGCCCTTAGGAGTTGTTTGGGATCCTAATCCATGAATCCCTGGACTGTTTCATATCCGAGTACACTAATAGAATTTGGATGGAACTATAAGGGTAACAATGATAAGTCTTAAACTGTGGAGGACGAAGTGGAACATGGATCAATCTAGTGTAAAAAGAGAAGCCTAGAAAGTAGAAATATGTGGGAAGTCAAAAGCTTTCTGTATTTCCCTCCTGTCTGTGTTTGTTGGGAACCTTCTTCCATGGCAGCCTCCATAAAATTGCTCTTCTTGTTATTGATATCACTCTCTTTCACCTATATTACATCAGAGCCAGAGCCAGAGCCAGAGCTTCAACGTTTTTCTTTGGAAAATATACTTGACCAACTCAAGACCCATATCTGTGTGTTAGGTTTTCTCTCTTGCTCTATATGTGTGTGTGTGTGTGATATTATTAGTGCAAAATGGGCTCTGATGTGCAGTGGTATTTCGATAGATTGGCCTGTTTGGTTGCTGACAAAGTGTGTGGGTTTGTGGTCATTGAGAATGTGTTGCTTCATAATTTGTAGATACTCTCCACCGTGTGAACTTGTGTATATGCTTTATAATCTTAGGTGTAGCTGAACTTTTCTATTGGAAATGAATAGAAGAAGAAAACCTTGCCATGTGAGCGGACCATGCCCAGTCAAGCTTTTCTTACTGTACAGATCAATATACAGTTTATTGACCTCCCAAATGAGAATGGATGGAATAATTATAGTTTAAAAATGAGGGGAAGTTTTCATGAGTTCTTGACAAATTAAAAGAGATTTCGGCAAAACACCGTTGGGCTCAAGCAAGCGGTGGAGTATATATGATGTTGAGAATGCAAATTTTATGGCTTTTTACTTGGCCGATTCTTTGCTCTTAGATTTCGTCTGTTTCTCTTCATCTTTCATTTCTGAACTTACCCAGGTGGATCTTCACATCTTTCTGTGCCTTTCCAGTTAATTAACTCCTGGTCATTGAGATACATGTTTTGGCGTTGAGTTTGACTACCTCATTGACCATGCTCTCTCTTCTTCTTCATGTTGATAAAGAGTCAAGGATTGATGACAGAACCCGTGAAATAAGAAGCAAGGATGAGAAAATTAGACAGATGGAGATGATCATTCATGAGAAATCCAAAAGCATTGATTCATTAATGAGTGAGATAGAATCACTCCAGGTATGGTTCAAGTTTCACAGAACAGTTGATTCTTCAAGACATGAAGTTAACTGTTCATCCAGAATAAATATTTCCCTATTATTGATTTTTTGCCTTTTCTTTTTCATTAGCCAAAAGGAGTCATAGATGTCAAAGAACAGTCAAGTAAATCATATGCTCGGATCGGTGAACTAGAGAAGCAGGTTAGTTGTTCGTGCACTACCTATCTAGCAACTAATTTCGAACAGATCTTTAAGATTTAACTATTCGTGACAGGTTGACAAACTTAGAAAGGAATTAGAATCACAAAGTCAGGAAAAAGATGATGTTGAAATCCGAGCATATGTAGCTGAGAAAAAAAACAAAGAGCTTAGTTTGAAATTAGAAACTGTAAGTGATGTTTTTGCTGAGATCGTTGCTGTTTCGTTTTCAATTTTGTTTTCATTTCACGAGTCTCACAAGCATTCGGCTCGTTACACCTTCGCTGATTTGTCTCCTCTCACTGATATCAGGTAGGAATTTTAGATTTCTCTGGTTACATAATTGCCTGAATGCAGAGCTTATTGCTATAAGCTATACAAAAACCAGTATCCTTAAGCTACATGTTCTGAATTTCTGTCGTGTGAAAGATTGGTAACCTTGGTTTTGAATGAGAGTCAGGATTTCTTAAATGACCCATAGTTTAACGTTTGAGTCAGAAAAAATTAATGATCTCTGTTCTTAATTAACCAGGTTCAGGTTCATGGAGAATGGTTTCCACATTGGCTTACAGTTTATTTTTCTAATTTTCAGGTAAATAATGTTGTTTTCAGGCATATTTGGGGGGCGTGTGTTTCTACAAAATATTTTCCTTTTCTCATTCTCTTGTTTTTTCCATATGCAGTACCATGTGGTGACTCACTGGGATAAACACGGGAGACAAGCCTTGGACATGACAGTCCAGAAGGTTTGATCTTTTAGATTGTTTGTCTTACAATTCAATAAACTCAACTCTGAACATTCTGTGAACAATCATCTTGATAGATTTCCAGAGAAATCTTGTATTGAAGAATCCTACTTATTGTACATAATTCCAGTTGATTGATTTCACGATTCTTTTATTTGATCACCAGGTGCTGGAAAAGAAATCTCAATTTGACAAGTGGGCCGAGCACCACACTGAAACAATTTATACTGTGAGTTGTCCGAACACCTTCTCGTCATTTTCCTAGTGCTTCTTGCTAAGAAGTCAAAACAGAGTACAACTTTCTTGATAAATTTCTTGAAAGCAAACTCAAGCTGTAGAATTTCCTTTGTTCTAGTTCCTTTTATGTCAATGTATCTTAGTCCTACACAAGAGAACATAGCAACAAAGAATCAAGAAAGATGAAGATTTTGGTTAATTTACATGTTTTACTTCCAATTTATATTGAAGTGTTAAAATTATGGGGAAATCAAGTGGATCGTTTTGTCTGATTCTTCTGTCCATCTTCCATTGTCAAGAAATGGATGCCCATGTTCAAGGACTGGTTGTTGAACTGTATAAGCAATCTCTGGGAATGCATTCCACCACAAACTACCAAGTCTGATGAGCTCTTCCATGCATGGAAGAAGACTGCATTACACCATGCTATCAACGTACAAGAAATGGCTGGTCCTTGCTTGAAAGTAAGACAAAAGAAGCTGAAACCTTTTTCTCCTAAATTACTGTTATCTGCTAGACTTTTCTTCCAGTGACAAGGGCATTTCTTACAGGAAGCAAGGAAGTTTACTCAGCCATACATCAACCAGGCTGCAAAAATGACAAGATCCTTAGTTAAAAGGGTGGTGGCAGCAATAAGGACGATGATAGGGTTGATGGTGAAGTGGTGGTAGGGCAGGGCTAGAGCAATGTTATTATAGAAATAATTGAATGATACTGTTTATTAATTTTTGTAAAATATTTTATGGCTTTATGCATTTAAAAATATTTTTTTAATAAATTAATTAAGTTTACAGTTTGACTGTAATTAATATTTTACACAACACAAACCCTTAGTTTTTTTAGCATTTGAAAAATCTGGTCATTGATTTTATTATTGCAGTGAAATTTGGACCATTTCTGCTGAATATAACTGAATTTTATCAGCTCATTTCCTTCCTTCTTTGCGGCATCAATAAAGCAATCTCCTTCTGAATATTCTCTGCAGATAGTGTTGTTGAGTTCTTTGTTTTGGGCCGTCAGCCTTATTTCATAAAGTACTGTTAATTTTCATGATTATATATTGTCGGTTAGACTTTAATTTTGGACCTTTGGCCCTGTTCTTTAGCTAAAAAAATAAATAAAAAAATACTTCCTCCCTCCACTTTCAAAAAACTAAAATTAGCAGCGAGAGTAAAATACTTGCTCTTTATTCCTAAACATTTAGGGGGGGAAAACTAGTTTTTATATGTTGTGGGGTCAGAAATTTTTTTAATATAAAAAATCAATGTTTAAGTTGTAAAAAACTATTTGATATTATTATTAAATCTAAAAATAAAATTATTTTAAAAAAAACTCTATTAAAATAAAGTTTCATTTAAAAATAAAAAGTTAATATGTACATTCAATAAAATAAATTGAGAATTAATTATATCAATAAATGACACAAATTTTTTTATCTAAATTAAATATTGAGTTAAGTAGCAAAGATAAAAACGCACATTAAAATACTTGATGTTATATCAGGTTTAGTTTTTAAAACTTTTTAATCTAATTATATAACAATAGTTTTTGGCTAAAAAAGAAAGTCATTTTAAATAAGCACAAAATACAAAATATATATTTTTCAAGTATATAATCAATTTTTTATTAATTTATCTATTATTTATTTTAACGAATTCAAGATTTTTAACTGAAATCATTATTTCTGTTAAAAAAATATTTTATGATTATTAAAGCAAGTTAAAAAAATTATCAAAATAATATATTCATATTTTATGTGTGATTGAAAGCTAAAAAATTATAAATATGATAAAATTATGTTCAAGTCTCTTTAAAAATTTTAAAAGCAAAAAAAATAATAATTTGAATCGAATTTTCTTGAACAATTTATTCTTTATGTTATTATTTTCATTTCATATACATAATAATTGAGAAAAAAAATATTAAAATTTAAATAAAGATTTATAATAATGTTTAGGAACCATGTCAAAACTAAAAAATAAGTGAATTAACATAGTAAATTATTTTAATTAAAAAAAAAAGAGATAAAAAAAGATTAAAAAAAAGGGCTTGCTCGGTGCTTAACCTTCAGCAGATCAATCACAAGCGAGTTTGAAGACAAGCATAAGCGTGTTTGGAGGCCAGGTCCATACGTTTGACCTTGCTTTAAGTTTTTTTAATTAAGAGGTGGATAATATGTCATATAATTATCTAGTTTCTAGTAGCAAAAGTGGCCATGGGCAAAACTTGTGTTTTTTACCAAACAACGCATTTAGAAAAGATTGGATATGATCTGATATATATATCACGAGTCACCTTCATAGAATATAATTAATCTGTTTACGAGCAAATACAAAATCCATGAAAAGGTCTTCTCTTTTGTCCTGGCTTTTGTCTCCCGTTTACCGTTCACCTTCCAATGGTCAAGATTCAAGTCTTAGACTCCGAAATTGATCTTAGACGTCAACACTAATACAATTCAACCCAAAAAAAATAAAAATAAAAAATAAGAAGGAGAAGGAGAAGCAATGCATGGAGACCATTCTACTTCTAGAAATTAACAATACCTTATTTTAACGTGAGTTTCTGAATATTCCCTAATAATTGCATGATAAAATGACAATTCCGCAAGTTATACGCAGAAAAAGAAAGGAGTAACGAAGCTATCTCAGGGTGGGAATTCGTAACAAAAGTCTACTTATATTGCGTTCTAGAATAAAATTTAAAACAGAAAGGAGGAATTTTAAATAAATGATCATTTTATAATTAAAACAATAGAAAGAATGAGAACATTTCTTTATTTTTTTATGAGGAGATCAATTGAATAATGAACCAGAGCTAAAAACATTTATGAGCCTAAAACTTCTCATGTGAAAATGTGTCCATCTTATAAGATAACAAATATATTTTCTAAAAAAAATAGAGTAATTAATCATAAAAATGATTAATAATTAATTTATCTCTTAGGATGACCACAAAAATTTAAAAGAAAAGGGAGATATAGACATTAAAATTTTGACAAGCCCCATCCGTGATCCAAAAATTGTTATAACCAAACTCATTATATTTATTGAGTTCAGATTCAAAATAAATTAAAATTAAAATCTAAATCCAAATACATCTTATAGTTATTATTTTAATATCCTTCTAAATAAGAGTATTTTAAATAATCTTCATATTTTTTAAAAATATTTTCTAGATAAAGCACATTTGAGGTAAATTGTAAACCAATCTATAAATAAATAACTAAGTTATAAAATAAAAAACAAGGACAACATGAAGAAACTAAATACCAAGCATAAATACTTGAAAGTTCTCAAAAAGAAATTCAAAACTATCAAGAGAGCAAATGATCTAAGTCTTTATATTTATCAAATTAAACCAAATAAACAACAGATCAAAATCTTTTTATTTTTAAAATTAAATCAAGTTAAGATCCCATATAATTAAAGCTTTCAGACTTTTATAAATATTTTTTATTTTCATCAAATCAAAATAAGTTAAGATGTTACACGATTAAAACTTTTGAGCTCATGTGGATGCTTTTAATCTTCTTTAAATCAAATCAAATTAAAATCTCACACGTATATGAATATTTTCTAATTTAAAATAAAATCTAGATCTAACTATTAATTAGAAAATTCATGCAAGTAATGAGAGAGTTTTTTTAAATTAAATTTATTATTGTAATCTTGATATTTTCACTACATGAAAATTTATATGTACAATGAAATCTTATTTTATATTAGCATATGAGTGTTGGACCCATGATAGGAGTACATGGATATTTGATAAGGTGAACAGCTAATAGCTGACCCTCTCCATGTGAAGTATTGTGTCAATATGTTCGTGGACCTCACCGATATTAATTATTAAAATGATTATGTTGTTAGCAAGGACAATTATTTTCTGGGGTTGGTTTTATTAAAAAAAAAATTAAATTAATTTTTTAAAAAATTAAAAGTAATTCAAACTGATCAGTTTTGATTTGTTTTTTTTTTTAAAAAAAACTAATTTAAACTAGTTTGGTTCAGTTTTTTCTAGTTTGACTTGAGTTTTTTTTTTTTGTGTTTTGTTTGTTTTTTTCGTTCTAGGCTTATAAAACCAAAACCGAACCGATCGGTTTTTTTAAAATTTGAATCAGTTTTTTTTTGTGATTTGATTTTTTCAAATTTATTTTTTTATTTTCTTAATTTAATCAACTTACCCCCTATTTATTAATAGCTAGTAAATATGTAGGTTTCCAATTGGTTTGAATTTTATAAAAAATAAAATAATTTTATATAAATATATCGGTTTTACGTACAGAAGATCTGTTTAAAAACAGATCTAAGAAGAATTCGATAACTTTATAAATTATTTTTAATGACAATATGCCAGAGAATTATTGTAATTTAATAACTTTATAAATTATTTATAATTTTTTTTTATCAATAAATAAAAAAGGATAAAAAGAAAAAGAATGCATGTAGTGTGTTACTAGGAACGTTCAATGCTTATTGCTAGGAACATTCAGATCGATCAAATCGACGGAGACCTTTCCTTATGCTTTCCCATAATTTTGAAAACTAAATTAATTTTTTTAAAAAAAAAAAACTATGCACATGTCTCAACTGGCAATTAAAATAAGCTAGCCTTGAACCGTTTGGCTGATGCAACCTAGCCTGCAAAAACAAGAAGTGAGATTAGAAATTAAATTATTACTTTTTTTTTATTATTTTTTTGAATTGGGCGGATCTTAATTAATTTTATGGGCTTTAAAATTAACAATTATATAAGTCTCTCGTGACCCTGAAATTTATGAAACTTAATAATTTATAGAAAACAAACTTAATATTTAATTAGTTGAGTTAAACCCTTAAAAATTATTATTATTTTTAGTTTGTGTTGATGGTGTAGAAATAGAAGTAATATTTTTTTTTTGTTTTTAATATATTTTGATTAAAAAAAGTATTTTTGAACAGGATTATAGAGGATCTACTATTTAGGGAGAGTTGTTCGACGCAATGATAAAAATGTTTGAAACAATTAGTACAAGAAATTGAGTCTTGAAATCAAGTTTCTTTTTATGTAAAAGTGAATATCTTCTGACTACATCTGATAAAAAAAAAGGGAACAATTTCCTAAGGGTGGCAACCACCAGTCATAAGGCTCATAAAATCCATAAAATGAGAGAGATATTATTATATTTTATTGTGGTCTAGCTTTGATAGAAAATTTGGGTTTTGTTTTTTTGTTGGAAAATATTTTCATAAAAAAATTAGTAATGTTTTGGTTTGAAATTAATTTTTTTGATGTGTTGATGTTAAAAATAAAATAAAATAAATATTATTTTAATATATTTTTAAATAAATAATATTTTAAAAAATAATCTTTATCGCAATACCAAATATATCATGGTATAATAAAAAAGCAAAATTCCCACTGATAAATTATATATATATTTTTTATTATTGTATTAATATTCGTTTGAATTGTTCCACCATGCTTCCTTGTTCCCAATATTTATGGAAATTTGAATATAAAAGAAAGTTTTTTGCAGAATAATACATTGTTCTATTTTATGATTGATGTTAATTTTAATCTATCAAAATTAAATTTACTTCTTACAAAATAGAAAACATAAAGTCTTAACCATTAAATTGATAATATATATTTTCAGATTCATAAAATAGATTATATATAAACTAACTATACATTAATAGAAATGTCTTGAGATTTCATGTAAAAGACAAAGTTTACGGTACATGTTTTCTTGAATTAGATTAATAAAATAGATACACAATTTTCTTAAAAATCAATGATAAAACTTCAATCTAAATCTTTAGGCTAAATAAATTTTTAAGGGCATTGCACAATAATATGAATATATAATTATTGACAACAAGAAATTCAAAAGAGGGATGGTTAAGTCATTTCACCTCTTTAATTTTTCCACTCATTGAAATCACAAGTATACTTTTGTCACTTACTAGCATGTAACAATACGTTTTGATATATATAAAATGTAAGAAACGGGTTTTCATAACTGATTGTTTTTTAAAATATATTTTATTTAATAATATATTAAAATAATATTTTTTTATTTTAAAAAATTATTTTTAATATTTATATATTAAAATAATATAAAAATATTAAATAAATTAATTTTAAATTTATTAAAAACTCCGATTAAAATATGATACCAAACTTAAAACCACACTTCCCTATTTGTTTTTTTTTTTTAAAGTATTTTTAATTTTTTTTAAATTTTTTTAATATTTTAAGATCATTTTAATATATTAATTTTAAAAAATAAAATATAATTATTTTAATATTTTCAAATAAAAATTATAACAAACAGTTTTATATTTTTCTAATTTATTTTTTCAATAACTAAAACAAGTAGTACAATCAAACAAAACAAAAACCTTAATTATTGTGAAATAAATAAATTTAATTAACAAATATAATTCGCCGGCTTTAATTTGTTTCCGGTTTCCATGTTTGGAACAGTGCAGCCCTAAACAACGACTGGTACTACATAAGACTTTCTCATTTCATTACATAGAGAGAGAAAGAGAGGAAAAAGAAGAAGACGAAATATACAGAAAGAAAGAAGGAAAGAAAAGGCACTAAACAACATATAGAAGAAACCTACAACAAAACACAACACATAAACGAATGCAAACTCAGCACTCTCTTACTTCTTTCTATATATAAATATAGTCCTTCCCTTCCTGGGTCTTTGTGTTTTTTATTTCTTCTTTTGTGTGGCCCCAGATCTTGATTAGCCAATAAGGAGGTGAAAGATTTGATCCTTTTGAATCCAGTTTTTGAATAGATTGACATGATTTGAGATCTGGGTTCTTCTCTGTTCAGCTTTATCAGGTATGGTTATCGTTGGTTTCTAGTCTCATTCATTGTGGATGTTTTGTTGACGCGGAGAGATTTTGATTCTTGCTTTTTGATTGTTTTTTGAGAAAAAAGAGAGTGGAAGGAGATGAAAGAAGGAATCTTTTGGACGTGGTTGTATTGTTATTAGGACTTTGTATAGTTGCATGGATCAAAGTGAGTGTTTTATCCAGGTTGAGTGAATGGCTGATCGAGTATGCAAGAGAAAATTGGTTCTTTTCTTTCTTGTGTTTTTTTTGGCTGTGTTATCTCGGGAACCAAACAGGGGTGTGAGTGAAAGTGTGGAAATCTTGAATTTTAGAAAGGGAAGGGGTTGGCTAAAGTGCAATTGATGGTGCATTTTGGTTTTGTTTTTGGATTTGGATTTGGATTTTGAATGAGTAATTGGTTCTGGGTATGCCTTGGAACTGTAGGAGGGTGTGTTGGATTGGTTTGACTTTTTTAAGGGGATGGTTTTTTTATATGTATTTATTGGTGAAGTTGGGAGTATGGGGTTTGGTTTTAGTAGTTGGGCAAATTGAGGACTTTGAATTGTTAGTATCCAGCTTGGTTTATTTCTCTAAGTTTCTTGATCTTGTTTTTTTATATTTGATCTGTTGTTATTGTTTGGTTTTTATCTTTAACTGTTCAAAGAGCATGCACCTTTTGTTTGTTTGTTTGTTTACAAAAGATAGGAAGAAGAGGGAATGAAAGTAAAGATTTTAAGTTTTAGAATTTAGATTCTGGGGTATAAGCAAATTAAATTTCAAGTGCTATCTTGGTTTGACTGTGAAGGTGCTTTTGACTTTACACACTTCCTACATTATCTCTTATGTTCTGGAGTTTGCTGCATGCTTGTTTCGGTTAATGGTTTTGTTATAATTTCTCTGTTGATTATTTTGGGTTAATGATGTCATGATGTTGCTGTTTTTTCTCATTTTGTTTGTGAAAGGTGTATCTGCTTATAAATGGTTTCCTATTGGATATTGCAAAGCATTGAAGAATCTCTGTCCCACTTTTTGAAAAGAAAACTTCTCTTTTTTTACTCGTTCCTGGGTTTACACCTGATTATCAATTATGAAATTCAAATATGGTGTAATAATTGATGGTTTATGTTACACCAATTAATTATTTGTACCCTTGACTTCAGATTTTTCTCACTCTGTTGGGGAATCCCTGCTTGCTTTGAAGTCCTAATTCCGTGTTTGAGAGAGAGTGGTGAAATGTGGCTGTGAGGAAAGGGATGCATCATTAGGAGTTTCTTTTCAGATGTGCTTGTAGTAGATGAAGACACCTCAATTGTGGCGTCTAGGCATGGGTGATGTGCAGATCTTGCATGGAGCTCGCCACCGCCCTCCTTTGAAGAGGCCAATGTGGATTATAATTTTGGTTTCAATGGTCAGCCTGTTTCTAGTCTGTGCTTATATCTATCCACCACAAAGCAGTAGTGCTTGTTATGTATTTTCTTCGAGAGGATGCAAGGTTCTAACAGACTGGCTTCCACCTGCTCCTACAAGGGAATTTACGGATGAAGAAATTGCTTCTCGTATTGTGGTTAGGGAAATTTTGAATACACCTTCTATTCCTACAAAAAAAGCTAAAATTGCTTTTATGTTTTTGACTACCAGTTTGTTACCTTTCGAGAAACTCTGGGACAAATTTTTCTCTGTAAGCTTTCTATCACACTTTTATGTTAAATATGCATTGCTTTTCTAGACATTCTCTTCATGTTCATTTCCTTTTGGATTTTTTGTCAACTATTGACTTTAAAGCTATTGGATCAAAGAAATGGTTTTTAAGTTTTGGTTTATAAATTTCACAAGCATAGTTGGAGCTTTTGTGTGTTCATATTTCTGACCAGCTTCCATAGTATATATGTAAGCATATTTGAACTATTCACCAATCTTGAATTTATAGATGAGGTTTGGCTCTATATCAATTGAGGACTGTTAGTTCCCATCTATGAATTTTTCATTTTTTAAATTGTCCATATATGCATTTAAAGTTTTTCTCCTTGTGGATCAGATGGGCTAGAAAATTGGTACATTCCATTAACTAGTGGAGAAGTCTTACTATTCTAAATTTTTAATATAGATAAGATCGTTTTGATGAATGCTCAAATGATTTGGATGAAAGCAAGTTTATTTAAGGAAGTTTCTGGGAAAGGTTTTTCATGCATATAATAGGAAAAAAAAATGTAAAAGAACTCTAGAAGGAAAAAAAGAAGAAGTATACTGATAGACATCATTTTGTTTGTTTTAGATACATGAATATGTTTGAAGACATGATGCAAGGACTCCAAAATGTAGTTGTACAAATAATCTTGCTTGGAAGCTTATTTAACAAAGATTCATTTCCAGCAGTTATCGTTGGAGATTTGATTCTTGTCCCAAAAGAAATTGTAATATCTCAAGAGTCAAGACATTATTGACTGGTATAACATGTTCCAGTGAAGTTTCAATTGAAAAACATTGTCAATATTGTTAAGGTGCAAGCTGTTCTGAACTGTAACTGCTGATGCTCCTGAACATGGCGAAACTGTTTTAATGATTTAGATTGTTATATATACATATATACAGTGTATAGATATTAGGTGGTTTGCAGTTTGCACAAATGATTTAGCTAACTCAGATTTCTTTGTGGATGTGCATGATGTTGACTGTGTAGTTTAGGTGTTGAGGTGATGGAATGTTAATAAGTTGCAATAAATGTCAAAACTGTTAGTGTTTGTGGTGGACTTTCCTTGTTGTTGTATGTTCTGTTCCACTACTTGTATCTGTTGCTGAAGCTAATTTATCTTTCTGGCAGGGCCATGAGGACAGATTCTCTGTTTATGTGCATGCATCCAAGGAAAAACCAGTTCATGTGAGCCGTTACTTTGTTGATCGAGATGTACGCAGCGACCAGGTCTGTAAATTTAATGCCAATATGCTATGTCTGCCTTCATGTATTTAATATATTCATGTCTTACTCTAAGTTTCCACACTTTTGGATGTATGTTTAAAAGCATATCTTATTGCTTTCCTACTTTTCCTATTTGTTACATTTGTTTAAGGGCTTTGCAGTCTTTTAGTTTCTCCATTAGCTTTCAGTTATATATAGTATCTTGCCTTCTGGTACCTGGTCTGCTTTCTACATAACAGATTGATTAGATATTTCTAGGTTCATGTTCTGTATTATCAAGGGTAGATAGTTGGCCAATGATTTCTCAAACATGCTTGCACCATAGATCTCGTATTTTGTATCAGGAGCTCTTAAGAAAAGAAAGACATGTTAGATGAGTTTATAGGATTTGGCTTGTTTTAATCCACCATATAAGATGCTTTTTAAGGATAACGCCTTGGTGCGAGTCCTGTTCCTTATATAAGGTGTCAACTTTCCTTTCCCTGATTGATCATTCTCCCCTGCTTTGTTAATAATGTCAAGTGTCAGCCTTTGAAAGATGAATCAGTGGTGGCCTGTTGCCTTCTTCAGTTGTCCATCTGTTCTGTGGTCAGCCCTCTTTAATGATGATGAACCAAAACATCATCATTAATCTTGTAAAAACTATCCTGTTTGTGATAGATGAAGCTTTAAAACAAATGTTGACAGATTAATAGTTACTCTGAGAGTGGGATAATCTAAACATGCTGGCAGACTATTGGTAAAGGACTGCTATTTGTTTCAACATCATTATTGTACTGCCAGATATTGATGTACTAAATCTTCGCTTAAGCCCCTAGCAGTTGGTAAAACTAGTTAATTTATCCATATTATGGTGTAATGATAACACTAACATTGCAATGTGACTATTAGTGATGGGACTGCCTATAAAATATATGGTTGAGCTATCCCATCAAAATAGACATAATGAAAACCATATTTTGTAGTTTTAAGTTTCTTAGACTGAAAAATAGATTCCATATCTCTCAAATCACTAATGAAAACTAATCAATTCTGGCATGGGCAATTTTTTGCAGGTGATATGGGGACAAATTTCAATGATTGATGCAGAGAGACGCCTATTGGCAAATGCTCTTGGAGATCCTGATAACCAACACTTTGTGTTACTTTCTGATAGGTAGAACATTATGTCTTTTGTAGCTTTTATCTTTTCAATCTATAAAATAATCTGAATTTGATATAATTTTGACCACCTGACCTTGCAGCTGCGTGCCATTGTACAAGTTTGACCACATCTACAACTATCTGATGTACTCGAACATGAGCTATCTTGATTGGTAAGCCCTGTTCTCTTACATGGTAGTTACCCTGTGTTCTTCTGTTGTGTTAGGCTCTCTTGTTGGTTATTACTTCTATAAAAATGTTATCGTTTGGACTGCAAGAGGTCAATCGCAACTAATGGAGTAAAATTGAAGATCTTTATTTTCCAAATTGGTTTTCCCTTCCTGATGGACATGTCCTTTTGTTTTCAGCTTTTATGATCCTGGTCCACATGGGAATGGTAGGTATTCAGAGCACATGTTACCTGAAATTGAGTTGAAAGACTTTAGAAAGGGTGCACAGGTATACTTTCTCCAAGCCACTATGACCATATGGCTCTATTTTTCATGCGGCCTTTATTATTCTGCCAGATCAAACTAAGGAAAATAATGCTGTATGTTGATTTCTTATTTTCCATCATTGGCTTTTGTAATTCATACTAGTCATGATCATCCCTTAGCATTTGTCTATTTAACCTTAAATGTGGGTTCTTGATTTAATACGTGTATAATGTTCAACATGCAAGAAACATGTGTGTGTGAGTTCTGGACACGGTGTCATGTCGGCAATTGAGCTTTTTGTTTAGATTCTTCAGCATAGATCACATTGGTTTAGATTCTTAGTTTATTTGCGCAGTTTTAATGAATGAACTTTTATGCAGTGGTTCTCAATGAAGCGACAACATGCTGTGATAGTTATGGCTGACAGCCTTTACTACACCAAATTCCGTGATTACTGCAAGGCAGGTTTTCCTTTATTCTGAATTAAGCTATGCTTTTGTTATAGGCGTATGGTCTGTTCTATATGGCTTGCATTCTATTCAAACAGCTACAGATTTACTTGCATGTGTATGATTGTTATATATTTATGATGTTACTTGTGTTTTGTGAGTGTACCAAGATTTTTGGTTTGCTGGATGCACCCTTTGTTCTTGATTCTCAGAGTTGAATATTAAAGAAAGGTTGAGATATCAGGGAATTGTTTTCAATAAAGAAAAGATTCAAGAGATCTTCCTAAAATTTGTTTGATCCATGTGCCCTCCTCCATACAGTGAACATTTTTTAATGTTATCTTCATTGCCTTGGTAATGGAACTCCGATGTTAGGAGTCACAAATCAGAATATGGAATTCTTTATTTGTTCATGATTGATGAGTGCTTTAATTTTTTTGGTTATTCATTTGTTCTTTAATAATTTCTTAATTATTTGCCCATTTTCTATGTACTTTGATTGGAATATGAAACCTATTAAGTGCAATTTTTTCACCAACAAAATATTTTGTAAGCTTGCATCTAACTATTGCTCTCTACCTGGATCCGTATCACATTCTCATAACTTGGGTGGGCAACATCCTATAATAATATTATATGATGTCATCACTGAACAGCGGGATTATCAAAATCAAAATTGCATAATGTTTCAGATGGTGTGTCACATTGAGCTTTACATTGGGACCCTTCTTCCATGTTTTAAGCTCAAGCACTATCTGTTATTTTGCATTTGTTCACTGTACAACTGTGCTCAAATTTTTGTGACTATGCTTGCTTTTGGGATTTTGTAAATTAGACTTTCTAAATTTTGTGTATTTTATGATATTGACATGTTTTCTTTCTCTCTTGCTTTTTTTACATAATTTCAGCCTGGTTTGGAAGGGAAAAATTGCATTGCCGATGAACATTATTTGCCAACATTTTTCCATGTGAGAATCTTCCTCATATTCCTTCAACTTTACCTTCCTTATCTTGGTTTCTCTTTATGACTTTCATTTTTTTATGTGAATTCAGATAGTTGATCCTGGTGGAATAGCAAACTGGTCTGTAACACATGTTGACTGGTCCGAGAGAAAGTGGCATCCAAAGTTGTATAGGACTCAGGATATTACTTCTGAACTTCTGAAGAATATTACGGTATGGTCTTGCCTCATATTTAAATGTGTGTTGTTGAAAGGGTACTGCCATTGGCACTTTTAGTGAGAGTTCGGTTTATCTCAGACTCAGTAGTCTTTGTTCTTTCCAGACACTGCTAAATATGAGTGATTGGAGTTCACTAACATCCGTCAAATACCTACTCTTTTCCTTCCAAAAAGCCCATCATATCATGTTACATAGTCAATACAACAGGGATCTTATAAATGTAAATATAAGATTTTGTAAAAATTTTATATTTACATGTGTAAGTGGATCTTATATTCCTTGTTATTATTGTGTCTACAAAGGTGGAAGTGGGGATGGGGTTGTCTCCTCTAGGGACAAACCGTGACCAGCTCGCACAATGCAGCGGGTCATTATCAATCGGTCTAAAGGCTGATTGATATTTCTTGTTATGTTTCTAGTTATTATTCTCATGGACTTTCGTTTTGAACTGTGTTACTCTTATGGTTTTGACTGTAACACTTTGAGTGTTTTATCTTTCTGCAGTCAATCGATTTGAGTATTCATGTGACAAGTGATGAAAAGGTACAGTTTCTTAAAGGTGTTTTTGGGTACTGTATTCTTTTATAAGCTGTTGGCTGACATTGAGGTGTTCTTTTTCTTTCCTCCTCCCCTTGGGCTTTTATAGAGGGATGTGCAGGTGCAACCTTGCCTATGGAATGGTACCACACGGCCGTGTTACTTGTTTGCGAGAAAATTCCACCCCGAAACTACCGATAATTTGTTGAAGCTTTTCTCCAATTACACATCACTTTGAGTGAGATAGTTTTGACACATAAATTCTTTGATCGAATCCGCAGTTGCTCTCGACCACCCACTCCCATCTCGGCTTCTCATTAAATCTTACAAGTTGCAAATTTGTAAATGCTGTGACATTGAGGTGTGAATCCTCCGTTCCCCTAGCACAATTCTTGTGTGCAAGGGCAACTTTGAGAGCAGTTAGGGATGGGTTGGAGGCTAACAGAGTTAGTTAGTGTTGCTTCCACAGGAGTGGGTGATTTATTATCCATTTTTTCCCTTCATTTTGGGCCATTAGTGTTCTCCTTTGGTATAGTGAATTTTGGGGAATTTATTTTAGTTCGTTCGATGGTTGGATATTTTGTAAAAACTGACTAAAAAATATGAAGTTGCAATTAAAAAACCTGGTACAACTCTTTTGAAAATCTATCAGATGCTTAGAGTCAAAATTGTGTAAATCTTCGAAAAATTTACAAGAAATTGTATGTCAGCTTAAAATCAATCACCCTTTTCCTACTTTCCTTCTGAATTGTGGTGGAAGTGTACATGCAATCTCACCTTTGAAAGCACTTAGTCGCTGAAGCTGGATCAAGTATTTTGCTTCTCGAATGGTGCTTGTTGAGCGTTGATGCCTTGATGGGGGTCTTTGTAAAAGCTTTTATTCCGATGCCAGTGCCAGCTTTCAGTTGGTATTACTGGAGGCTCTAATGACGATTTGGGAGTCGGCAGCCTTTTCCACGATGCTTGTGAAGGTTGTAACTCGAGATTTGAATGATGCTACAGCAAAAATCTGAGGCCGCGCCTGTTTACATGGGAATTAATCCTGACAAGGGAGGAATTGAGTTCCACGCAAAGGGGAGATTGTTTTCCGACCGATTTATTCAACTTCTTTGGTTTTTGGGGGATCTAATTTAATTTGTTTCTCTTGATTAATATGGGAGTTGAAGTTTGCTAATATGCATGTCCCAATGAGGTGTTGATAGAGGAGAAGAAGAGGCGTGGCTGTTGAGGCTCTGAATGTGTCTGTCTGGTTCACGATGATAGGGTTGATTTGGGTTTGTTTGATCAAGAGGGAGAAGGCTGCTGGATCAGGTTTGTCTGCTGGGGTCTGTTATTGTGCAGTAGACTTAATGGCTATGGAGGTTTCGGTGGTGAAAGCTTTGGCAGTTGGTGTTGCCAGTGATGGTGTTTCCGCCATGAGAGATCGATGGTATTGTTAAGATCTCCCTTAACAAAAAAAAGGAAACTAGAGAGATATGAGAGGAGGAGGAGGAGATTGCAAAGAATTAAAGAGAACAGAGAGAACATGCAGTAACTATAAATCTGAACTTTCTTATTGCCTCCCTTCCAAGTTCATTATTCCAAGTTTATATACGATAGACAGGCAACCGTAATAAATACTCTATGATAAAATATATAAATCATAATATTATTAATAAAAGAATAATAATTATATTAAAAAACTAGTCACTGAAAGATTAAGTCACATCACTTATAATTTTTCTAATATTAAGAGGATCATGATACATTACTAAACAATACATTTAATCTTTCAAATATAAATTAATCAATTATTGAATTGATAACAAATCAAATTATTTAATTTATTTAATTCTATTTATTTAGAATTATAATTTATATTTGGATCAACATATTAGGAATCTAATAGGTCACACATATTAAAACAATTAGTTAAAAATTAAACTAGGATAATTAATTAAACATGACTTGATAGAAAATAATTTTAGAAATGAAGCACTAGAATTTATTTAATTCAATGATTATAATTATAGTCCTAGAATAATCAAGTAGGAACTTGATTGATTAAATTTATAAAATTATCCTTAAATAATATAAGGATATTATTTAAAGGGCAAATATATATATATTTTTTTATTTATAGGGTTCTTAGGATTTCCTATAAATACAAAGTTATGTCTTTTATTTTTAAGAAGTTGTTTGTTAGACACAAAAATTACGTAATTCATAAAATAAAAAGTTAACACTTTAGGCATAAGAATCTCTCTTTTAAATAGGAATTTAGAAGATTTTTTACTGGTGTTTCGTGTAAATTTCTATTGGAGGCCAAACAAGTGGATGACTTGTAGTTTGTGACAACCTAGTCTTTAAAGAATTATTCAAAGTCAGAAAAAATTAGATCTTCAGATAATAAATCCCTAAACAACTCTAGATTTGTCTAACAAAATTCTAATGGCTCCCAAATAATTTTATTTTATTATTTTCATTACATGTATAATATTCAAGAACCTAACAAATATGTCATATTTGGTTCACATAGGAAGCTTAATGAACTTGTTTATGGACTAGAAAGAAAAAGCTAAGTTCAAGATAACGTCAAATGACTAATTTAATGAAAAAGTACATAATTTTAACTTGATTATTGGATCAAGCTCAATTCAATCATGAAATTCTACAAATCTAATTTTATTAGAGCCGGTTGGCTCTAACCAATTGAGGTTTAGAGAGTTTTCAAATTAGAATTGAAAGATGTTATTTGAGTCATTTTTGTTATATAATTCCTTTTTATTTTTGCATTTATAGTTTAATTTTGAATTTTATGTTATTTTTTCTATTTAAGATTTTGATTTTTTTACCTTATAAAAGTCTATTAATTATTGGCCTATAAACCTTTCTAGTTTAATAGTATTTGATTTTTTTTGCCACTCAATATATAAGGGGCATATTTGGTGTTGTTGTGTTGTGCTATGCTATGACTGTTGTACTGCATTGTGTTGTATTGCACTATTTGGTGTTAAGTTATGAAATAAAAGCAGTATTTGATTACTAATTACCGTGTCATGTTTATACATGTTTAAAGGAACTAAATAGTGTTTGGTTAAAATCTATTATTGTGATTTTAAGATGCAAAATCACCTACAAGGATATTGTACTAAAATTATTTAATTAAATTCATATCATGTACATTTATAAATAATTTATGATTTCTTGAACTTACATAACTTGTGAATATATGTTTTAATTATAAAAGTAATTTTCAAGTTAAAAAGTCTTTTAATAGGATGATAATATATATATAGACACATTATCTTAATAAAAATCAATGATAAAAAAATATTTTAAAATAGAATAATGTAAAGACCTAGAATATTTGGTATGCGTAATTTTTTTTTAAAAAAAAAACAATGGGAAAATTTATCATTTTAATTAAAAATTGAAACTCATAATAAGATTTAAGAAAAAAATTAAGTTTATTTTCCCATGATGTTTTTATAGTTGAAAACATCCAACTAGCCGAACTTAAGTTTATTTATTCATCAATTAAGATTATTATTTTTTAATGGTGATCATTTGATATTTAGATGAAGCTACAATTTGATATATAGATGAAGCTGCAATAATAATAATAATGATAATGATAATGATAATGATAATGATAATAAAAAAAATGATGTTAATATGTGTTAAACATAAAAATTAAAATTATTTTGAGTTTGAAGAGGAGTGTTAATGGAATAATTATAAAGATAAATATTCTTAGTTATCTTTTAATCAATAAAGAAAAACTCATGGGATTGAATATTAATACAAACAGTTAATAAATTATTTCAATCATCTTATTAACGGAGAAGTTCGATCAATTAATATAATTTATTTCATTCTATTTTCTTACTTGTTTCATTATATGGATATATAAATTCTTAACAGTTATCAGTTCAAATATAACAATCAATTCTTTCTTTTAATTAAAATATAATAATAGCTCTATACAAGTTTAAAGCAGCGTTCATTCGAGAATGTATGTTTTTATAATAATATAAAATCTTTCCAAATATTTAATTCTTTCTGTCGTCATTTTCTTTTGAACACCTTGGAGCCATACAGTTTTCATTTTATTGAATTCAAATTTGATATCCATCACTTTCCTCAAGGGTTTCTTAAGAACACCATAATCTGTAGTTGATCAGCCCATGTATAGCACAGCACAAATCTTCACCTACTCTGTTAAAACCTTCATAGACTGTAATTGTAAACAGAATTCGGATTAGAAAAGGTGACTGCTGACCATTTAATTGCTACAGTTCATCTACCCTTCTTCTGCAGCCACTAGAAAGTGGAAACACGTATTTTGCTCTTCTGCAAAGATCAACAACTTTGAACATGTTTTGTGCCTCACTCTTCAAGTTCTTCTACCTTGTTCGATTTTGGTTCACCTGCCACTATTTCTTTCCTGTGCACGTTCTTGGTACGAGACAGGCCTTAACTTCTTTCATATATAGTGTGTTATTCCTATTTCATGAAGATCACAACACAATAAAACACCATGCTATATTTTCCTTGCAACTCACTAATTTTCAGAAAGACTGAAAGTTGCCCTCTTTCATTGCACGAAAGAAATCATGACTGTGACCTTTCATGAGCAACTGTGTTTTTCATAACCTGCACATTTCTTTTCTTACCCAGCATAACTGCAAACACAAAACCTCGACTCTTAGTTACCAAATTAGTTCATCGCCACTCTACTTTTCCCCCATTCAACGACCCCAAAAGAAGCATCAACTATAATTGAGAATATTTCAACATGTGTTCTATGTTACAAGAGTCACGAGCATATGAAATACCAAAGAAAAAATAAAAATCACCGAATTTCTTTGAATTTCTAGCTATGGTTCATTCACGTGCATAATTAAGTTGTGAATGAATCTGTTTTCTTTAAATATCTTTTAGACAAAGTTTTTGATATAAAAAATCAAGGTTTGTTCATTGTAGTAATATCATCATAGATACATTGATAGAAATAGAAACATCATTACGCCATAGAAATTACAAACAAAAAAATAATACAACTTATTTTAGATAAAACGTACTAAGAATGCTAATATCTTATATTTACACAACTGGTTTTTTTTCTAGAATCTCTAAACACCATATAGAGCTCTTAGTAACCATGATACTAGGGTCGACTTCTTATCCTTTCAAAGACCTTCCAAACCCACTTAGAAAGGGTCATCGTGACTTTGCGCTCCCACGAAGGGTACAATAGGATAACAACTCCACTAAGAACTCTTGGATTAGGCTTTGTTTTGTTTGTTTATGCTATATGAAGATTGTTGTTTATTTATTTTTCAGCTCTGAATGTTTTATTTAACTCCTTTTTAATTACTAATTTATATCAACGTTTGCAATATAAATATTAGAATAATATTTTATTTTATCAATGTAGGATTGAAAGTTCATTAGTATATTATATTCTATATTTACAGGAAAAAATAGTGTTTTTTCAAAGTAGGATAAGAAATCTTTTTGGTTTAAATACTTAAATTAAAAAAAAAAGCATATTTTCAATGTGTGATAAAGAATATTTTGAAATAATCTTTAAATTTTATTATTTACAATATGTAGCTTACATATACATGGATTGTTTTTTTTTTTAACTTTTTATGTATAATATTAAAACCTCAAATATATATTTTTTAATTTTTGACCCGGGTCAACCCATGTGACCCCCGGTCCCTTAGCTAGATTAACTCCCGAGTCAAATTTAATAATTATGATATTAACTATTATGCTAATTTAAAAAATATTTATACTAGTCTAGGAAAAAAAAAAACTCTAGCGTGAATAGTTGTTGTAATGTTTATTTATAGTAAAATCTTATGTTTTCAACAGATAATGTGCAGGTTAAGACCAATCTGGCAGGAAAGAAGATAAAAAGATTATAGAGTTTTTTTTTTTTTTTTAACTAATACATGTCAAAATAATATTCATTAAATTAACCAACACAATCTAAAAGATAAATGAGAAAATAGCACAGCTTTTATAACAACACAACCCAATTTTTTAAAATATAAAGGTTGTATTATCCCGAAAAATTTAACCACTTAAGATTTTAAGTTGTTATATTGTTCTCATCCGTTAATTTGACCTATTAAACATTTTTAGCAGATTGCACTATTTCAAATAATATAACCTTTAATCTTTAAAAATAAATAAATTGTGTTGTTCCCAATAATATAATTAAAAAACTATGCTATTTGCTTAAATAGTTCCTACGTTATGCTAACTTGTTAAATATTTTTTTACATGTGTAAAAAAAACTCATGAGGAATAAATTCATGAATACTTACAGGTTTTATTTTGGTATTGTTATCTTTGTATTATTTAGATCTTTTTAATTATATCAATGCTGTGTTTGTTTTTTTTTTAATAATAACAAGTTTAAAAGTCATGTTTTTCAGTTATGATATGTACAAACTATATTATTTCACTAATATTTTTAAATTATATTATTTTTATAAAATTTTTTTTAAAAAAACAAACATGCTAATAAAAAAAAGTAGCCTTTTTTTCAATATAATTTTATATGATACGCGATAATGCGTGTTTTTCTGGACTTTCAAGTTGTTTCTTTTGACAGTTTCTAGGCATGCTTGTGTTATGTCAGTGGGTATAAATTGCTATGGTATCAATATAGTATTAATTAAGATTATTGAATTTCTCCAAGTAATAATCAACAGTTTAGTGTTATCTATACAGGGATGGTGTGCTTTTAAGATTACATGAACAAGTCAAGCAATCTAGTTATCCACCTTGTTGGAAAAAGATAGGACTGTCCCACAATCCCTAAGGATACCCCACTAATTTTAAGTGATCACAAGGCAAGCAGGATTTTCATGATAATTAAATAAAAATTGAGAAGAAATTAATTCTCATGAAACTAATTCAAATATTATTAATTTTTTATTATATGCTACTCATCGGGAACACCCAGGAGCCAAGACGAGCTCGCAAACAAAAATTAAAAAAAGAAACCTCAATATATATATAATCCATGGAAACCAGGAGCAGCAGCTCATCTCAAGCACAAAATGTGTCATTACAGGATAACAACACATGTGGATTTTGGCCAAGGTATTACCAGTTTAATTTTTTTTATAGCCTGGCTTGCTTGAATTTCTGGTTTAAAAAATTCCCTTTTCTTTTTTGTTTTGTTCAATGTTTTATTATTATGTGCTCCCATGGCCACCTGTTCGTAGCCGACAGAATAATATTTCTTTTTTCATAATGTTTTGACTTTGTTATATATACATATTGAGGGTCCATTTGCTTGTGATAAAATTAAATATAGATTATAAAAAGTCTTCCTGGCGGACGGTGTCGGCCTTAATTTGTTCCTTTGATTTTGCCAACGCGAGTTTAATGAATGATTTTGCTGATAACTAAAACTGAGTTAAATGACTATATATCTTTTCTTAATGAATCTTTCTTTGATCTCTTTAATGTTAGAATTTTTATAAATTTACACTTTTTATTTTTTTTATTTGTGCTTTTCCTTTTTCTCATTGTATATCAATATCATGTTCTATTTTTATTGTTAAAAAATAATATAAATTATATCTTGAGATCTTACTCAATAGCTTAAGCTATTGGATTGAGATGATTCTTTAATATGATATTAGAGTCTTAATGATTAAGTGGTCTTGAACTTGAATTTCACCATCCTCATTTATTTGATAAAAATTAAGCACAAGATAATATGAGTCTGTGTAAATTTCAAGCGCAAAAGACTTTCATTTGAAAGGGTGTGTTAGAGAATACTATAAATTAAAAAACTCACCAAACAATTTAAGTTATTGAGTTGAGATAGTTTTTTAAGACTTATCAAATCTATTAATTGAATGAAAATTAATTAATTACGAGTTATTTATTGAGCCTCAAACCTATTTTATTAAAAGAAACTACTTGCTAGACAGATAATCATTAGATTATGATGGCTCGTAAGAGCATCAATTATATTTAAAGATTTTTTTTTAAAAAAAAAAAATTAGCATGCAAACAGACAATTTCCAGAAAAATACAAATACAAATTCAAATGCACTGTGACTCTAGCGATTGTCTGGGCCTCTGGTGGAAAAGGATGGAGGTAAAAAAAATATGGCACCAAAGTTTCCCACTTGGACATGATACAGTGATTTTAGACGTTTCCCGTCACTCTCAAATCAATATCTCTTTAGTGTTTGCCCAGTTGAAAACGCAAGCTAGCTTTGTCATTTTGCATGTTTATTCAAAACAACTAAAGTTTCAAGAACATAATTAATTATTGAGTATTTATTGTAAGGAAAAGTTAGCAAGCGCAAGTATAATGGTGGGAGAGAAAACCAAAAAAAAAGAAAAAAAAAGAGGGATTAATTAAGGTGAAGTGAGGCAAATAATGAATCCATACAGGAAAACTATAAAACAAAAATATACATAAATAAAAAAAAATCAAGATTTCCATTTAGACGTGTTTTCTTATGTTAGCAGAGAAATTTTCAATTTCATAGTTAATTTTGTAGTGGTATAAAAAATACTGGAAATTGAAAGCAATGAAATATGCTTTACCCTAAATTAATGGAACTGGATCGTTGACCGAGGAGTAACGACGACTTCCTAAATGGATAAAACTGAAGCAACTTGCCCATCTACTAATTAAAACAATAGACAAAATTGTACGCTTTTAGATGTAGGCATCTTTTTCCAGGAATCCTTCCTTTTTAATGCTCTTTTTATGAAGATGGTCAGCTGTGGAACACGCTTTTTCTCAATATTTGTGTCCAGAGGTGTTTGTCACGGCCTTTGTCTTTGTTTGTATTTTCAGCTTGAAAATATTTTATTTTTATTTTTTTAATAATTTTGATGTGATGGTATGATAATATTAAAGATAAAAAAATATCTAAAAAAATTACTTGAATATACTTTTCTAAAAAATCATTTTAAAAACTTATAAAATAATCCAATCATGTAGCAACACTTTCCCTAACAAAGACGCCAAGCAATCTTGTCGTGTCCACAATAATGTTTGGATTGACCATCTCAAGATTACGATTTTTATCCTTGAAGTAAATAAAAAAAAGAGCAGAAAAAAGAAGTAAATTTTGGATTCCAATCCTAGTAAAACGACAGAGAATATCTCAAATCTAAAATTCATTGTTCCCCTGATCACCTTGATTTTGGTTTCATTTTTTATGCAGGCTGTAGCTAAAAACATCACAAAAAAATACAAAGTTTGTCGATATAAACTTTAAATTTGTAGGTTTATTCTCTTTTAAATTAATAACAATGAATGTTTTTTTATAAAGTTTATAAAATCTTAAATAGATCAGAAACTCTATCTAAATTAATTTTTTTTTTTACAAATATACAAAGAAAAGAACCATAAAATCCAAAAAACAAATGAAAAATAATAAAATTTTCAAAACCAAGAGTTTGAACGAGATTTTTAATATCTAAATATCTAGTGATTTATAAAAAGATATAGTCATTATTATAGAAAAAACAATCTTTTAAAACTTCTATAAAGATTTCAATTCGATTCAATAATCAGATTAAAAGTTATGATTTTTTTTGTAATCATTTCAATCTAATATAATTAGACCTCCATTTAAGCTTACATATGTATGTCTATAAATACATATTCTAAACTATGCATGTAATTTATTTAAAGTAAATTTTTATCTAATTAGAGCATATTTATACCCAACTCTTCAGAATCACATGATACCGCAAACTTGACTCCATCAATTCCGTTACCCTGGACCTTTTCTCGTGGAAGCGAAGTCAATTTTACCACTAAAGTAATCCACAATTTTCTAGTGGACTTGGTTACCCTAAACCTACTTCACTTGATTTTGATTCTAGACTAGAAGACTTGCACACATTGTATAGCAAACAAAGTAATATAAAATATCACAAAGTCGTTGGCCGAACAAGTAGCCAATATATGTATGTTTTAAATGAACGGGTCATACATGGTAGCCAACGACTCCATTCCTTAGAAACACGATAATCCATTGAGAAAGAGAGAAAACAAGGAGAAATGGGTTGTTGTTTGTCTTGCAAATCCTCTACAGAATTCAACAACATTCGTGTAGTTCACCTGAATGGTTATGTTCAAGAATTTCAAAATCCCGTTTCAGTTAGCCAAGTGACTACAGGCCAATCACCCTCAAAGAATCTTGTCTTCACCGCTGCTCAGCTTCTTTCTACAGAGTCCAAACCATTAAAGCCTGATGCTCAGCTTGAAACAGGCCAGCTCTACTTCTTGCTTCCATACTCAATATTACAGCCTGATGTTTCTCCTGTGGACTTTCTTGCTCTAGTCAAGAGGCTCTCTTCAATAGCAAAATCTAGCAAGTGCTGTCAGACTCAGGATAATTCTTCAGGAACTACTTCCTTGTTGGGCCAGAGTAATCCAATGTGTAGATCATCGGCTAAAAGGTCATGGCAGCCGGTTTTGGATACCATCAGAGAGAAGTCTTTCAACCGGAGGAGTGAATCAGACCTCCGGGAAATGGATTTCGAGACCCCAAATAGTAGCTTGAGGTATACTGTATTCTTGTAGCTCTAAAAGTGAACAACAGCTCTAGCAATGGTGGCTAGCTATTAGATTTTGAGTGATATAATATTGATTAGGTATGTTGTCTAGCTTGCTTTTATTATTTTTCATTTGTACTGTAGGTTCAGTCTTATCCTCATCAATTCAATTTCTTGAATTTTTTGCCATTCCAAATTCTGAAATATCCCCAGTTTGTGGGGTCGGTGTAATCTGCTGAATACTCACAGTTCACAACCATGTATACAGTATACAAAAAGCTTTTCGTTGTTAGGATCAGTATGTTATAGAACCTCTCTCCCGTGCGGACCTACGAAGCAAAATTTCTAAAACAATCTGTATTTAGAAAAAAAATTTAAAAAATAAATAAATAAAAAGTTTTGATACATATAAGCGCTCTGATATACTCAAATTTAATGGTGTATTTCATATTTAGAGTTATTTTTAAAATTATTTTTCAAGATCAATCATTCATTTGGATATATAAATTTGTCAAGTTAACAATAAAACTCTAATTCAAATACATAACACAATATATATATATATATATATATATATAATTTAAAGTACATAAAATTCAAAATAAAAATAAAAATAAATTATACTATCAAAGTTGCATCATTCGATATTTTGTAAAATATAATTCATCTATGATCAAATCTAAATCAATATCTTCAACAAGCTCTCATATTGTAAATCATCATAAAATCTGCTAATAACTTCTTTTTTTTATTTTATTACGAAGCATATTTTTAACATGTTTCATAGCTGAAAATGTCCGCTCTGTAGTAGCAGTGAAAACAGGCAAAGTCAAAACAAGACGAATCAACGTGTCAATCAAATGATAGTGCTGTGACTTATTTGTTTCAGTTAATCCTCGACATAATTCAGAAATGGTAGACATATTTTAAAAGCTCTCATGATAAATCACATAAATCTGATAATGCTCTAGCTGAGATCTTAAATAATACATCTCTTGTTCATTGAAATCTTCAGGATAAAATTTCTTGGCAAGCTTGTAAATAGCATCAGCTTTAAATGATTTAAAGTTGTCATTAGGTTCTAAAGCAGAGCTAAGTACAAGCAGTTCCACGGTCCCATCACCGAATCTAGAATTTAATTCTTCCAACTGAAAATCTATATTGAGTTAAATATATCATAATGATAATGCAGGTAAACTATCACTGAAACTTGTTGTTGACATGAACGACCTGTAACTTTTTATACGAAGCATTCATATGTGGTATGTTAATCTCATGTTTTGTGCAAACAGATTGCACATTTGCAAGGAGAAGATCAAATTCGGCATCTCTCAAAGTTTGAAGCAATGCTTTAGTAGTTGATACAAGATCCATTGCATTTAAGTTGTCAAGAGATTTTTGTTATAAATCTCAACAAAGTAAATCAGTAATCCCTATTATTTTATGCATCAAATATAAGATGATTATAAATTCAAAAGATTTCATGATAATCAAACAACCACCAGCTTCTCCATGTATAGAATTAGAAGATCCTTCTTGAACCATACTTTCAAGCACAATAATAGTTGCAACTTGCACCATACATATCTATTAAGGTGCAAATAGAATCAAAATGAGAGCTCCAGCGAGTAGTTTTACTTTGATATAATTACCGATTTAATTAGTCCCTCTATCAGTCTCACGTTCTCAAGTAGCTACCATATGTGCAATTTCTATAGCCTGAGCATAATGTAACTCGATATGACGTTTATGAGAAGCACAAATAAGGTTGATAATGGTTGTCAATTTTGAGAAAAATAACCAAATAGAAATCTCATTTCCAGCTGCTGCAAATAATGCTAGTTGTAGTCGGTGAGCAAAGCAATGTATATAATATGTATAAAGACAATCTCTGAGAAATAGAGCTTATAGTCCGTTCCATGCACCACGCATATTGCTAGCACCACTATACCCTTGATCTCACATATTGAAAATATATAAGTTATATCGAGTCAGCACAACATAAATTTCTTTTTTAAGTGTTGAAGAAGTAGCATCTGAAACATGCACAATACCAAAAAAACACTCTCGTACAAAACCCTGAATGTCAAAAAATCTCAAAACAATAGCCATTTATTCTTTATTTGATGCATCTTTGGCTTCGTCAACCAAAATGCAAAAAATTTCATCTCTAACTTCTTCACAAATATTTTTCCTCACTTTGTTTACGAGAACATGCAAAATCTCTTTTGGAATAGTTGGCGAGGTATACTTTGCATTTTTTAAAGCTTTTTCTAAGACAACATTATCAATGTTAACATTCAGTCTTCCCATAAGTCTTATCTTCTCCAAAAAATTACCTCGATTATTAGAAGCCGAAGATTCATTATGACCTCTAAATGCACATGCTTGTAAGTTAAGTCATCGAACACTTTCAATTGTTGTTGTAAGTCTCAACTGATTTTTCTGAACTTCTTCAACAGTTTGTGCATTCAATATTTTATCAATATGTCTACTTACTTTTATTAAATCTTTAGCATATTTCACAACATTATTATGTGGTGAAGTGGGACTTCTCACATGCATTAAAAGTGCACATCTAACCCCATCATTAATCATCTTCCAACTTCTAAAGCCTTCGATGGTGAGTGTGAGATGACAAAACACTTTGTTTTCGAAAGATAAAACATGGAAAACAAAATATTGCATTTTTTGAAGGAGAGTACTCTAGCCAAGGAAATTGATCAAACCAAGTGTATTGAAATCGACGATACTATCTCTCTGATTTAGTTCTTGGATACTCTGCTAACTTAGGTTGATATGTATCCATTTTGATATAAGCTCTTCTAATTTCATCTTGTTGATTAATAGGATGTTTCCACATTGGAATTTGTAACCCAGGATCTTGTTAAGAGTATTAATATCAATTTCAACTCTTTGAGATTTGAAAGAGGGTTGTTCACTATGATTTGAGATATCAACATTGGATGGAGAATGTTCTTTACTAGTTGATGTTTGTTCGTTTGGTTTAAAGAATGAAAACATAGTTTTTCCTCTCTTGCTTCCTTGATTTTCTATTATAATTTATATAACCTATTCAAACTGAATTGAGACCCATTAGAGTATTAGAAAAAATTAACATATTCAAACTATTAAATTTCTAGGGTACAGTTTATTGTAATGAATGTGAAACATTGAATTCAAAATGAAAAGTCATGGCTTGTAAAATCTTACTTGATGATTTTACACTCATATGGTTCTTTGTATAAATTCTTCTTCAAAATCTGAGCTAAAATTGTATATTGTTGAGAAGAAAAGAAGCTAAAACCAGCCTCAAGTTACTTGGAAGACATGTTTGAAGGGAAAGTAGGTGGCTAATTAATTAGTGTTGCAATGAAAAGTGAGCAGCTTAATTAGTGTTGTTTAGGTTTACTGTGTAAAAAATAAAGAGAAAATGGATTATTAAGTTTTTTTTATTACCTGGACTACAACCTTTTTTAGCCTTGTGAAAGGCTCCACCCCTGTTTTGAGTTATATCAATGGAAGTTTAATATGAATCTTGTTATGTAGATAAGGGTTTTTTTGTCCCTAGATTTCAACATCAAAATGCAGATTTTTACCTGCAGAAATACACAGTATGTGTCAGTAAAACGTAACTTTAACTGCTCAGACACGAGATTCATGTCCTCCTCCGATGCATGGCCGACATGAGTATTGATGGTGGACTTTGCTATTTTTTCAAAAAAACTGTTTCATTTTTCTATATAATTGGAGAGTCAAGTGTATATACCCATGTTTGAGTGTCCGAAGTCCGATGTAGGTACTCTTAAGGCACATGAAGTATCGAAGCAACATAGGTCAGGGTAGAGTAAGGTCTGGAAGAAAGATAGTTGAGTGAGCGATTACACAAGGGAAGACCAGATCCTGCTTTGCGTTGGTGGCAGAGACTCAATCTCTAGGATCAACCAGAACATTCATCATTTTGAAACTAATCATATGATCCTGTAACTAGATCCATGGTTTGGATCCTGTCTGATTATTGTCCAAGGAAACCTGATATAACACATAAATGCTGTACACTTTGAACTTCTAGATTACTAGAAATCAAAGAATAATATTAGATGGGGACAACAATGGGGGCTGGCGGGACTCTCTCTTGAATAGGTGAGCAGTCCCAGCCATCTTCTTTGCTATAAGATACAATGAAATTATTAGGAACCCAGGTTTCTCCTTTTGAGATCCTTTCTTTAGCAAGCTTCCTCTGGTTATCCTCAACAGTGCTCTTTTCTTCTCTCGCCTTGGTCCAGTTTTTGCTAAGTATGGCTTTGCTCACCTCGTTCCATACTGCAGCTGATTCAGTTGGCCGAATTCCCTGACAAAGAAAAACACCAGCATTTTATCAGGCAGGTATACAAATACAAGCATCATAAATCACGACAAATGCACGCATCCTGATTTCTTGCAAACACACTATAGACGCAAAAAAAAAATGTATTGATTTCTTGCATATTAGCCTTTTATCAGCAATACAATGTATTGATTACTGCAGAGAGGGATCTCTCCACCTTGGCGAAACAAAGAACACAATGTTTTTAGTCGAAATCAGAATTTTGGTGGGTCATATGAAGAATCATTGCTTACAATCTTTTAATATGAAGCACAAGAAAAAACGAAAAATCGTTAAGTGATAAATAAGTAATAACTGCGAAGGTACCTGCAAATCCTCGACGACAGCAATCTTGAGCTCGGAAAACACTTCCTTTGCGTCATATATAATTGTCTGCTTACCACTATTAATGTCCTTGGCTTTCACGGTACTGGATTCAAAAGATTAGCAAGTGAAACTCACATCCATCACACTACAAGAAATGCTAATATTAACAATATATTTTCTAAAAAAAATCCGAACAATCTCATGCATTGAGCTAGCGAATCCCATAAATCCAATGGTTGGATTTTTTTTAGGAAGTGATTTCGTGAACAGTCTTTCAGTGAGATTAGCATTAATCTCACACTGTTTATGAGTGGATATATATATATCTACCTGTTCCAGTGCCCTTCAACCTCATAAAGGGTCTTCATGGATGAAGACTGATAAATCTTGCCTTTAACAGAATGGAGTCCTCCACGTCCAAAGAGAGAGCTGGTTGTGTAGCATAACGCAGCTTCAAGACCAGTCTCCTGGCAGCAAATGTTTACATCGCCAATCCAATCAACCCGAGGCGGAAAAAACCTAACCATGAGCGTTGGTGAATTCATCATGTAAGTCTCTCCATGGTTCAGAAG
This sequence comes from Populus tomentosa, assembly GCA_018804465.1. Taxonomy (NCBI): domain Eukaryota; kingdom Viridiplantae; phylum Streptophyta; class Magnoliopsida; order Malpighiales; family Salicaceae; genus Populus; species Populus tomentosa. The sequence continues at coordinate 5,453,362 of CM031979.1, read as the reverse complement.
CTTAAGTTGCCTTTTGCCAAGCACTTCAGCTTCAACTCTAGTACCTACATTTAGCATCGATCTTTGTAAGAAAGAAAAGGCTGCTAAAATCCAGATAACCAAAATCTAAGTTTAGGAAAAGTAATACTACCATAGAATTTCGGAACAGGATGTTGGCACCAAATGAACTCGATATTTTCCTTGTCATCTGTTGCATGGAGGGCAGAAACTGGTGGGTGATGGGAAACCTGCAACCACAAGAATTTAATCACATAATACAACCACCACCGGATGTTTATCCCAGGATACTTCGAATCATGAGCGAGACATGTTAATGAGCCGGACAGCCTAACAGATCAATCTAGGCCCGACTAATAATGAACGAGCTTCAGCTACAATATTTTGCCCGCTGTGGCCTGGTTCGAACAAAAATAAATTGAGTCTACCTACTCATGTTGAAGAGCAAGAAAAGATCATTAATCGCAACTGGTAAATGAATCAACTACCTGTTCGAGTAGAACATTGAGGCTTCCCGTGGAGACATGGTGAGTCTCTCCGAGAATGGGATTGTAAGGGGCAACACCAAAATTAGGAGGACGTGTGGTGGATATGCTCCATGCTACAACAGAGATGAATCTTTCAATTGAGCTCTCGGCATTGTTGCACTGCTGCAGCAAATTTTTGTCAAAGCTGTATGCTGATTCACCAAAACATTGGAGCTGGGACTTTGGAATGTTGAATTGAGGTGTCAGCTGAGCTTGCAAAATGGACACATTTATCAACACTTTGGTCCAAAATAAAGCGTTACTTGTGATTTGTCACTCGATGGGATTTTAGAGAGAAAAAATGGGAAAAAAAATTGTAAAATGCGAGCAATTTATTAGTTACTGAGTAGTAAGAGGAAAATTGGAAGATTTTATGAGCTATAGGGATAGCATTGAGAGATTTCAAACTATAATAGTCGAAGTAAAACATTGACAAATCTATGAGGATAAAAATATAATTTATCAAGAAATCACTTGCCTGGAAATTGGTGAGATCTGATCCTGGCCGTACATTCCTAAACAGACTTAAAAAACGTTGGACAAAATTAGGAGCTTTATAATCGGCGTAGGCGTCTCCATTCAATGATAAAGGCTTGGTCAGGACAACCTTCATATCATCATTACCTTCGCTGCCCTGCATTTATTAAGAGTCTCTTTTTCAATATAAATCTAAAAGAATATTATTTTAAAATTAAAATATTTTTAATTAAAAAATACTTTTCGTCAAACATATATTTAATTAATCAAATAAAACACATTAATTAAATGCATGTTTTCCACGAAATCATAAATCAACTATATTAGTGTTCTATTATCTTTTGAAAAGTTATGTTAAATAAATTAAATGAACTTTTAATATTAAACCAAATTAACACGTTGGTCTCACATTGTACCAATCAAATATATAAAAGAAAATTAGAGAATAATTAATTGGATACGTAAAAGAGGTGGACAAATTACTTGTGGAATATAATAGTATTTTTTTTATTTTTTACTTTGATTTAGTCTCGTGCATTCGTTCATACAAGAAATCATAAATCATGTCCAAGAACGAATGGTCGACATATATATATATATTTCCTTGTGCTCTCTCTGCAAGAAAAGAAAAGAGAATGAGTGTTTGTGATGTGGACATGGAGGCTCCATTCGTATCCTCACCCACTTCATGTCTTTTTTTCTTCTTTTTTCGTTCACTGTTTAAGATAGCAAACATTTGGTGCGTTGATGATTTAACTTCTAGATATGACTTGCTGTAAAATCTAGTATTTTATGTTCTTGAGATATCAAGTTTACTTTAGCATTTCATAATATCTTCTTCAATTATTGTACTTTTTCTAGTATATGTAACGTGTAAGAAACCATATGTTTGGAAGTTTATAGCTAAAAATATTATAATTTTAAAATTTAATTTGATATTAATTTAGAATAAGACTTGAGTTACGAGTCAAGATAAAATTTTTTCAAAAAAGACTTAATAGATTAAGAATTAGGTTTTACCTGTGTTCATTCAAGTTTTTATCTAGATTATGAATTTTTTGTATACTTTGATTGAAACAAATCTAGATTTTGAATTTACTAGATATTGAATGGATACGCCAAGCAAAACATCCTACAGAAGCAGCTGAGGTTTAAATTGCTTACTATATTATAAAAATAAATAAATAAATGAAAAGTTTATATTTGCTTGAAAGTGCGGGTGAGGCTACGAAAAGCAATAGAGAAAACAACCAACAAAAGGGAAAGGAAAAGAATCTTTCATGCACCAAATTAATTAATCTTCAGAAAGACGAAAGAATTAAACAGTTGCTTTTAGATTCGCTCTGTGAAAATCTAATGGCACTATGATCTTTAACGGCTACAAGTCAAAGTGTTCTTATTGCCTTGTCTTAATTCTCCATGCACGAGTGGGAAGAAAAGAGTGCTTAGTGATGACATTGTCAGCGTTTTGAGATTTTATACCTTCTTTATTAATTATTAGCAATATTAAACAATTAAAAAAAAAAAAAAAAAGGAGATTGTCTAGCCCAAATGATCTTCACTTTCTAGCTAACTTGCTGCCAAAAGCAAATAAAGTAAAATTAATGTAAGACAACTATTTACATAAAATTCACGTCAAAATTACAGAAGAAAGTACCAGATTAATTGATAATAACAATCGATTTCATATATATATAGTAATAAAAATATAAGCTCATTTTTGGAGCCTTCAAAGCATTTTCTACCTTCGTATCAAAGAAATATACAAACAGAAAAAAGATGCCAAATATATACCACTAAAATGTTCCACAGCAAAGTATAACAAATAGTAAATCTTCCATGAAAATCAAAATCATCTTGCACACGGATAGAGCCATCACAAACTACTCTTGCCCGTTGAAAAACAGCTTTTACTCGCCGGAAAACAACTTCTTTCTTTCTTCTTTGAGAAAATATGGAAAAACATCTTTTTTATGAACATATAAAGGAAAACATTAAGCTTCTTGAAACTACCTAGGGTAATCAATACAAAAAAGAGGGTTTCGTGAATCTCGCTCCATCATGATCATAAACACAAAATAGCAGAGACGTTGATAGATGTATACGTACCATTTGATGAAAGAGGATGAGCTCGGTACTACAGCGGAAGGAAGATGGTTCTTCTGCTGTACGAGAGGGGGAGTTTTTAGACGCGGAGAGAGCTGTGGGGTGATTTCTTGCCAGGTACAACGTTTTTTTTATAGGTTTCAGGGAGCTGGGAGTGAACACACAAAACGATAATCAGAGGGGGCTGGTTTATTTAATGTCAAACTCACTTGATTAATTAGATTATTAGTATGCTCTTCGCCTGCGCCATGGTCATGTCATTTTTTTTTAATCTTAAAGAAAAATTAAAAAGATATTAGAAAGTAAAGAATCTCATGAATACTGGAAAAAATATTTTTAATTAAGATATTAAAATGTTAAAATATTAAGAAGATAATATATTAATTTGACTAAAATTAATAATAATTAACTTGTAAAATTCGTTATTCGTGATATAAAAGCATGGTAATCTCATGAAACCCAAATTAAAATAAAAAAAGAAAATCAATTCTAATAAGTCAAATACTAAAGACTAAAAATAAAAATAAAATTAATATAAAAGGAAAATATATTTAAACAAACAAAATCATTATGAATTGAGCATGACATATTTATATTTAATTTAATTCAAAACTTAAGTTTTTTTTTTAAAAGTTCAATTTATAAAAAAAAAATAACAAACAAAAAATCCAAGATAACTCGGGTTATTTTCAAAGTTAGTGAGATTCTTATATAAAGCAAATAAAAAAAATAATAGAACTCAATCTCCAATTAAATCAAATTGATATTAAATGATAAAATTAAAAATACATGAACTTATAAAAGAAAAAATAAATAAATAAAATCAAATGAATCTTATAAACTTGAGTTAATCTTTTAAATTCATAATTTATTAAATTATAAATTTGGATTCAAGCAAGAAGTCTAATTCTGTATTAAATTAAGTATGAAATAAAAAAATTTTAATTTTTATTGCATTATTCAATCAGCCAGATTTTGTTTGCTTAGCTACTTAGATGGAATTGATGAATTGATATGGTTTGATCATGCTCTTTTATGATTTGTATTGGCCAACCACTTGAACAAAAAATCATTTACGCATTCAAAGGTGATCTAAATTAAAGGTTTGAAAGATAACATATATATTAGTAAAATTTAATTCATTGCTTTAAAATCCAAATTACGTATTTATAATAGAGAATCTATATAAAAAGCAAGTTTGGAAGTGCTCGTCTCCCCGATCTCACTGCTATCACATAAAATAAATAAATAAATATATATATATATATATATATTTGACAAAATGGAAAACTGAGAAATTAATTTCACCAAATCCTCTTCAATCTTCCCCATCCCATGTGGTATAATAGACCAAAATACTAAAGAAAATAAAATTGCAAGCTGGCAGAGAATAAGGGGAGAAGGATGTTTCACCAGCTCACATATATATATATATATATATATATATATATATATATATATATATATATATATATATATATATCCTACTCAACAACTTCATTGTTTGGGTAATTGTTCCTGCAATCTTTCAATTATTATCATATATCGTAGTTGAAAACTTCTTAATTTTTAAACTATTTAATTGCTCCTTCAATTGAAAAAAGAAATCAAAGAAACCATTAATTTTGTCTAATTAACTTGTAATAATTTATCTAATACCACCGACAGGATTCATCAATGCGAAAGACCATAGTAACTAGTAAGACGTTATACTGTTGATGGGCTTTCTTTTCTGTCTTTTTTTTTTTTTTTTTTTATCTTTTCATGGATGTCTTTAATGGTGAGGTTGCTATATTTTAGATGCTTTTTAAAAAATATTTTTTAAAAAAATATTGAATTTATTGCTTAATTTCGCCACTAGACTATAATGTGTTTGATATGATATTGTTGTAACTGTTGTAGTTGTGGTTTGAAAAAAATTATGTTATAAAAAGTACTTTTAGTTGAGATTGGTTTGAAAAAATATATGTTTGGTTAAAACTGTAGTTCAAATTGAAGTTAAACAAAAGGTAGTTTAATGTATTTGGTTAAAAAAATGCTTTTCAAATTGAGGTTATATATATATATATATATATATATATATATATATATTAATTTAAATATTATAAATTCAACTACTGCTATTACATCATGAAATAATTGATAGCAAATATTTTTATTGTTTGATTAAATTCTGCAAATGCTACGTCATCAAGCAATCTCCTTCTAATTTTTCAAATAAAACATAATTAAAAATAAAAATTAATTTTTTTTAACTGGGTTGGACCCGGCAATAACAAAATTGGGATTGCGATCAAATTCTGTAAATATTACGTCATCAAAAGATCTCCTTCTAATTTTTCGAATAAAATACAATTAAAAAAGTAAAAAAAAATTTAACTAAGTTGAAACCGGTTTAATGCATTTAGCTTTGGACTGGAACAGTGGAGAAAAAAGCCAAGCGATTTCCCCTTGTGTTGACACCCCTCCCCTCCCCTCCATCAAGATATTATGTGGCTCTCTTTATCACTTCTCATTTGTTAACCATACCTCACGCAAATTCAGGTTTTATTTCTTGGGATTTTTATAAATATGGATGAGTAATATTGATTTTGAACACTGGCGATCATTTTTTTTTCTCAGTATGTTGATGATGATAACACCAAGTATTCAATATTCACAAATGGCAGGAGGAAACTCGACTGTGGCACCCATATAGCTATTTATTTTTAATTACCAGTACCGAACAAAAACACAAAAATACAGTTAAATTTTATTTTTAGTGGGTCTCGTGAGCCCAACTACAACTACTATTTATAACAAAACACTAGCTTTATTGAATTTAAAAAAAATACAGGAGCTATCGCTGAGCCAAACGCCTTGAGTGATGGAACTATGTGACAAATAGCCATCAAGTTAGTTGGCGATTCAAGAAGTCCGAGAAAGGTTCCATGGAAGCCATAGATTACTTTTCTCTCTTTCTTTCACATCTTTTCCTGAATTCAATCCCATGTTTGCTAAAATGTGGATTCAATTTCGCCACAACATTGAGTGATGGGCCTGTCTCACATTCTGACAGGCAGACACCAAGGTGGTTGGCAATTCAAGAAGTCCGAGAAAGGTTCCATGGAAGCCAGAGATTACTTTCCTCTCTTTCTTTCACATATCTTTCCCTGAATTTATTGCTCTACCACCTGTGTTCCCCTGTCCCTGTGATAGTTAAGTTATTCTACAGGATTTGAGATGATATCGAGCCTTGTTTGAGTTGTGGGTTTTAGCTATAATTAATTAAATATTGACTCCATACACTTGTTTGATCAACACCAACCAGAAAAAAAAATGTTATTTCTATAAAAATAGTTTATTCGAAAAGACTCGTGATTAGCACAATGATTCAACCCTGGCAATGAAACATTGAAGTTATTACATTAATTCAACTAATGTAATGCAATTACTGAGAATTCCCAGAAAAATCATCCAAGCTTTAAGCTGCTCTTATATCTTCAATCTTGTCCATGATAAATTACATAGAAATTCCCGAAGTCAGTCCTCAACTTGCATTTTCCCATCACTCTAATATTTGTTTTTTTTTAAAAAAAAATCTATCATCATCCGAAATCACCGTACACTCGCCCTTTGAATGTAGATACTAATATCAAATAAATATAACAGCTGCATTAGCATGCGAAGGAACCCACACAAGCACGTGGTGATCATGTGGGACCACTTTTTATTTGCCTTGTTATTTCATATTTAATAGTGTGTTGTCTCGTGGGAGATGCGGTAGTTTTTTAAAAAATATATATCATATTTTAAAATGCTAAAAATACATGTATTTTTGTGTGAATCCCGTCAAAAAAAAAAAAAGCTAGAGCTACCTCCAAACCAAACAAAAATGCAACTCACATCTACCCTCCAGCATTTAGTTATGCATTCAAAGATTTTGACAACTTAAATCATTGCCAGCTCAGGAATAATTCTCACTTTATCTGGATACGAGTTAGTATTATTATTTTTAATATTAAATCAATGGTATATTAAATAGATCCGGGTTAATTATAGTTAACTAGTTAAATTTATAAAATTTAAAAAATAATAAATTTAAAAAATAAATAGAAAATAACTCGAGTCAACCCTAGTTATTCCACTAAACCTGTGACTAAAATCATGAGACCGGTATAACTTCATAGAAAGCAAACCAAAATAAATATATAGCTTAATTCACAATCAACAAAATATTGAAGGATAAAATTAAAAAAATATATATCAATTTAAAAAAATGGACTACAAAAATAAGATCGAGATAACCGTCAAACTTGTGACTAGTGTCATGAGACCGAAATAACTTCATAAAAAACAAAATAAAATAAAACATGAAACTTAATTCTTAATCAATAAAATATTGAATGATGAGATTAGAAAGAAAAAAAAAAGTCAATTAAAAAAAGAGGAAAACTTGAGTCAGACAATCGTAGCCCAAGTCATGAGGATATGATAATCCCAAAGAAAATAAATTACAACAAATCATGAAGTTCGATACTTTAAAGGATGAAATTTAAATTGAAAAAAACCATAGATCTAAAAAAACAAAGCATTATTAAAATGAATAGTGCTTTGTGACATAATGCACAATACACAGTAAAAGCACTACCTTTTTTTAATGTTTCATTATTAAAATTAGGTTCTTAAACTCTAAAGTTATAGTCCTAAATTGTAGAGAAATAATTAGAGAAACCTCTAATATTTTCTTAAAAATATGAAATTTAATAATCTAGTGAAAAAATTAACACGTCAATTATTTATATAGAGATAAGATCAACCTAATCAAAAGAATTCAAAAATAGGTAGGAAAAAAATTATAATTTAAAATTAACTAGGAAAATAATTAAAACATCAAAACTAGCACTTTATGTGACTAATTTAAAGGTCTTTTAGACCTTGGCTAGTTATAGCAAGACGACCCTATATAACTTGATATGTATAACCTATTGAGCAAATTTAAACTCAATCTTATGATCGTATCTAAAATTATGGCTTCTTTTTAGATTGTCTTTTTGACGTATTTGTGCTTCTTTATAGGTTTTACCTTGTATATTTGGTCCATAAACATATTCTCAACATATTCCACATCATCCCCCTCTACTTGTTAAAGACTCAACTCAAGTCAATACCACATTCTAGATCTAATGACTCTTCATCATAATAAAAATAAATATCAAAAACATTAAAGGTCTCAGAAATACCAATATTATTTAGAAGATCAATAATATAAGTTTTGTTATTAATTATTTTTATTATGGTGTAATGACGATATTTCTTCTTTTATAGCTTGAAATACAAACCCATAGAGGAATCTCTCTCTGTATATTTTAGCACGATAATATCTTTTAACAATCTTCTTATATTTGATATTGATTTTCAATATTTTTATCCTCTCATCATCTATCATCTATCATAGCTCACAAACTCATAGCTATCTTCATGACATTATTATAATATCTAACATATTTTAAAATTGGTATGAGATTAAGCACATGTCTAGAACATTGCATATATACAATCTTAAACGTTGATTTATCATTGTATGTAAATTCTTCTTGTAGAAGTGCACAATCTCATTGTTTTGGCTTATCACCACAAATGTTTTGAATCAAGTTGCCAATAGCCTAATTTAAAACTCTATTTACTCATTTGTTTGTAAATGTGTTGTATTATTGAATTGTAAAGATGAATAATAGATCCTTCACAACGTCTATCAAAAATGATTAAGGAACTTGTTGTCCTTATCTAAAGTGATAGTCTTCAACACTCCATACAAATAAATCACATCTTGAAAGAAAAACCAAGTAATTACAGAAACATCATTTGTCTCCTTACAAGAAATAAAATTTATGTTTGAGAATTTGTCAACAATAACAAATACAAAATTCATTCTCCTTTGTGCATGGGGTAATCTAAGTACAAAATCATAAACTAGTTCTTCTATGTATTCTCAAGAATTAGTTAATATAAAGCTAATATTGTATGGTTGCTCTATAGCAGTTTTACAAATGCAGTATTTTTTCACAAAATTACCAATATTTTATTTCAATTAAGGCTAATAATACTTCTCCATGACAACAACAATGGCCTTTTTTCACCTCAAGAGACTAGTCAAGCCCCGCTCATGCAAATATCAAATCCCTTTTTCTTGTAATAAAGAATGAAGGATGAAAAATTGATTACCTCTCATCAAAAACTACACACACACACACACACATACACACAATTTTTTTAAGCAGTCAAACCTAATGATTTATCCTAAATTAATTAGCAAGGGGTGCTTTTTTACTTAAGCGAGCATTCACACACATTTAGAATTTAAATATATAATTATTAAATAATATTTACAAATTGTTTATTGTATATGTTCTTAGAAAAAAATAATCAAATTTTGTCACCCTGAAAGTAACCATGCTAATAGGATGATAATTGATTGGATAATCAGAAAACTAGATTGAAAAAGGTATTTTTAGGGCTATTATTAAAATCACAAGTCCATAAAAAAATAATATCATTTTGATGTTTTCTTTCAACTTTAGAGGGATAGGACATTGTTATGCATCTTAAAATCATTAGGTTATACGTTGGCTTTAAGACTCAATGGTGCAAAAATAGAGAAAACCAATCACACAAATTTCAATCAACACACAAACATATATGATTGTCATCATCATGGTGGACTTATTTCAATGTACTATATATACACACACAAAAACTTGAAAAAACAATAAAATGTATATAGACGAAAATGGTAGTCACAAGCCAAGACAAGATATACAAAATGTAACCCTGAGGGATATAACTAAACTTGTCAGGTTTTGAGTTTGCTTGCTAAAGGTCACCAGTTCGAGTCCCACAAACTTCAGAACCACTAGAGGCTTATATGGTCGTTAATTTCAAGACATGTGAGATTAGTCGAGATACGCGCAAGTTAACTCGGATACTCATATTAATAATAATAATAAAAAAAAAAAAAAGATATACAAAATGTATGAGCAAAATGAAATTGTATTTGAGAGAAATTTCATTGAAATCGAAATGAAATATCATGAGGTTGGGTTAATTGAAATTATTTTTATGCAAATAGAAATGTCCATGATTTTAAGCAAGTAGTTTTTTATGCAAAAACAAAACCAAACTTTCTATCTTAAGAGAATCGCACTGGAAATAAGCCTTTGACAATGAGATTCTTTTGAGCATCGTTTTTGGAGCCAAAATAGAGCGACGATGAATCATCAACAATTCGTTGGAGTTTTGTATGCGTAGTTACGGGAAAGGTTTAAAGGACTGAAGGTTATGAAAAACAGTTGCTGAAAGGTAATGGCCATGATTTCTTTCGTTGCAATGAAAGATGGCAACTTTCTATCTGAAAGACTGAAAGATTTGCAAATTGCGAAGAGAAAAATAGAAGGACTCTCTGTTATGGTATTGTGATTTACAGTAAACAGGAAGCACACCTTTTAATGAGAGATTTTGAGGTCATTCTCACACCAAGAGCACGCACAAGAAAGCAGGAGAACCGAAAATTGAAGAGGGCGAGCACAAAACATGTCAAGAGATTTTTAAGACTTGTAGATCAATGTTAGCAGTTAAATTGGTGAAGATCAAATTGGCCTTAAGCAGCATGTTATTTGAATCAAGATTGTAAATAAATGAATAAACTTGGCTCTAAATATTAAAAATCAAATCACCTGCTAACTTGCAAATATAGTATGAAAAACACGAACAGATTTATTTCAAGAGTGGTTGTCATTTAAATTAAACATTTTCTGTAAATGAATTCAATTCTATAAAAGGGCTTCAACACATAAAGGATTTTTCATTGAAAATATTTCAAGCTTCATTAAGTACCACAATAAGCAGGCATGACTTTTAAACATGACATCATTTACTTGAACCGCAGGCCGCTAAGGCTTATCAGCCATGTTTAGATTATTTTTTTTTACAAGGCATGGTCCTTAAGCCATACAACAGTACTTTTCTGACAAGGTCTTTTTAGTTTTACTTTGGCTCCCGCGATGATTGTATGCCGTGACGCTTGAAAAATTCTCTGAATCCATAGGCACTCAGGTCATAGTTGAACTGGACAAATTAAGATAAAAAAGGGCAAGTCAGATATCCGCATTGAACACACGCGAAGGAAAAGACACTGTTTCAATAGAACTTCATGGTTCATAGAATCCTGAATTCTGACATACTCTAGCTGCTTGCTACAATGACATTGGAATCGTTATTGCATAGATTACTTTACCTCGTTAATGGTTAAATGAATATTCAGTTACCATTCTCACAGACAAAGAAAACCCGGTTAAAAAATGGAGTACAGGAATTATGAATCCATGGGCAGCCTTTTTATGAAAAGATTTGAAGTTCCAATCATCTTCAAGGACAAAAGAGATTTAGCATGTAATGGTAATTTTCAACTCTGTAATTTCTTCGTCTATTTTGTCATCGTTTTACTTACAAATTTATTAACAAGATCACCAAAATCGAACTATAGAACTATACTGCAGATGCAATCAACTAAGCAAAACACCACAGCTTTATCTGCCTATGACTTGTCACTATACCTCTGTTCAACAGCAGATCATTTCCAACACTCAGATTAACCAAATTTGTGAACATTCTCTGACCATTATTTTGGGAGAACATGAAAGAGCAAAAGGAGAATCTATGATGAGAATGAGTCAAATTATTTGCGCTGTGAAAGATAAGCAAGAACCAGTACTCACAGGAAGAGCCTTCACAGAGTATTTCGTGATATTTGGACCAGCAACCCTTCCCCGCGTAGCTGCCTGCACCAGGACAACGATTATCATTGTTAAGCAGCTCTGAAAAAGCCATATCAAGAGAGCATGCTGATAGTACCGTTTGCCTAAATGACACCTGATTCACTCCTTGTTGTTTATGAAGCACAAAAGGATCAGCTCAGATAGAATAGCACAAAATTATTCCGTGCCCAAAAAGCTCTTTTCACCATACCAAGAAAATAACAGTTTTCCTTCGCTAGACATTTACTTTCTTTTTTTCTTGTCTAAACAAGGCCGCCAAGCAACCACCAGCCCGAAGTAACAAAAATCCTTTCATTTAAAAACTAAATATCAATGCTAGAAGACAACAATATTTCTAAGCTAAATGAAAGACATATCCCTACTAGCTTCCTAATTTAAGCCCTTCATAGACAATCAGCCCCCACTTTTAATCACACAAGAACAACGTTCATCTCCTACAACTGGTTGATGGGACAAAACATATATATGGCACGGTGACATGAAGACCTTGAACAAACGAATTGGAAGAGAAGAATACATTACTTGTTCTGGGCTATGGAATATTTCAATGAATGGATATTCCTTCCTCTGCCGTGTTATACAAAAGCCAGGATATTTTGGACATTCAACCTGGAAAAAAACAACACCAAAAATCATGATTAACAAAATATTAAGGTTGCTAAATAGGCTGAAGATGATAACCTTAAAACTTGTATAAATTATAAAAGATATGCCTTAACCGTGGACATGGCTCTAAACATGTAGAAACAGCACCCAAACTTTTAGGTAGCAATTGATCCACACCCAAAATGCCTATCATCAGCAGTCTAAATTTTATACTGGGATTCGGTGGCTATCTTCACAGACTTCCAAATGAAACTCATTTTGGGTGCTCGCTTAGGAAAGCCCATCCCAAAAGAACCCGATTCCTCAGTGGAGTTTCCATGCCAAAAATGCCTTTCAAATACAACCTTAATTTTCAACCATAGTCCACCACTCATTTATAAATATAAAATAAATAAGACTCCATCAGATTTTGATCATTTCAATGACGTGAAAAAAGAATTATTTTTAATATATTACAGGTTGAACTCATTCACAGAAACAACTTACACGCAAAAATTTTACTTGTGGATAAAATTCAGCAGCAGCTACCTCAAGAACCTGGTCAAGGTGTTTGGTGTAATTGCCTCTGCATTATCCAAAATGAATAGTCAGAAATACAGCATATTACGATGACAAGGAGAGAATAACAAGATGCATTCATTTCAAGTCACCTGATGGTAAAAGCTACTACAACCGGGTACCCTTGGTGAAGAAGCTGGACAAACTCACGCTCTGACGTAAAGTGAATAACCCGTGATGGCCCAAGATCCTTAGGATACCCAGTAGAGTACCTTAAATTTCAAATCATCCACGAAAAAATAAAAGATAAGATCATAATATTCCCTTTGCACAAAGTTTTGTAAGAAAATAGCCAGCTTGTTAAGTCAATCTATGAACATTTGAAAGAAAAATCAAAATTCAGGGGTTTTGAATTCAATAACAATTAAAGAAATTGATCGCACCATAGCGAAAAGGGCAACACAACAAGATTGTATCACAACAAGCAAGAAAGTTATACAACATGAAGTGCATTAAAATATTTAACAAGGAAAGGACTTATACTGACACCAATAAGCTACCACCAACAATAAATCATAAGGCTATAATCAATCTTACTTGCATGTTTCGCGTAGATGACCGAGCATTCTATCCAAAAATGATTTCTCCTCCATTTGATTGATGAAAAAGAATGCACTTTCAAATTATACTGCACAAGACAAGATACACTTCCTGTTATTCAATCTACATACTCTCTTCAATATATCAATCTAGAGAAGACATAAAGACAACCCAATATATATTCAAGATTCTCATACAAGGACCACGAAAAAGAGTTTTCCGTATAGAAATGAACTTGAATTTGTCGTGGCATCTTAACGCGCAGGAATCAGACACAACAGGAAAGAAAATACTCTCTGAAGCATTTTATCGAACATGTAAGTGCATTTAAGCAACGATCTCTACTAACATCAAGAAACTCAATGAATGAGCATCTTTCGTTCGACGAAATGCTCCAAAGAGAGAACGAGAGAACGAAAGACTGGGAAATCAAATAGAGAGCGCGTTTATATGACCTTTTTAAATGAAAGCGGAGCTGACAGCTATTGATCGTTACTTGTACTGTGTTGTTTATCTCCTTTATAGAATCCATAATGTACTGTTTGATTCTCAATTTGATCCTAAGGTAATTTACTTTTTTCATTCTTGCCCTTGATGTATACATTATATTTCAATTGTGTCCTTTGTTTTGAAACCATTGGAAAAAATGGTGGAAAATGACAAATTCTTTTCGAAATTGTGCTGTTTTATTGTATAGAATAATGAAAAACATTAACAGTAATAGACCAAATCACTAAAAGAATTTAATTGATAATTCTGAATTATTAAAAAAACAAATTAAAAGAACAAAAACAAAAATTGAGATTTGACAGAAAATATAACAGTTTTCCATGTGTAATGTTACATGTCACGTAAATATACAATTTAATCTCTCAGATTTAGTTTTATTAAGTTTGGTCCTTTATGGTTCTAGAATGTTCATTTAGGTCTAAAAGTTTATTTATTTTAGGTTTCAACCCCTCAAATTTGAGAAAAAACAGAGATAGTCATCATTAAATTTTTAAGAGAGACGAAGATTTTGGGTGACCGGATTCCAACCCTAATAACATCTATTTTGATGTTTATGAATTCATATTTGATAATGGAACTTAATGGACGTGGTTTCAATCTCCAATAGCATGAAAAAAAAAATTGGAGTTTAGAAAGCCTTTTCTATTTAATTTGGTTTTGTATTTTTAGATTGATTAGAATATGTTTTGTTATTATAACAAGTCATATGACTTTTTTTTATTTTTTTAGGTGAAAAAATTATTAAAATATAAATTTCATTTGCTAAATTAAAAAAAAATAAAGAATGATGATTAAGAAAAAAAAATAAAGAACAAGACATACAGGATTATTAGGGTCTGTTTGGGATCATAATAATGGTGTCTGTTTGGAATCATACTAATAATAATGGTTTAAAGTGTTTTTTATTTAGAAATATATCAACATGATATTTTTTTATTTTTTAAAAATTATTTTTTACATCAATATATCAAATCAATCTAAAAATATATAAAAAATATATTTTTAACAAAAATAAAATTAAAATTTTTAAAAACATGATTTATACCAGACAACATTACCAAACTGATTAAATTTTAAAGCCTAGACATAACAAGGTACCGATTGAATTTTCAAGCCTAGACATAACAAAGTTTTCATGTTAGGTCAAGTGTGCTTGGCTTTAATTTTTTGTTCTCGTTGCCATGTACTCTTTACTCATTCTTTAATTTAGGTTTTTTTAATAAAAGAATTTAAATAATATTTAAATAATTATCTAGTTATGCTATTTTTTTTAAGACTATGCAAGGAAAATTACATGTTTAGCAAAAGAAATAAAATGATTATTCCTTATATTTTCTACTGACACAATTAGAAACTTCTCCAATTTGGTTCACTTCCAGGTAATCTATTATTATAATTGCCAAAATTCAATTTTAAAAATGTTGAAACAATTCTACTAGTCAAACAAGATAACAAAAAAATTATATTGAAATAGCATTATATTATAAAAAATAAAAATTACTGCTAGATGACATTTTCAGCTTGATAGCTGAAAGCAGACCGGGTCACCACTACCACCAGCACCCTAGTTGTTGCTTATGAAGCAAAAGGAAAGCAACTAACTTGATAAGTTTTTTTTGTCAAAATCCCTAAGAGGATGAAATCTGGGTGCATAGATAGATGAAAAGTAAACCCTAATACAGAAATCGTAAGCATTTTATTAAATTACTAAACAAATTAGCAAAAATTATAAATGGAAGAAACTAGGAGTATCTTCCATGCTTGCACTGGTTATCTTTACAGCATATATATTTCGAACAATATACCTAGCCTTATATCTTATTATTATTACCACATGTTACAAAGAATATTTTGTAACCGTCAACCTTAATTTAGACGACAAACCAACTCCTTCTATCGCCAATATCCCATGGCTACTACTGGGATCCTTACTTGATGCCCTCGGCTGCCTTTCATCAAAATTTCACCAAAACTGTATGTTCCAGTTACTGATCGAACAGTGAGACTCACCGTGAACTTCCGTGATGCACCAGGTCTCAGGGTCATCGCTGGAGGGTTAGCTTCGATGGCAACAGCTGGTTGCATTCTGGCTGTGATCACATAGGTTTCTTCCTCAGCGACATTTGTGACTGTGCGAGTCATCGTTTGTGTTTTCACTAGATGGGAGATAGTGATTGATGGGGTGTTGAGATTTGATGGGTGACCCATAGTGTAGTTGCAGGGTGTGTTTGTGTAGTTCCGTATCTCATGGGCATCAATGCCAGGAGTTGTGCACAAGAAACCCAAGTAATCCTCGTAACCTACAATGTTAACACAATTCCCCAAAAAAAGGTCAGGAAGTCAATTGAGGTTTTGGTCAACTATGCACCAAATTGAACTACCAAAGACTAATAAATACTGGTAGAAACTCATAAGCCTAACTAGCTTCAGCTTTGGGTTTGAAACCATCATTGTGTGTGCCATCATTTTACAACTCTTACAAAGCATGGGAAAAATGATTTGGGTTCAGTCTGCTAGGATTCAAAATTATAGCTTTAGTTGTTTGCTAATTACCAGGTATTTGTTCCAAAACTTCACTTGGAAAGTAGCCAAGAACATTCAAAGTTAATTCACCAGCTCACTTTAAAGGACTCCATGTTGTGAAACTAAATTAGCAATAACTTGCATGCAATCAACCACACCAAGAAAAAAAGGCAGCGAGGATCATACCTGCATCAAAAATGAGTCCAGGATCCAGAGCAGACCTTGGGTTAACATGACCACTTCCATAATCAAAGGGTGTTGCTGTGACCAGCTTCACGGCTTCAGTTTCAGAGTATTGCTGTGCTTGAAGAGGCCTTCCTGCTCTGTCCAATTTTGTTGATGTTGTCAATAATGCTGATTTGATGGCAGCAGGACTCCAATGTGGGTGCTTCTGCTTTACAAGAGCAGCTATCCCTGCTATATGTGGCGCTGCCATGCTGGTTCCGGATATCATGGCAAATCCTTCTCCTGCTCAAAGTCAATAGATGCTTAGGATGCAGATATCTATTTCAAGGAGGACAACAGTATCTTTTCTTTCTCCTCTAAGTGCTCCTTGATCTCTTTTAAGTTTTCACGAAGAAAATAATATTTTTTTGTTAATTGCACACACCATTTCTCCTACTTCCTTTCACACAATGAGAAATAAAACAATTTCTCCCACTTGCTTTCACACTATGATAAATAAAATATTGCGAGAGCTTATAATCCTCCTTTCAAAGTGACCCAAGTCTCAGATGAAATTGGAGTCAAGAGATACTAAACTCCCCAAACGCCTCGCCACCCCCCAAAAAGTTACGCAAAGTTTCTTGAATTGGTTCCACTTCTAGACAGAACAAATGTGATGTGAAACTAAAGATTAATGCCTTAAAGAGATATTGAATTTGATCTATTAACTCACCAACATAATTTGGTTCATCTGTTCCGTTAGGAGACCAAGCAGCCCAAATGAGAGATCCAGGAGCCAAGATATCTGGTTTGAGAAGATCAGCATCTTGGAAGCTGAAGTCTTTTATGTTGGGCCCTCTAGCAGAGAATAATGCCACTTGTGGTGCTGATTTATAGAGAATAGGCATCAAGCCATTCCCAATGCTTCCTGTACCTTTGAAGCTCTTCACTCGGCCAGTCCAATCTCTTGGTGTAGAGGTGTTGTAATAGTCTATAAGATCCTACAGTTGACAACTCACATTATTGTCATAATTTAACACAACAAACAAACTCTGTGATTTGGGGGGGGGGGGGGGGGGGGGGGGGGGCAATACAAAAATCAAAAACTTATGACATAGAAAGTGTGGACTAATGATAAATGAGAAGGAAGATACCATTGATTTGGTAACATCCGTGATTAGAATTCCAGGAATACCAACAGGGACAGGATCAAACTTCGTTCCAGGAGAAACATTTTCCACGGCAAGAACAAATCCAATTGCACCAAGACTCTTGGCTGTTTCTGAGACTTTCTTGATGGATGCAGTACCAACAACAAAATTAAAGGAATAACCGCAGATAAGAACATTCCCCTCTACCAAGTTCTTGTTCAATACTTCTGGTCTTTGGCAGTCTGAAGGACTGTACTTCATCACCGAAGAATCCAGCAATACATCGTTTGCAGCAACCAAGGTGTATGTTTGATTTGGATGTGTAGAAGCTGCAGAAATCCATTGGACCTATTTCAGATTTTGAATCCAGATACTGGCAGATAATTATCAGCTGCTGCACAATTACTAGCTACAGCATGCCTAAAGCAATAACTATAAATTGAAGAACCAGACCGTGAGATTAATTACAAATTGAAATAAACAAGTTCAAGAAATTGTGATGGTAAATTGTTGGACTATATTAGAGCACATGTTCACAATACCCTCTTATGTTAGTAAATTGCTAGATTGAGGAATATTTAAATTTAGTTCATCAACAGCATGTCTCTAAAGTTGGTCATGAAATCCACTCATTCCTCGAGGCTAGAATATGACAACACAGATGCTTCAGAAGATTTCCAGTTGCTTTTAGACTTCTCAATGAATTTTCCTTGAACTAAATTTTAGCTTGTATAGCAGTAGATAAAGCCATGAACTATTGTTTACTCACTAGGTACATCCAAAGATGACTGGCTACTTAAATATCCCAGCATGCACCCATAGGAGTTGGGTCAGGGAGCTACTTTTACAATGATGCTCTGCCAAAGAAGCTATACAAAATAAATCTTCAACAAAAGCTGGATAAGTTTAGTGACAAACAAGAATCATTTGAGACAACTTTCGAAACAGGTTTTAACAATTTGAAAAGATAACAAATCAGAAAAGCAAAAATTAAAGAAAGAATTCAGCTTGAAGGGAGGACACAAAAAAAGAGTTAACGAAATATAATTTAATCATCCAACACCACATGAATGTCAATCCCTCATTGTGGCTGCTTAAGTTCATATATGAGAAGAAAAGAAAAACCAGTAAAGTAAATTACTCCAAACTTGCTATTAAAATGATAAAAGAAATCATTTCTATGGTGAATTGTCTTTGGTCAATCACGATAAACCTTTCCGGCAATTCATTTTCACACTTGATTTCACTAGAAAAGAGGGTGCCATTTGATTCTTACATGGAGCTATAGAAGATTTCAACCATAGGCAGAAGAATGTCAGTATATAAAGGAAACATAAACCTAAAAACAAATGGAAAAGGCAGCTAGAGAAGGGGAAAAAAAACAAAAACATGAAACTAGCACATGATCCACTATAACAAAGGACAAAATTACTATTCTATTCAATCTTCCATAAAAAATGCAATATGAAAAGAATAGGAAAATTTATAGTTCCACATTTAGTTTTTGTATTGACATTTTTTCTCAACAGTACCCCCACATTATGCAGCATCTCTTCTCAAAGGCTATCAAGTTAGAATGAAAAGCTTGAGTCGGTAAAACTTACGTGACAAACCAATTCCAGGTAAAATTTTGCCATTTCCTAGGTACAGATGGTTCTTGTATCTCCGGTCATCAATTGCAGCGGCCACAGATGTTATCCAAGGGCTATAAGAAACCAAAGTTTTTGGAAAAGGACCACCATTTCCAGCTGCCTGTGCAACAAATACACCTGCTTTCACAGCTCCAAGAAGTGTAATATCAAAAGGGTTCAAATATGTTGTCTTGGTGGTTGCTGGAGGGCTATTTGGACCCACTGAGAGGCTGAGTATATCCACTCCATCATGAACAGCCTATTCACAAGAGTTTTTGCACATTAAAGGTGTTCAATAAAGAGATAACCATCAAAAGATGTAGCACTGATGGGAAATTGGTATCCTTTCTAATAGCATGTTGATAGTAGACCGAGAAAATAATATCTTTTTTTTCCATTTCAACATAGAATTTCAAATGCAAGGTAGGTGTGTCACATTTTTTTAACTTAATTTAACAGGGAGATACACCAAGAAGATTTTTCTAGTGACAAAAATCACGAAGAGGGAAGCCTTTTGTTTGTAAATGGCTACCAAGCACTCATAGATATTTAAACCAAACATTGTTGCTCGCTTGTCATTGAGATGGGAGGATATATGTGGCCACAAAAAAGGTCCATCAGATCTCAGCACCCTGAAGGTGTTGATTATACTGTAACAAGGATAAGATTACAAGCAATATTCCAGTGCAAGCCTTGAGGTTATAAGACAACAACAAGAGCAACAAGTTATGAACATATCCTCAAATATGTTATGGGTGGTTAGCAACCAAATGAGAGCACACCTGATCAATAGCAGCTACCACATCTGCAATAAAGCCTCCAAAAAGCCTATAGAGTGCCTTGTACACAGCAATCCTGGTCACAAAAAAGATCACTTGCCATGTCAGAGAAGGACATGATATTAAAATTTTGAAGGGAATATGACTAATTGAAGTTGTTATTCTGCTCACCTAGCACGAGGAGCCATCCCACTTGCTTTCCCAAATTCATGGCCATGAATTCTCACAGGAATACCATTATTTCCAGCTGCAATAGCTGCTGTGTGACTGGAATCAAGTTACAGAAAAAACCAAGGAAATAGTATTAGATTGAATTTTTTTTACCATATATGTTTCCTGTTCTCCAGGTCCATATGAAAATAGTTTTTTTTTCTTTCATGTGCACCCTTCCATCAAATTTATAGCATTCTCTAATATGTATTGCAAGCCAACTGAAAGTTTCTTCATTAGTATGTGCTAACCCACACAGCATGCAAGCATAAAAGATTTTTTCACTTTGTGTAACCATTAATTGAGCTTCTTGTCATGCAACCAGTCGTAACAGGTTAAAATTCCAGTCAGAAAAAAAATAATTAAAGGATTATATTGCATCACAGTTTTTATATGGAAATTGCAAATAAAGATGGCATAGGTTCTAACCTTCCATGCCCATCTCCATCCATGGGAGAAGCAAAATCAATGGAAGGATTAAATGCCCCAGCTGCAATTGCAGCTTCAGCAAAATGTTGGGCTCCAATGATCTTTCCATTACAGAATTCTCTCTTGGTATCAGGATCAACTTCACACTTTCCTCGGTACTTTGGAAGAGGCCCATATGGGTCACTGCTGGGAGATCCAAAACTTGGATGGCGTGGAAAAATTCCTGAGTCTACAAATCCTATTATAATGTCTTCTCCAGCCTTGTCGAAGCCACCCCCTGTTGGCCAAACTCCGGTTGGAAGCCCCAGAAACTGTGGGGTGTGTGTTGTAAGTCTCCTCACCTTCCAATCTCTCTCCACAGATTTCACATCAGGGGCACGCCTCAGGGTTTCTGCCTACTAATATATGGGAACAATGTAAGGATACAAAAATAGAAAGAAAATAATCTATCATCCTTTTAAGAATATCATAGAGACAAATGTACAGAGAGAGTAATTGATAGTTTCACCTGTTCAGGAGAAGTATGAACCGCAAAGCCATTTATAAGATGCTTATAGCTGTAGAGTTTCTTGTAGGTCCCACGGTCAAACAATGAATCAAGAAGCATATCATGTTTCTGTTCAAGGTGCTGGGCATAGGACGTGACCAATTGACTGAAAAATGGCCCAAAGATAGAGAGTGAATAAGTCAAGTGAAACAGTTTCAACCAATTCCATTTATTCCTTTATCAATCATGGTGTGAAGATCTTTTATCAAAACAAAATATCACAGTGCAAGGTAACACATCAGACAGTGCAAAACAACAAGGAACCTAATTAGATTTGACTGAATAAGGTACATGAACCACCAATTGAATCATGATAGACACTAAGGCTGGTGAGAACATCCTCGTATCAGATGAGCTACTAGCTGCAAATAAACTGTTCAAAAAAGTCAAGGGTTAAATGCTTGACGGGATGACTAGATGCATGCATGTGTTTGAATCTTTTCACAACCAATGGTCGTTTAATTCTACTGGGAAGCAATTCAAATAGGATTTACACTAAAATCCCAAAGCAATTATAGTCTACCAAAATCATTGGACCATAAAGACAAGGTCAATGATTAGAAAATGAGATGCAAACAGAACATAAACACGGGACAGGAAACACACAGCACATTTCTATTCCGACTTTCTTTCCAAGATATTATTAATGGCCTACAACTGGTGAAGAGGTATGACTTATCAACCTTTATGATCCATATCAAACTGTGAGCATGAAGTACACGGCCACAGCAAACACATTACGATTATTCGAAAAACAACCAGTAAATTAAAATTCCAGATAGTAATTTCACTAGGATGTTTTGACGATATAGCACGTTTCCCAGCATTGAAAATTAGTATAACAACGCTACAAGTACACAAAAGCAAAGAAACTTGCAACTTGGAAGCACCTACCTGGTGGCGTCAAGCTTCTCATCAGATTCCACAGCAGTGGCTTCAAAACCAGGGATACCTCCTGTATAACTTATGACAGGCTCTCCCTCCATGGTCACAATATACACCTCTGCTTTCCCATTTATCAACAAAGCAAATAAGACAAACACTGTAAGCCAAAACTCCACCACCCTCATTTTCACTTCCTGCCAACTTCTATTTCTCCCACAGTACCTGCTCCATCCAACACAATAAAAAACTAGTCAACTCCATATTGTAACACTAATAACACTCAAAATCTTAAAAATCATGACAATCCAGTTTCTCTTATATTTTTTTGACAGAAGAAAATAAAATAATACTCAGAAGTATGACAATTTTTCCTCGTCAAAACATTTCATTAATTAATTAAATAGTTAATTAGAAACAACCCAAATCTCAACCACTTGAATAAAGATAAAAAAAACCACAAACCCCTTAAAAGAAAAGAAAAACAATTTCTATAATCAATCAGATTACTTACACAAGCACTTCTAAATAAGACAAGCTGTTTTAAAGAATGAAATCATCAGTTCTCGATTACCACAAGTAGATACTTCCAAGCTTGAAAATCAATCACCAAACTAAACATTAATTAATATCACTTACCAAATGGAGAGAAAGAAGTTGTTCTGATCAAAGTACAGCAGCAGCTAGCTGTCGCTCTCTTTACTTACATTACTCAACACTCCAAACCAAAAAAAAAAAAGCAACTGAATCTGCAGCAACAAAGTCAAATCTATCTATCAAGAACCTAAACAAGCAAAGAATCTACATTTTCTGGTAGTAAAGAAAGATCTCATCCAATAAAATAACACAAAAAAAGTAGATATTTTACTTACAGAGAAGAGGAATAAATAAATAACTTGTTCACATTAAGACAGCAAAAGCAATTGCGAGTTTAGATGCTGATGAACATAGTCATTGCCATTTTCATTTGCATTTGCATTTGCATTATTTCGCAAAGGAAGGATAAAAGGATGGAAAGATGGTGTCTGGTAGAAGCAAAGAGGAGGGAAGCAGAGAGGAAGGGGGGGGAGTAAGTGAGGGAGAGTATGAGGTAGTTAGGGTTTTTATATATTGTTAATTTAATTATTAATCATAGAGAGATCACTGTGATTTACAGACAGCGACCGAAGATGATGGACTCCTTGTACACTTATTATTATATTTAATTGAGACTGCATCACAGCAATTCATTTTAATCAAGTGTTTTAGTGAATGTTTGGGAGTTTAGCTTCTACTTTTTATGGTGTTTTAAAAATATAATTTATTTTAAAAAATAAAATTAATATTTTTTTAATAATTTTTTATAATTTTGATGTGTTAATATTAAAAATTAAAAATATATATTTTTTAATATATTTTTTAATAAAAAATACTTTTAACAAACTAATTTAGTTACCAAATAATATATAACCTGGCTCAAGCTATATTTTAAATAATATAAATTAAATCAAGTGAAAATTAATTTTATTAAATTTATTTAACTTAACAAATTATTTTATGACCTGATTGATCTAGTTAAAATATAATTTAATTTTAAAAAAATAAAAACAATGTTATTATATTTAAAAAAACAAAATTTTAAAAAAGATGTTATTTTATATTAGTTATTTTAAGTTAATCTGTTTAAATTATTTAAATTTAATAACTTTGATTTTATTATTTGTTTATTGTTTGTTTGGTATTAATGTAGAATCATCTTGATTGAGTCGGATTAGATTAATTGGAGAGTTTGAAAAGAAAAAGAAAACTCTTGTGGAGATTTGATTCGGAAATGAATATCATTTATTTAAAACTTGATTGGGAAAAGATTTCTTGGATGGTAGAAGAATTTTTTCATGGTTAAAAGTATTTTAGGATGAGTTTTTCAATATCAAAACTAAATTACATCTAACTCTTTGTTTCATTTAAAAATAAATCACTCAAGGGATTCATGACGATTTCATTCTTCAATTTGATCTAAGCTACGAAAACTTCAAGGTTCTATTTGCAGTTTAAATATCAAGTTTGGTGGTGAGCGATACTTTCCTAATTACAAAACACTTAATTTTTATTATTTTAAAATTATAATTGTGATTATTTTTTTAAATATTTTTTATGTTAAAATATATTAAAATAATATTTAAAAAAAATTATTTTCAAGAACAACATATCATAACCATCCAAAACACATATAAAAATTTATTTTTAGCAAAAAAAAAATGAATTTTTGTAAAACACAATACCAAACGTTCTCTAAGACTCGTTTTAGCTTCTATTTTCAATTTGTTTTTAAAAAAATATAAAAAAAAATTTATGTTAAAAAAATCCAATAAAAATATATTTTAATATATTTTTAATTAAAAAAACATCCTATATTATATTATTAAACAATCACTTAGTCTTAGTATTTCAAAACTATTCAGGAACAAAAAGGTAATATTTTACTATAAATTAGAGGCAAAAAAATAAATAAAAGAAAAGGCAAATATTTTGTCGAGGTTTGGCGAACATTTCTCAAAATTTCATGTGATTATGTTGTGTTTCTAAAAATAATAATCATAGATTTTATGGCTAAAGGAAAATCATATAATCTTTAAATGCACACATAAATGTAACACAAGTATGCCTGTTTAATTATTTTGTGAAAAGATGATAAAAAATGGATAATATCATTAATCTAAAATATTTTTCCTAAAATTTACTGATACTTGGATTTTAAAATACAAATATAAATTATCCGCTTACAATTTTTATTGAATTTTATGTGAAATCTTATAATCATATATTTCATTGTCAATCCATAAATATTATACCCTTTTTTAATGGTTTTCTTCTCTCTCTCTCTCTCTCTCTCTCTCTCTCTCTCTCTCTCTGGGTTAGGGATGGAGAGAGGAGAGAGAGGATTGGGGGCGTGCGCTGTCACGGGTAGTTTATAGCGAAGTGACAAGAATAGCCTTGAATCTTTATGATTATGACAGAACAGTACCTGAGAAGGTAATCGGAAAACCCGAAGGATTTGTTGGTCACCAGTCTCCAAACACCACGTGCCAAAATCTGTGTGCAACCATTTAATTCCCGTCAACGGCAAAACAGTGACACCATTTCTTATATCTCCGTTTTGCCCTTTCGTTCATTTCTTGTAGGCTACGTTTGTAATTGCATCTTTTGTGTTTGCGGTGCAAAAAACACATTAAATTATTTGACAACACATCAAATTATATTTTTTTATTATAGAACTTATTAAAAAATTAAATTTAAAATATAGTTTGAGAAATATTTTTTACATGTTTTTATAGCTGAGTTTCGTAAAACTCTATTTGTTTTTGCATTTCAAAAGAATTTATGAAAAAAATTAATTTTTTTACTTTAAATTAATATTTATTTTTTTATTTTCAAATTATTTTGATGCGTTGATATCAAAAATATTTTTTTAAAATAAAAAAAAATATTTTAATGTATTTTCAAGTAAAAAAAAATTTGAAAAGCAACTACAAACACATAACTACCTTATATTTTATATATGTTTTTTGCTACACATAAACCTTAACCATAATTTTTATTAAATATATATCTAAATTTAACTAATTACACCTAATTATTTTTTTAAAATTACAATCACAAAAACTACATCAAAAACAAATGCAATCGTACTTTTTATTGCTCCCTCGTTTTTTACCATACACTTTTTTTAAAAATATTGGATTGGTCAGCTTATCTCCTATTTTGATCATTTATATAATGTATTAAACAAGATAAAATTATTAAAATGTTAGTTTTATGCTTCGAAATAAAAGAATTAAGAGATGAAACATATCTCTTTAATACATGGTCTCCAAATTATTTTTTATTTTTTTACCTTCAAGAAAAAATATAAATGCAAATTGAAATGTTTATACATACTTTAATAAAATAAATCAAAAACTATATTTATTAATAAATAATAATAAATTTATTTATTCCAACCAGAAATCAAGTTAAAAAGCTGAGATATATGTTATTTCTTAAAAAAAAAAATGAATATTTATTTGAGTTTAAAATTAAGTTTCTAAAGTTGTACTTTAATTAATAAATAAAATTAAATATTATTTTGTCTGCTCGAGCATTAAGTCAATATCTAAACTTTTTATAAAAATAGCAAGAATCACATTTAAAGTCAACCAAAACAAAATATCAAACACAATTCTAAATTAATTTAATATGAACCGATTAAATTTAAAAAGAAAAGCAAAAACAAGTCAAGTGATAAAAAGAAAAGAAAAAAAGAAAACATTGTTGATTTCCTTTGATGTTACATTTCTATCATTTTTTTTAATATTTCTTCTATCTAGTATTGTCTAATTTGTTTATGATTTTAAGTATCATTTCATGATTTACCGAGTATCAATTTTGAGAAATCAAATTACAATTACAATTGATGCTAAAAATAACAATAAAGAAATTGAGATCATATTTGACATAAAAAAAAACAACAAAGCGTTTGGTGTATAAACCTAGAAGATGAGATAAATAAGAGAGAAGAAAGAAAGAAAAGCAGAAATGGTTGTCAAAGCCATACCGGAAGGCCTTTGTCTTTGCACTTTACCAAGTAAGAAAGAAGATCTCATTGGTACCATGGAAGGCTACATTCAAAGCTTGGTGATTGTCACGCACGCCATCATAATCCTGCGGCCTTTCTAGGTTGACATGTGCTAATTATTTTTCTCATGTTCGTTCAATCTAGTCTCTAATTTAGTAGAAAAGATACCTGATATTTGTTTTGGTTTCAAATTTGATGCCTAAAACTTTAATTATTTTAAATTCATAACATTGAATTTTATTATTCCTAATCAAGAATTAATGGAGAGCCATCATTTTTTTTTCAACATTTCAAAAGCCTTTTATCAAACAAAACAAAACAAATCATTGAGTCCAAAGGCAAATCAACTCATTTTAAAAGGATTGAATAAAAAAAAACAAAAAATTACAGGGGTCAAATAAAAATAATCTAATAACAAAAAAAAAATTAAAAAAAAGAACCAAAAGTGGAAAAAAAAGGGGGCAAAATCTAATGGGTTATTTAAGAAGTAAACTATATATTTTTTTTACTTTTATGATGTAATCCTATTCTCATTATTCTAATTATAGGTTTGACGTGTTTACTTATATTTTCAAGTCTTTTTTTTTTTTAAAAAAAAATTAAATATTTTTTTACTTTCACCCTTCAACATATAAATAGTTGAAATTGGACTTTCTAATTTGTTTTAATTTTTTTTTTTTTGAGATTATCATGATCTCTTAATCCCGGTTGTGGGTTTTACATGTTGACTACTTTTGACATGGATAAATCCAATAAATTGTCTTAATATTTTTTTTTTAAAAAAAACATGTTATATAATATGTCACTATCTTAATATTTGAAAAATATGTTGTTGAGTATACATCAAAATTTTAGGTTCATGATTTTCTTTTTCATCAAAAAACACATTAGCAACGTCTTTATATTTCTTTTAAAGATAGAAAAAAATGATCCAGCCTTCAACATAGCACAAACCAAGAATCGAGTATAACATTAAAAAAAATCTCCGATGGAACATTTTAGCTAACAAAATACTATGTAATTTAAAATAATAAGAAATTGATTATATATAGATAAATACTGATACTTGAATTTTCTGAACAACCAAGGGTTTGGTAATCTATAATAATTAGTAGATTTCGAATTTACAGTTCAATTTTCATTTTTTTTTTAGTGAAATCAGTTCAGAATTCATCTTTTAATAGTGATAATCTTGGTTGAACAATGTCGTTTTCTTCTTTATTTTATTTTTTATGGCACAGTTGACGAAAGAAAGAAAGCTAAGACCCCATAAAGATCGCATCAGTGGAAGCACCTGGCCGGTAAGTCCCTCAACCAGGTAAAGGCTGGCCGCTCCAGACGACAGATATTGTCATTTTCTTTTAATAACCTTTCTTTTATGCACGAGCAAATAAGATAAATAAACGAATTATGTGTTCATAAGTAATTCTACTGAAAGATTTTTTTCTTTGCTAATTACTATTTCTTTTAGCAAGATCGTTTATAACCTTCAACTAAATTAGAAATAAAATCTTGATTCGGTGCACATAGAAAAGTCGGTCTGAGAATAAAAATAAAATGAACAAAGGCTTGATTGGTTGCCTTGATTGGCGCACGCAACCGAAAGCTCAAGACTTTTAGAATTGAATAATGATGAGGAAGATGATTTTGGTATTACATTAGCATAGAATTGATAATTAATTGCAGTATCCTTTGCCAAGGCATGGACCATCACTTTTTGAGTGGGACTTTCCACTTTGTTAGTGTCTAGGAATATGATAGTGAAATATGTAGGTGGTGGTAATAGCTTGAGATCAAGGGGTTTGTTTTCTTTATGATCTCAGGTTTGAGCCTTGAGATTGCTAATATTAATGGCCACTAGAGATTTACATGATCGTTAACTTCAGGACTCGTGGGGATTAGTCGAGGTGCATGTAAGCTAACTCGAACACCTCACGTGAATAAAAAAAATTGATAGTGGTAACCTTGAAGGGTGTAGCTCAACTGGTTAGGTCTTGGGTTTGTTTCTTAAAAGTCATCAGTTCGAGTCCCACAAATCTCAAGGACACTGGAGACTTATTTAGTCATTAACTTCAAGCCCGTGAGATTAGTTGAGGTGCACACAAACTAGCTCAAATGTTCACTTTAATAATAAAAAATAACAGTAGTTATTTTTTAAAGTATTTTTTCTTTAGAAAATAGATGAAAATATTGTTTTAAAACTTTTTAAAAATTATTTTTGATATTAGCATATCAAAACGATTTAAAAACTAAAAAAAAATATACTTTCAAGCAATAAAAATTCAAGAAATCATGATGTGGTTTCAACCGCAAAACAAACCATCCTAAATTTGAATGATTAACCCAAGAAGCATAAAATATTATTAAAATAGTGCAAAAATCTTGATAGTCTACCTAATGTTGCATTATGCAAGTATTATGCTTAGTCAATCTTTACTCCATTATCATACCTAGGGACTAAAAGGTAGCCGAGCTGGTCTCAAACTTGCTTTTAATTTTTCCCCCCACTTACATGAGTAGAACGTAGATATTTTTTAAATAGAGAAACACATCATACCATAAAAAGTAAAGAGCTATTTATAGTTTTTTTTAAAGATTTTAAATTCTTAAAAAAAAAACGGGTTGTTTTTCAGGCGAAAGGGACACTCATGGAAACAAGACAATTCCCAAATCAATGAGTAAATACTATGTTGATAAACGTGGCAGAATATATTTCATTTTTTTTAAAAAAAACATATTTTATCTTAGACAATGTTAAAAATATTGGTAGATATTATTTTTTAAAGTTTTTTTTCTTGAAAATATATTAAAATAATATATATATATATATATATATATATTATTTTGAAAATTTATTATTAACATCAACATATCAAAATAATACAAAAATATATAAAAAATTTAAATTTTTTTCAAAACTACAATTTAACCGAACATCAAACACCACCTTAACCTATCATCTAGCTTAATACCAAAAATTATAGTACATGACTTTGAACATAACTTACGTAGGCCAAAGGTAAATTGGAATCAAATTAGTCAAATTTTCTGACTTTACAACATTCTTTGCCGCTGGATGACTTATAGAATATGGTTAAAATGTTGCAGAAAGATCAAAAGAGAGATCACAGAGAGATATTGTAGACAACGGTGAAGGAAGGAATGCCTTTAATATACACATATAAAAACATACAGAATATGAGGTTAAAAAGTTGAAATGTCATCATCAGTCAAAAAGAATTAAAGATAGCAGATTAATTAAAAACAAATACAAAGAAAAGAAGGAGAAAATGATGTCATAGAAGGTTATTTCTTATAGGGTATTTGTTTATGCAGCAGCTTGTGCGTTCCAAACAAAACATAATTTTTTATTGTTTAATTAACATATAAAACACAGTTTTTCTACATGCGACCCATTGATTATTGTGGTTCAACCAAGGGTAGATTTAGATGGGGTGAACTCATGTTTCTAATAAAATCATTTTTTTTAAGAATTAATTTTTTTTATGTTTTTTATTGTTTTGATGTGCTGATTTAAAAAATAAAAAAAATATATTATTTTAATATATTTCAGCATGAAAAACACTTTAAAAAATAATCGCAACCACACTCCCAAACAAACAATTATATATATTTTTTACTGCACATAAACCTCAATCATAATTTTTATTAAATACGCCATATTTTTTTTAAATTTAATTTTTTAAAATTACAACAATAAAAAATATCCAAAAAAACAAATGAAATCTAAAAATAAAGATAAGGAGAACGTCATGAGTGTTGTGTCATTCTCAGTTGTAGCCAAATCTTGGTGTTTTGTTCTGATCCTCATAGCAACGATTCTGATTCGACTGCCCTTTCATGTATATTCCAATTAAGTTTTTCTCACATATTATTATTGAGTGAAGCATCCTTTTTAGTTGATTGTAAAAAGAGCAAAGAATAACATATTTCTCTCTTGTAATTAACTTTTACTTGCTTTTCCAATATAGCGTTTTTAGTTGATTGTAAAAAAGAAGAAGCAAAGAATAGCATATTTTTTGTGTAATTAAAAAGAAAAAATATATCTTTTTGATTAAAAACTCTCTTTTTTATTCATGTATTTCTTTTTTTCTTTCACAATTTTTTTTTTCTTAACTAGAAATGCTGCTTAAAAAACTTATTAGGATATTCATAAAAGAATGTTTTAATAAAAAAAATCATAAATTGATAATCTCTATACACTTAGATAAATAAATCTAAGAATAATAATAATGAGAAAATTATGTAAAAATTAGCAAAATAAATATTTGTTCTTATTGAATAAATATCAACAAACATTTTTTTTTTCCATTTTCCATATTAGGTTAATATATGATTAATTATAATGTAACTGTCAATATCACCATAAAAGCCTTTAGTTTTCATAATGGTTTAAGTATCATTTTAATAAATTATTTAAGGACAAATTTATTTTAAAATTAAAAAAACAAAGCTTAGGATTGTTTAACAAACAAGCCTAGCATGTCTAGGTTTATAAGGATGGGCCTGAAAGGGTATGTCTATGTGCCTGGTTTTTCATGGTAAGATGAGAATTTAAGGTTCTATTTGTTTGCTGGAAAGTAATTTCATTTTGAAAAGTGAATTCCGAGAAAGTATTTTTCGATGTTTGGTAGTGTAATGAAAAATGAGTTGGAAAACACTTTCCAGTGTTTGGTTATGTCATGGAAAATGAGCTGGAAAATAATTTATTAATATTTTATTTTTTTCAAATTTATTAAAATAATGAAGAACAAATCTTACAAATTAAAAATTTGAATGAAAATGAAATTGAAAAAAAAAATATAATTTCATAAATTATCTCAAATAAAATAAATAATAATCAAAATAATAGAGATAAAATCTAAAAAATTAAAAAAAATAAAAGATGAAGAAATTAAAATAATAATAATCAACATTTCATAAATTATTTCAAATAAAATAAGTAACAATCAAAAGAATGAGGACTAAATTTGATAGATAAAAAATTTCAATAAAAAAATAATAAGAAAAAAGCAAGTAGCAATTATAAAAATAAGAACCAAAGTTAATATAAAAATAAAATTTTAAGAGATGAAATTGAAAAATAAATATTCAAAACAAAATATATATAACAATCAAAAGTTTGAGGATCAAATTTGATATAATTAGCAAATAATGACATTTCTAAATTTTTCACAACTTATGGAAAGTGTTTTTCCCTCAAATTTTGCAGGAAAACACTTTCCTGAAAACCAAACCAAATTTTCTTTTTACTGGAAAGTGTTTTCTATTGACTAACTTTTCTACTGGCAAATAAACACAAGAAAGTTTGGAAAGTGATTTCCCGGAAACCACTTTTTGAAAAACAAACACAGCTAAAAGAAAAACACTTTTCTAAAAACCAAGTCAAATTTTTCTTTGATTAAAATTGACCGGAAAGTGTTTTCCGTTGACCGGAAAATATTTTTCGTTGACCAACTTTTCTAATAA
Source organism: Populus tomentosa (assembly GCA_018804465.1). NCBI lineage: Eukaryota > Viridiplantae > Streptophyta > Magnoliopsida > Malpighiales > Salicaceae > Populus > Populus tomentosa. Next base: position 5,420,827 of record CM031979.1, on the reverse strand, counting down.
CAAACAAATACAGGAAAGTTTGGAAATGATTTTCCGGAAACTACTTTCCGAGAAACAAACATGGCCTAAATCATTTTCACGGAACTTCTATTTGCAAGACGAAATCATTGACACCAAGATTGTTTTTTTTTTTTTAGATAAATATGTTCAACCGATTTATTTTTTTATCCTCTTTTATTTTTCAACAACTTTTTCTATCATCTCTCTCTCAATAATTAGAGATTGAAATGCAAAAAAATAAAGTTAGAAATTAAATATAAAATCTCAAAACTTCATAGAACAAAGAAATACATAAAATGAAACTTCAAAGACTGAATTGAAGTTTCCCTAGCCTTTTTAACAGTACTGGGCTCTATTTTTTTCTGTTCCTTGTCCTTTGAATAAAATTCATAATTTCACCCCGCAAAATTAATTTTTAATTCAATATTCTCGATTCTTCATACATGGAAGAGCATGTGAAGTAAAAAATAATATTGAAAAATACGGGAGGATGAGATAGTAAAGAAATTGGTGATGTTCTTTTTACTTGTTGCTTCCCATTTGTTTGACATGGTGGTTAAGGGTCTGTGTCTTTGGATAATGGAGTTTTGGAGCTTTGCAACAATGGCAGCACATGTGAGGGTTGCCCCCACCAAAGTTTTTGGTGATGCTTGCACACCGCATGTGATTTGAATGATTCCAAACATAAAAAGAAAAGAAATCGATGATCCCATTTTATGAAATGTATGCTTCCTATTGGGCACATCACATCCAATAAGTTTCATGACATGACACGACTCTTCTCTCCTTTAATGGCTTCGAGTTGCACGAGATTGCTTTTTAAAATTTAATGTTGGTTTTAAAAATTATTAAGTTAATTTTGGTTTGTTGTATCAAAAATATATAAGAATTCTAAGAAATATTATTCTATATATTTTCAAAAAAAAAAAAAAATATATTTTAAAAATATCATATATCACAATCTCAAATGCATATAATTCCCGTGATCTAAAACCTAGATTATCCATCTTTTTTTAATAAAAAAATCCTAAAATCTTAAATAGCAAGTTCAATTAAATGACTTAAGTTAAAGTTCCTCCTTTATAATTAACATGAGTACTATATTCTTATTCTATGATGACTAAAGAAAATTATTTGCTCACCTAATGTACATATTTCTTCATCCACTTGTGATAATTATTTTGATGGCACATGAAACACTAACATGAACACAGTAAGAAACTCCCTGCAGTTCACATTTCTCTTTTCTTTTTCTTTTCTGTCAAATTTTTGTTCACAGTAAAACAACAGTATTAATATGCGTTTTACTTTAAACATTCATTCACCCAAAAAAAAAAAATCACCTTTTCCTGGCTCGGTGATGTGAGGTGCATGTGTAGCTAAGAAAAACAACACACTGCTTATCATGGATGCTTAGAATTCAAATGGCTATAATCATCAAGTGGGGTTGAAGAGATGGACAGATGTTGCGACATTCCGGCAAACTGGAGCCTGTGTTCTTACTCGGAATTCGGATGGCAATCCCATATATATATATATATATATATATATGGACTGTTCCAAACTACAGTTGGTAGAAGCATCAGTACTACCCTGTTGGTATCCATACATAAATGAAGGGTTTTTACTGCGTTTAAGTTGAAGATATCGCTAATAATCTGTGAATTGCCCTTGTGATGGAGCTCGAGCCCGATGACTGAACTACGAGAGAGGGCCGATTCTGTGAGAAATGCCATGGGATGAAGATGACCTTTTTCTCAAGTACGTGTATGCGAATAGGAGATCCGTGGATGAATGGGTGAAAATGACCTTCACAAGGTTTTCTGTTAAAAAGGGGAACAAAAGTAGTCTTCAAGGAGACAAAAGGTTTGACTTTATTTATCTTTTTTTATTCTATTGATTACAAACCAAATCATCCTCAGTAATCCCATCTTTTTATCTGCCTTTTTTATCTTTTGGGATTTGATGAATCATAATCATAATCACAAACATTGAATTTGGGGCCTGCTTGTTTTCGTCCATTTGATCTACCCGACCTGGGTTTTACGATGAAGGTGGGTAAGAGTGTTGTTTTCATTATTGTTCTTTTTTTTCCTAGGATGCTTTGACTTGGGATTTTCGTCAAAAGCTACCCAGCAATTATCGCGCTAACCTGTAACTTCTTTTCATATACATCACAATGACAATCGTGTAATCTTATACAACAACACAAAATCAAATACAGTTTACTCAAGATATTCCTCCATCTACACAACCAGATATTATATATGGTAATAGAAACTTGAATGCAGTAGCTATTATACATGGAGATACATTTGATTCTCTCTTATCATCCCCTACAAGGTGAGCGTGGCAGAAGAGACAACGCTGAGCTTGCTTTGAAAAAAAAAAAAAACTAAGGTGTGGTGATGCCTTTGGTTAGCGAGTTAGCAAGCTGCATATGGGAAAGAACAAAAGTATAATGACTGCTAGCCCAATTCGCATCATAAAAGGCAAAAAGTTCATTATGAGTCAACTGTTTATGGAGTTAAGTAAGTTCATGACGAGTAGTGCCTTTAACATAACGCATAATTTGCTTAAGAGCAAGAAAATGATCAAGTATTGAAGAACACCAGTAAAAAAACAAAACAGAGTAGAGTCAGAGAACAACTTTTCTTCGCCTGATAGATGTTGATCAACGATAAAAAGTGTACAAATGGGCTTGGCATCAATCATGAAAGCATGTTGCAAGAGATCAAAAGCATGTTTTAATTAACAGAGAAACAAACCCTTCTCATTAATTTGAACTTCAATGCGGAGAGAATAATAAAGATCACCCAAATTCTTCGCAGAGAATTCTTGGGAGAGTTGAGTAATAAAGGTATGAACCAAAGAAGAATTTTTGCTAGTGATGATCATGTCATTAACATAAAGAAGTAAGTAAAGAGTCCCAAGCGATGCAAGTGGATTATTCATTGCCAAATTTAATATATTAATAATTTTAACTCCAACCATTGTTACTCTTATTCTTTTAGAACATGAACAAAAGAAAAGGTAAGATACTTAAAAAATTAATATTTCAATATTATTATTATTATTTTGTGTTTTAAATATGATTCTTGGGAGATATTTGGCATTACGTTCCAATTGTGCTCCTAAAAACTTTTGATTTTTTTTAGTTTTTTATTAATTTTTTTATATTTTTGTATTATTTTGATACGTAATGTCGAAAACAAATTTTAATTTTTTTAAAATTATTTTAATTAATTTTTAAATAAAAAACACCTCAAAAAACAATATGTGCCGCACCCCAAAACAACCACTTAACATTCTGACCATAATCACAAATAATCCGTATTCTTGAAGAAAACCTCTCAATATCATCAGCCTTCATTCAGATCAGGTGATTGAATGCAAACCTCCATAGGAAAAAAAATGGATACCCACTGTATCAACTTCTTCTACGATCAACAGCAATTTCATTGGGTCTTTTGTTTTAAAACCACATACCCTACTGGGCCACCAAACAAAATAGAACATGCTTAATGAAACATGATCCTATAAATTTATTGCAGACCCAATATTGAAACCAAACCAGCCCATGAAATTTAACAGTCACCTTATTTCTCGGTGGCAGCTGAGACTGCTCTCCCTTGCAATCAAGTGATGGTCCCAGAACTCGTTGGATCCTTAATACACCAATGTTCAAAAACCAAGGCTCTAAGACAAGGTCTCCCGCTTCACGCAATAGCTATAAAAACAGCAACAAGGTCTGATGTTATTGTCTCTAACCACATCCTCAACTTGTATGCAAAATGTCGCAAACTAAGAGAAGCACGCCAGGTGTTCGATGAAATGTCTGAAAGGAATCTTGTTTCATGGTCAGCTATGATTTCTGGTTATGAACAGATTGGAGAGCCCATTTTGGCACTTGGGTTGTTTTCAAAATTGAATATTGTGCCTAATGAGTACGTATATGCCAGTGTTATTAGTGCTTGTGCTAGTATAAAGGGACTAGTTCAAGGAAAGCAAATTCATGGTCAAGCATTGAAATTTGGGCTTGATTCCGTTTCTTTTGTTTCTAATGCACTTATTACAATGTATATGAAGTGTGGTAAGTGCAGTGATGCATTGTTGGCTTATAATGAGGCATTAGAGCTTAATCCTGTTGCTTATAATGCTTTGATCACTGGGTTTGTTGAGAACCAACAACCTGACAAGGGTTTTGAAGTGCTTAGAATGATGTATCAAGATGGTTTTTTTCCTGATAGGTTTACTTTTGTTGGGCTGTTGGGGACTTGTAATGGTCGTGATGATTTGAAAAGGGGGGAACTTTTGCATTGTCAAACTATAAAGCTTAAACTTAACTCTACTGCTTTTATCGGTAATTTGATAATCACAATGTACTCAAAGTTGAATTTGTTAGAAGAAGCAGAGAAAGCTTTTAGATCAATTGAAGAGAAAGATCTCATTTCATGGAATACTTTTATAAGCTCTTGTTCTCATTGTAATGATCATGAGAAAGCTTTGGAAGCTTTTAAAGAGATGTTAAATGAATGTCGCGTGAGGCCCGATGAATTTACTTTTGCTAGTGCTCTTGCTGCCTGTTCTGGTCTTGCGTCATTGTGCAATGGAAAGCAGATTCATGGTCATTTAATCAGGACAAGGTTGTATCAAGATGTTGGTGCTGGCAACGCCCTTATAAACATGTATGCTAAATGTGGTTGCATCGCAAAGGCTTATTATATATTCAGCAAGATGGAGCATCAAAATCTTGTTTCGTGGAATACCATGATTGCTGGATTTGGAAATCATGGATTTGGAGGGAAGGCATTTGAACTTTTTGCTAAGATGAAGACAATGGGAGTAAAGCCAGATTCTGTAACTTTTGTTGGACTTCTAACAGCTTCCAATCATGCAGGGCTGGTGGATGAGGGGCTAGTCTATTTCAATTCTATGGAAGAAACTTATGGGATTTCCCCTGAAATTGAGCATTTTTCTTGTCTCATTGATTTATTGGGACGAGCTGGGAGATTAAACGAGGCAAAAGAGTACATGAAGAAATTTCCTTTTGGGCATGATACTATTGTTTTAGGTAGCTTGCTGTCTGCATGTCGGTTGCATGGAGATGTTGACACTGGGAAATGTTTTGCTAGACAACTTCTGAAACTTCAGCCAGTGACTACATCACCCTATGTTTTGTTATCAAACTTGTATGCTTCAGATGAAATGTGGGATGGTGTTGCAGAGGCCTGGAAGCTGTTGAAGGGCAGTGGATTGAAGAAGGAGCCTGGCCATAGTCTGATTGAAGTGAACGGGACTTTTGAAAAGTTTACTGTAGTGGATTTTTCTCATTCAAGGATTGAAGAGATTATGGACATGCTCAAAACTTTAAGGTGGGCAGCAATTGAAGTTTAGTTTCAGTCATTTAACTTGGTCCTTTGAAAGGTTTGTTTAACGTAGGTATCAATTCTGAGTTACACTGCATTTTTATTCAAGTTCAAATTATAAGTCCATCGATTGAGCTGCTAATGACTTAATGTGGATATAAAATTTTGTAGCTTTAGGGAGGATACTGAGGAACTCAAATTTGCTGCCATGATAAAGTTGTGACTCATTTCATGTCTTTTAAAGTAGTTCGCCTCAAATGCTAGAATTTTATTTCACTCCATCAATGCTAGGAATTTTATTTCACTCAATCATTGCAAGGAATGTCATAGGTTTATTTAGATACATAGCTTCATTTTCTGTAAAGTCTGTTTTTCCATTGGCGTGGATCTGTTCAATTTTGTAGGTTGAATTGGATTTGAAGGATGACAACGACAATGTGACATGCAACTGCATAGCTTCCTTAGCAGATGAAGAACCTCGTGTAAGCTAATTTTATGCATTTGACGTTTTCTGATTGATAGAATTGAGTGCTTGATCCAGCCTCAATGCGGTCAATGTGGCTTATGGTGATGAGAAGGGGTTTAATGGCATTTTTTTGTCCCTGAACTATTGATATTGTGGCAAACTAAGGTCTATATTATCAATTTGATCAATTTTGTCCTTAAATCTATCACATTATTCGCTTGTTTGATTTAACTGTTATCATTAACTAAAACCTGCTTTAAAAGGAGTTCATTTTTTGGTATTTCGAGCTGAAATTTTTATTATGTGCTCATAAAAGTTCAATCCACTATAACTAATAATTTCAAAAAATTTTGAAGTCAGAAAGTATTTATTTATTTCCTAAACAATAAAATTTCAATAAATTGTGAAAATAGAAATTATGCTGGAATTATCTCAATTTTTTTTGGGAGCCCTAAGGAGGTTTTATTAATTTATATTGGTAATTTTAGTATGGTTCTTAAAATTTTTGTGTATGTGGTCCTCAAAGTTTGCTTATTTTAAGCTTGGTTAGGTAATGTATTCAACCAAGTAAATATTTTGAGAATCATACTAAAAAAAATTATATGATTTTTTTAGAGTCCCCAACAAAATCATGGATGTTCCAAGTTATCTTCTATTTTTTTTTTTTTTTTTGCAATTTTGTTAATATTTAATGTTAAGAAAATTAGAAAATTCTTCTTAACCTACAACATGTTTGAAATTAGATTATTATTATTATTTTTTTAACATTTATGAAAATCTTCAGCTCAAAATACCAAAAAATAAATCCTTTTTAAAAAGGGTTTTTGGTCAATGACACCAGTTAAATCAAACAGAGAGACAATATTTGTTTAAATTATGTTAGTTTAAGGACAAAATTAATCAAATTGATAGTACATGCCTCAGTTTGCCATAAACCCAATAGTTAAGGGTAAAAAATGCCATTAAACCGATGAAAGGTGAATGTTTTGAAGCTTAAGCAAAGGCAAAAACAAAACAGGCTGCAGCTAAGGTATCTTGCTTCTCGAATCAGTGTTTAATCTGACTTGTGCTCATCGAGTTGATGTTATTTTATTCCTAAGGAAGGAAGGTTGGGGGCATCTCACATAGTTAATGCTTGTTGAAATGTTAAAGCCTTGGAAAGTGACAACCAAACTGCCGGAAAATGTAGGTTTGGCGTTTGATGGCGACGAGTTGTTCTATTTGGCCGAGAGTTGCTGAATGTGTAGTTGGCGTGATAGGATGATGAAGAAAATTGTTGCTTACAAAATCAGTGGATAAGGGTATTAGGAAAAGAAGTTCAGCACGTGTAGATTTTTCTTGATTGATCGTAAAGTCAATAAATTGCTGCAAGGATTTTGTTCTTAATATGTCTCAGATGCTGGGGACTTGTCTTGAAAGTTTTGCTTGGAATTCAAATATTTCCTTCCCCTTCTCTTCATGAAGGAGATGAGATTGATTGAATTCATTTTTTCTTTTCCATCTCATCATTTGGATTGATGATCTAATTAGACAGTTCGTAGTTTCTAGTTGACGAGGTAAGAAAATTGTATCATCATGATAGGAATTAAATTGATCAAAGATGAAGGCAGTTCTAGCCTCATCTTAGAATATAGTCTTTTTAAACTCAAGTTCTTTAGAGTTAAGGATTTGACCATGCGATGACCAAGTACTAAAAAACCAGCAATCAATTTTCCCACGGAAAAACGTTCTCCCCTGACAGATAACACTAGCGTTCCACTGTGACTGTAATGTGGCCAAGTTCGCCATGGCTCTCTCCTTCTCCGTTTGTCTCTCCAGAGAGTTCTGATCAGGGTACTGAATCATTTCAGGTGGATGAAGATCTAGAGTTGCTGAAGAGTGGTCGTCCATGGACCAAGGGGATCCCTTCACCTCAAAGAAATTATGGTCTTGAATCAATGGCCAGTGGCCACTATGTCGTGCGAGTTCATTTACAGATCACAAAATATGACAAAAAAAAAAGAGGACCAGCTCCTACACAGCTAACATCTCTAGACCAGCAGTGCTAGCTGGTCATCTAGCAATGGTATATATGGTCGGCAGGAATCGACCGAGAACCATATCCTAGAGGGTTTTCTACATGACCGATATAACCCAGAAGTGACAGAGCTGCAGCGTCGCTGACCGCTGTCGGTGTGTGGGCCTTCATCAGCCTCAGAATTCTTGGTCTGAAATCAATTGCCGGTAGTGTATAAATATTACTGCCTTGCAGTTATTTCAAGTACACAACTACACATAGAAAATGAACCCTAACAGTGACGTTTAATTGGCAATTTTAGATACAGCGGATGAGCAAACCCCCCAAAAACCATCCAATTGTTCCTTTAAAATAAACAAAAGAGGCAGCTTGTGAATCATGATATTGCAAACGTTAAAAGATAAATAAATAAATTCTACATGCTACAAGTTATGACATTTAACCTTTTTTTTTTTTTATTGCTCTTAACAAAGAAATGGGGGGTGATTATAACAAGTTTCTTTGCAAATTGGCAATATCCAGAGCTGGAAATAACTCGCAACAGCAGCTAAAATGAGTGGAATCTCATAAATTACCACATGCTCCTCTCAGGTGTCTTGTCATGGCATCATTTTTCCTTGGTCTGGGAAGCACCGCAGGTGCATGATTGATGCAGGGTGACCCATGTTTGTTTCTTGATAGGCTGACCTAAACATTGCTAATCAAATTAATTAATGACGATCGAGTTCATAATAAATTTGTACATTTTGCATTGAAGACAGCAGAGTTATGATTATCCAACACAGCATGATTTCTACTTTTCTTTAAGTCTGATCAAACTCTTTTGTTGCCGAGGTAGCTTTATATCTTTGTTAACCCAAAACGTGTTGATTTGTACAAGGTTGAGAAGGCTTGTAAGAATTGCATCTGCTTTTCCAAAAGTTCATGATAAGATCTCACTAAGTGAAAGTATAGAAAACATCTTGAAAAAACTTCGAAATGGTTGAAGAAAAAGGGGGACATATTGGATATTGGATCGAGGGTGCTTAGTACAATGATAAAGATTGCATTTTATTTTTTTTGTTTGAAAATAAATTAAAATTAAAATTATATTTATTTTTTAAAATTTATTTCCGATAACAAAATAATTTAAAATATAAAAAATTAATTTAAAGTATATTTTTTTAATTTTTTAAAAAAACTTAGTTAGATCGCGGTCGCAAATATCCCTTGGCCTATTGATAGAATATTGATTACTACCCACGTACGTTATATGAGTATATCCTTCATAGTTGAAAATTTAAGCAAGGTTTCAAAAGGATATTTATCGTAAATATATTTGCTTACATATAAATAACTTGTTGAAAATTAAGGAAAAAAAATAATTTTGGGACGTCTGAACTATCATTGAAAACAATATTTGCTTCTGTTAATATAAATAACTTAAATACTAAAACATGCATTCCCTTGATTGATCCTGTTAATTTCTCGTGCACATTCCTTTCTTCTTCCCCTCCCCTCGGATTATTTTTTCTTTTATATATATAAAAGAAATTTCCACAAACAGAAACGGCTGGCGGCGGCCTAAAATTAACAGACATGTCTTGATCAGTTCAACTATATCAAATAAGAAAACTTGCAACCTGTGAACTGATCAATAAATATTATGTAAAAAAAATAAAATATTATGTATATTTATTTATTGCAGAACATGCAAGGAATTAATTAAAAAATTGGTAATTTATTGCTGTCGTTTTCTAACTTGTGGTGACAACTGATCAATAAAGGTGTAGCGATAATTAATGAGGTTTGAAGAAATTAATCCACGTTTGACCAGCTAATTAGGCAGCTCCTCAAAATTAATTAAAATGAAAGCTTAGTCGGATGACATCATGATTAGGGCGTGTAGTCCCTTCAATGTTTGGTAAGGTTGATTGAGATCTGAGAGGATCATGAGTTGAAGCTATATATGAAGATGACATCAATGACAAGGATGATAATTTGCTTACTTGCCTATCAAGTTACATGCATTTTCTACTAGTCTACAGAAGACTTTAAACTAATTTATTATTGTATTATTAGTCGGACCAATTAGTCTTTCAACTTTCAATTTTCACCTTATTTCCATTCTAACGAGAATCATACATACCGGTAAATGTAATTTTTTTTTTGGTTAATATATATATATATATATATATATATATATATATATATATATATATATATGATCTCACAACATACATGAGTCAACAATTATATTTATAAATTTTATAATTTTAATTAATTTGAATTAAAATTGGATACCTACTGGTTAGATATCCTACGTATATATTTAATCAATATATTATAATTAATTTAAACTTAATTTAAAAAAAAGTAAAAAAAAAAAGGCACAAGTAAGCCCTTGGAGGTGGTTGGCTTAGTGTGTTTAACCCATTAATAAAAAAATCATGTGTGATTGGTCTTTTTTTTATGCAGTTAAAAGGACAGATGTAATATCATTCATTTTTTTTAAATAGGCAACACATCGTTTGCTTTCTTGATTTTTGAGGGAAGATAGTTAGAAAATTAGGTTGGAGTTTTTTTATTTAAAAATTCATTTTCAATCTATTGTGATGTAAAAACACCTAATAAATATTTTTTTAATGACAATAAACCAATAATCAAATCAAAGCACCCCTAAAATAGTCAAAAAACACAATTAAACTGAAAAAAAAATCCACGATTTAGGTGATGAGAATATGATAATCTTATAAAAAATAAATAAAAATAAATTATGAAGCCTAATTCCCAATCAACTCAATATTAAAGAATACAATATAAAAAAAATAAAAATAAAAAAGAACCTAACAAGTAACTTAAGTTAGCATATGAAACCCGTGACTCGAGTTATAAGATCTAGATAAACTCATAAAAAACAAATCAAAACAAACAATAAAATTCAATTCTTAACTAGTATAATATTTAAAAATTAAATAAAAAAATTAAATCAATAATAAAATAAAATAATTCGAGTTAACCTATCAAATTCAAGAGAAAAGCACAATAATTTTTTTTTTTTTATTAACGTTAACGTTAATGTCTTTGAAGGATAATCTGTTCATACATCACGTAATTAACTTGCTAGGAACTTTTTGTTAGTAATAAGAACACAGAGTGGTGTAAAGAATCTCTTGATGAAGCATTTCGTATTTGTTTCTTCAACTTTCCTGTGCCTGGGGTCCATTATAATGGCTCCTTTGGAACCTCACACAAACATCTACACGAGACAGGCTCTAATTAAGCCTTAAGCATGCATGTGAAGAATTAATTCCCCAAACAAACCCTAATCTAACACAATATATACCCTCCATCGATATTTTATATGAAACATGAAAAGGACATTACTACAATATCATATCATCCATCATCATATTAATTGAGAGAGAGAGGGGGGGGGGGGGGGAGAGGAGCAATTATTATTGCACACAACAAATTAACATATCCTTCAACTTCTTGTTGGTTGACCACCATATGGAATTTATTTATTTATTTCATGGCTGATTCAGGACTAAAAAGAATTGTTCTCTTTGTATGCATGTTGAGATAATCATTTAGTTTAATGAAGCAACTCTCTCCTCAAGTAGGATAGACGACTGAATAATGAGGCATCAACTCAAAAATCCAACCAAAAGGCAACAAAAATACGAGAATAGAAAACCCTTTTCATGAAAAATCATTCATGGAGTATATATGAGTGTGGAGTTTTGTCTTGCTTTGTTTGCATTAGGTAGAGCAGCACTCCACCTTTTCATTCTAGTTCTTGAACTCTTCCCTAAAACAATATTTGATTAGTCTTTATGGTGCGTAGTAGGTTAAGATGAACAAACATCTCACTAACAAGACATTCGAAAGTAATCTCCAATTAATTGTGTTTAATTTACTCATGATCTGCAGAAAAATATCTTAGCCTGACATCTCAAGGCAGGTCTTCCTCCTCGAAGGCTCAAGCCTCAGATCTAGTACTTGAGTTCCTGTAACATATTCTCTGTGTTACCATGGGAGAAGACATTTTCTAGCGAGGCATGCACATTCTTGACGTGTTTTTGCTTCCAACTGATGATCTGGTCACCAAGGGGGACCTAATAATTATCTACAGTACCCATCAACAAAATCTTCAAGAAAGATATGATTGTGCATGGTCAAAAAGAAAAAAAGAAAGTTGCTTTCAATTATATATTATCTCTCTATCCTCGTCCCCGAAGAGATTAATCAGTTGTCCAAATATATTTAATAATCCAATCTCCCTTCCCTGGCTCCCTTCGGCTGTCTTTTCTAGCTATGTTAACATTTTCTGCTACCCTAATTCTGGGATTCGACTATGAACATCCCACAAATGTTTATTCATGTAAAAATACGTTTTTCATATTGATATAATGTATTTAAAAAATCCTTCAAGATACACTACTTCCAATATACAAAATCAATGGGACACAAAGCTTTTAACCATCCGATTTATCTCCCAGAATCAATCGTTTTCATTATTAATCCCTGACACTACTGTAAAGGTGAGAGGAAGAAGTAATCTCAGCTTGCTTAGAAGCCAAGTCATTCCACTAATTAAATTAAAATAACTATATACACAATAATATATTTTGTCTATAGATGCAAAATGAATAAACAAAGAAACGAAGATTTAGACTAGACAGCATAAAGAACCATACAAGAATATTTTCTTTACCAGGAAAAATGTAGACAGAATGGAAGAGAAGGAGAAAAGGTTGACACAGTGCATCTAAGGTAGAAACAAGAAAAGGTTCTGATGCGATGAAAAAAGAGGGTAGAAAACAAAACACAGGACAATATTGGGAAGAGCAAGGTGGTGGGGTGGATGTGGATATAACAGCAGGCTAACATACAAAAAGATGGAAAATTTAAAGAGAGAGACAAGGATAGGATGGTCTCCATGGACACGCAAGGCCTAGCTAAAGCAACCAATAATGAAGATGAATCCAAAAATGCCTGCAGTGATGCAATTCCATATATATATATATATATATATATAAAAACTAAAACTTCAAGAGATCATCATATTAAAAGAGCTGAGAAATATTTCAGCCATAATACTAGCTAAAACGGGTTTGAAGAGCTGAAGCTTTGACTCTCGTTGGAAAAGAGAGCTTTCGTATGAAAATTAATATATTTTTATGTGTTTTTGATAATGAAAATATAATGGAAAGCAATTGTGAATTGTTCATGAATTTGGTAGGTCATAGCCAGTGGGTTTCCATCTTTGAATGTTTTGATAGGGAAACTATTTATAATAGTTGGGCGGCGCGCACTCTCATTCTACATTTTTAAATTTCTCCTCTCAATGTTTATTATCACTCCTTGACGTTGCCTTTTTTATATAAAATTCAAAATGGATAAAAAAGCTAATTTTGGATTTTGATTTTAATATAAAATTCAATAATGACTTTCACTAATCTAATAATTCCTGTGTATTTTTAAGGAATTTCTTAGTGCTCGGTATCACTCATCAATTTATATTAAGCATTCCCAATTTTATAATTTTTAAAAAACAAAAAAAAATAAACAGGAATATATTGGAAAGAATAGTATTGCTTTTCTTTTTAAGAAAAACAAAAAATAACAACTAACTATAATTTCCCTTTCCACTTTTTTTCTATTAAGTTTTTTTTTTTTAAATAATAATAAATAAATTTATTTTATTTAACTATTACGACTCTGTCTCTCACTCTCTCTATCTTCGTTATTTACCCCCCATCATCTTCATTGCATCATTGACGCATGTCTATACCCATGTTTTTTGGAAGTAAATTCCTTACAACTCTCTCTTTCCTTCTCGTTCCGAACCCCAAAACTATCTACCTCTCAATTCCCAATTCATCTCTCTTTCTTTTTCTGCTCAAAGTTTCCATCTTTATATAATTATAACCTGTCTTCTGTGTCTCCCTTAAAATTTCATAAACCATTCGAATTTCGTGACCTTTTTTTTTTCAATGGGTTTCGCTGGATTTTGTGTTTAGAGTTGATTTGAAGAACTGGGTGCTCTTAAAATTTGATAAAAAAATCACGGGGTCAGCTTCAATTGAGCAGGAAATGCCAGCCGGAGAGGGGAATCGGAGTCGTTTTGAGAATTTAAGAGGGGTTCAATGGAGGATAGATCTTGGGATTTTGCCTTGTCCTTCTTCTTCTAGTGTTGATGATCTTCGTAGAGTTACTGCTAATTCTAGAAGAAGGTAAAGTCTTGGCCTTTTCTGTTGAAAAAAAGAGTGGATTTTTTTGGTCATGTTTTGGCTTTTTATAAATTAGTGGAATATTGGCTAATGAAAGCAGAAGGGGTTTTGTACTTTTGTTTTTTTTTTTTTTTTAAATTTAGTTTAAATTATAATTTAAAGATGGCACCTTTTTTTCTTGTTATGTTTCCATTTTGAAGATAATTAGTTGATTATCCTTGAAAGTTATAATATAATCCTCCGTTGTTTGCCAGGGTTTGACGAATGCACCCAAGTAGTAGTGGTTTTGGTTGTGATCAGTTGTTTTTTATTTTTTTCTCTTATTTTTGGTTTATCAAAAGTCAATCAATTAGGAGGGAGTTTCCAGTTGGATGTCAAGGTTGAAAGTCTGCTTTTGTATGCATTGCTGGTTTGTTTGTCGTGTTGATGGAAATCAAAATGTTTGTCTTTGCCAGGTATGCCGGTTTGAGAAGGAGGCTCTTAGTTGATCCACATATGTCAAAGGAAGGAAGTAGTTCACCTGATCCTGTAATAGACAATCCACTGTCACAAAATCCAGGTTACTGCTTTTTTTCTCATCTTTGCACTCATTAAAATATATTAGCTATGGATAATGCATCTATGGTATATCTGCTCAGAAAATTGGATGTAAAGTGCCTCCATTGATGGCCTCATGTTCCTTCTTTCACTTCTCCTAGTGGTATGTTTTTTTTTTTTTTTCCCCTTATCCTTGTTTGACTTTGGGCATGACTACCTTTTTATGTAAAGCCATCATATTTTAGATTGCTGTTGCTGGAGCGTAGGCTTTGCTTCTAGTTTTGCATTTCCTGAAAATGTTGATGTATGGAAGTAAAGACTGTTGCTTGTAATAGGGCATTATGTGTTTTTGCTAATTGCTGATCTTATCTGTTTTGACATAGACATGTCTTTCAAATAAATTTAATGTTACTACGGTATGTCAGAAGAAAATGTTGTCAGTACATGGTTTTAATGATGATGCATGAATGCTGCATGCAGATAGCACCTGGGGTCGCTTCTTTCGGAATGCTGAACTGGAAAAAACACTTGACCAGGATCTATCACGATTGTATCCAGGACATGGTAGCTATTTCCAGACTCCTGGCTGCCAAGGAATGTTAAGGCGAATCTTGTTGTTGTGGTGCCTTAGACATCCAGAGTATGGTTATAGACAAGGTAAATTGAATTGTTCATCTGAAAGAAATTCACAATCCTTTCGCCTGTTTTGGTATTTTTCTCTGTGTTACACCAATGTTCAATCATTAATTAAGCTGTTCATCATATATTGTTAACTTGAGTCAGACAAGCATTTCAATCATTAATTTTTTCGTTTTCTTCCTACATCCGTTCTTGCCAATGTGTTAAAGTATCTTTTTACAGGGAAATTGATATTTCCTTTGTCTTTCTGGTTTTCCTTTACAGGAATGCACGAACTTCTGGCTCCTTTTCTATATATTCTTCACATTGATGTGGAGTGTCTCTCTGAAGTGCGCAAGCAGTATGAAGACCATTTCACAGACAAATTTGATGGTTTAGCGTTTCAGGAAAATGATCTTACATACAATTTTGATTTTAAAATTTTTTTAGATTCCATGGAGGATGAAATTGGCTCCCATGGTAATACCATCAAAGTCAAGTCTCTCAACGAGCTTGATCCTGAGATACAAATGACTGTATTACTAACTGATGCTTACGGAGCTGAAGGTGAATTGGGTATTGTCATGTCAGAGAAATTCATGGAGCATGATGCTTACTGTATGTTTGATGCATTGATGAGTGGGTCTCATGGTTCAGTTGCCATTGTGGACTTCTACTCTCACTCCCCTGCATGCGGGTCCCATTCTGGCTTACCCCCTGTCATTGAAGCTTCTGCTGCATTGTACCATTTGCTTTCTGTTGTTGATTCATCTTTACACGAGCACCTTGTTGAGCTGGGCGTTGAACCTCAGTATTTCGCACTTCGCTGGTTACGGGTTTTATTTGGTCGAGAATTTTCACTTGAAAACCTCTTGTTAATATGGGATTCAATATTTGCGGCAGATAATAATATCATCTTAGACAAAGTTGCTGAAGATGATGCAGACTTTGGCTTTCGTATCTTTAGATCACCTCGGGGAGCATTGATCCCAGCTATGGCTGTTTCTATGATTCTTCATCTGCGATCTTCCCTCCTTTCCACTGAGCATGCAACTACTTGTCTCCAGAGACTGTTGAATTTTCCTGAGAATATAGATCTGAGAAAACTGATAAATAAGGCGAAGTCTATACAGACACTTGCACTGGATACTAATATGTCCTCTGTGTCTCCTCCATTTGATGGGATTTATAACCACAGTAGATCAATGGTTGTGAGAGGTCATACTCATACACTTTCATCTGATTCTGTTTCCCCAAAAACTCCTCTAAATGCAGTGCCTGACAGCTATTGGGAGGAGAAATGGAGAGTAATGCACAAGGCAGAAGAACTCAAGCATGATAGTTTAGGGAAACTAAATCCAACCCAGAAAAAACGGTGGACAGAAAAAGTAAGATTGCCCCTATCTAGGACAGAATCTGCTCCAACTCCTGTAAGTGTAGGGAGTGGGAAGAAGGATCAGAAGTCATCTGTTAGGCGTAGTTTGTTAGAAGATTTAACGCGTGAACTTGGGCATGATGAAGATACTGGAAAACCAGATTGCCATGAAGTTTCGGGTGAGAAGGACCATCGTACTGCAGAAGTTGAGGAAGGGGGACCAGACAATGTTAACAATGACTTAGCATGCTCAACTGTGGAGAGATGTCTTAGTGGAATTGCTGGCAGTGAGGAAAATTCATCCGTGTTCTCAGACCCGTCTAGTTCTCTTAGTGGTGTTAATGACCATGAAAATGAGTCAGAAAAAAGTAGTGTTGCCTCAAATATGTCTGTTGATGAAAATGATGATCAGCCCAAGGCTCTCCAGGAAGATTCAACACTACCTGTTTCCCAACCCCCTGAAGATGCGTCTTTAAATTCTGGGACCAACAATGAGCCTACTGGAAAACAGGTTGCGGGTCCTAAGGAAAGGAAGCTTCTTTCAGGTAAATTTCAATGGATTTGGAAGTTCGGACGGAATACTGCCGGTGAGGAGACATCTGAAAAGGGAGGCGACACACTTGAGACTACAAAACCTGGCAATGATGCCAGTAATCAGATTAATCCAATAGGATCTTCATCTGTCAATGGTTCTTGCAATTCTTATGCCTGTAGCGAAGGAGAAAGTGTGGACCAGAATGTGATGGGTACATTGAGGAACCTTGGGCAGTCCATGCTTGAACATATTCAGGTAACCTCTTGATTAATGTTTGTCTCATGAGTTCTGTCAACAGATCTTTCTACTTTCAAAGATGGTGCTTTTAAGACAGTTCAGTCTGCAATTGTTAAAACATGAAACAAAAGTACGATATATTGTGGAATCTTGGTTTCATATATGGATAGGTTTATTTCAGTGTGAGCCTTGTATGTAGTCTGCTAGGGAGATGGATCATATTTTCTCTGCTTCCTTTGTTTCTGCTTCACCTATAATTGATATAGGTTTCAAGTTACTGGGGAATCATAGGCTGTAGTTTTTCCTTGAATTATCAGCGAGCAAACCTCAATTGACATGGTATATAATGTTTTGTATGGTATTCAAACTGAACATTTCTTAATCATTTGTGTTGCAGGTGATTGAGTCAGTTTTCCAGCAAGATAGGGGTCAGGTAGGTTCATTGGAGAATTTCTCAAAAAATGTTATAGTTGGCAAAGGACAAGTTACAGCCTTGACAGCACTAAAAGAGCTTCGGAAAATCAGCAATCTCTTAACTGAGATGTGAGTTGAGCTTAAATTATGTATATCTGTATATATATTTGTAATTACTATTCTTTTGGTGCAAATAAAGTGAGTTTTGGCTTCTCTCTTGCTGCTATGTCCAAGCCAACCCCCTCCCCTCCCCTCCCCACCCACCCAAAGCAGCTCTGAAGACACTGAATATGAGTTCTGTCATGACCTTGGCTATACAATCAAATGCCTCTTGATACTTGCCTTCACTAACCCTGCCTTGTGCACTCCCACTGTGGAATCCGTACAATAACCTGACAATCGAGGTTCAGGAAATATCACTTGTAAAATTGCAAATAGGAGGAAGACTGGTTTAACTTTCATGAAAAACCTTTGTTTCTGGTACCTAAACAAATCGAGATACATCAATACTTTATCCAAAAGCTAAGGTTAAGTGATCGGATCTTTGAAGAATGCTGTCTCTGGAATTGTTATTTTAATTGTTTGAGTATTCACATCCCATACACTTGACGCTTGACCAAGCTTAAAGAGAGCTGTTTCAAAGGACACTCTTAACGCCACAAAATTGACGTCTTCATATATGGGTTGATGCAGAGGTCGCCAATACACCAGAACTGGCCCTAACAGTTATAACTAGCCTCGTCTAAATTGGCAAGCACTGGGTACATATTTTATGATAGAAAATAGCATGCGTGGTGGTATACATCTAATTTTGGGTAAAGATGCGTGAAATCTATCTTGGTTTTTCTTATCTACAGTTAATGCTAATGATGCGTCAAACCACTTCTATTTAATAGTAAAAGTTCTCTGATATTTCATCTGCGTATGTGAACTCGGAACGCGTGTAACTTTGCAATGGCAAGAAAGATCAAATGTCAGGCTCATGCTGAAAAGAAGTGAAGATGTATCGTCAAGAACTGAAGGATTAAGAGTCAAGAATAGCTCGGTAGTTGGATTACAAATATGGTACTTACCATTGGTGTCCAATGTAGATGAACTTGAACAAAGGAGTAAGACATTGTAAGACTGCAAAATCTTGATGCCAAGGTCTTTGGTGCAAGTAAGAGAAGTAACGTGACCTAATCATGAGCAAGAGAGAGGTATTGGAATTGCTGAGTAGATGGTTTATGCAAGAAAAGGGCTGAAGTTGTTTTGTCGGGATTTTCAAGCTAAATAATTGAGGACTGGAGATGAGGGAAAGCCAGTGTTTGGACATGGATAAGAGGATTTGCTGTTAATCTTGCGAGGAATTGGATGAGCAAATCCTGGTGGTTTTATTTCAGCCGGGGAACAGGGATCCAGAGTCTTTTATTTCTGAACTTGGGAATGAACCAAAGCAGGCCTTTGAGATCTTTTACTACTCGGAGTCTTGCACATTAATCCCAGTTTGAAGGAAGGAGTTCAGCTGGTTTTAATGTGCAAGACTTTTACCATTTGGTTCGCTAGATTGATCACTCATCTTTAGTTTAACAAGGGACAACTCAAGAAACAGAGAACCAATTCCAACTCCATTTGCCTCGAAGTATTGGTTTAGGTGATAATAAAAAAATATTCGTTCTCAACTATTACTAATTTGTTAGAAAAATGACATTTATATTTCATAAAAGATGCAGAAAGCACGCAGCGACAGCAGCCTGAAAATTCTGATTCTTCTGTCACAAACCAAGAATCAGATTTAGTACGTGCCGTTGCAAGAATTTACAAGATGTATCAAAGTTATCAGTACACGTAAATTTAGTACATGTGAAACCCTAAATCCACGATGATAATAGAAACTATTCTAGGGGAGACATAATTGCACAAATACATACAAAATGTATCAAAGTTATCAGTAAATAGAAAAGGGGGCAGAACTCTTCTAATTATTTCAAAAGGGGAAAGAACGGGAGAAAACGATAGAAACATTTTTCCCCGGCTTCTAAGCTGGTTTTGTTGCCTGCTAAAGTATGCTCTAATCTATGTTATGAAAGCCTGGGAGAAGAGAGGTAATAAAGCCGAAGACAATCATTTGAATCTCCTTCACAATTCCCCACCAGCGGTGGCCACCATTGTCTCCACCAGGTTCAGCAACATTCTCATTCTCAGCTGCCTGGTTACCATCCTCTGGAGGCCTATTGTCATTCTCGACCCCAGCTTGTCCCTCTGCAACAAGTTGTCACATGATTGCCAGAAGTTACAAAGAAAAATCAGAAATATATTTTCCGCTCAAGTCTCAACTTCAATTATAAAAAAGAAACTAATCCCACACATGGATCCTTCCATTAGAAATAATAATAATAAAAAAAAAGTCATTTTCTTGGGCTCACAAGCACACTACTTTACTGTAGTGCAAGAGCACTTCACTATAGAGCAAGAGCACTGAATGAACTCTGCTTACTGTATATCTAATGGATACGCAAGAATTTTCATCACCAGGTCAAGAAAAAGTAAATATAACTTGAAAGATTAATTAATCAACCTCATAATTGTTGTTGATACAAAGCAAAATAAACTTCAGTTAGTCTGGTTTAGCTGATATGGGTTTAAGCTTCATCTATTGGTTACTTGTGCAAAAGTGCAGAAATACCCTTGCATACCATACAATTGGATATCAAATATCACCATGAATCCCCCACCCTCGTAAATAAATAAATTAAAATCCAGAAAACATCCAACATCCTTAGTATGCATTCAGAAAATGAGAGGTACCTGCCAAAGCAATATATTCATTCTGCCTTGCAGCACCAGCATTTTCCACCCTGGCAGCAGGCCTAGGTGGACGGGGAGGCACAGCTGCCCTTTGCATGCTTTGTGAGAGCCAACGTACTATTGGTGTCAGAGCTCCAGTTTGGTACCTGCAACACACATTGAGAAGGTTGAGCTTCCACTTGCACAACTAACCGAAAGTAGCTTCATATGAACAATAAAAGGGCTACAGCTTGGAGAGCTACAATGAATTATTCAATGTGTTATTTGTGATTGGAAATAGAAGAACTTCTGAAAGCAAGGAATATGACATCTATGAGCTTGATTGGTTAACTTGAGAGCTTCCTTCTCCAGAACTTAAAAGAGAGTATCCAATAATAAATAAATAAAAAGCCATGTGCAGAATGTATCTCAAATAACCAATTATTCCAAAGTTTATTACTTACAAGTAGACAAGTGAAGCAAAAAACACAAGGACAAGCAGCCTTTGTCTTGACCCATCTTGGTTGAACAAAAAGATTACAGCTACCAGCTTAAGTATGAGAAACAAATCCAACTGAAATGCAATTTGAAATCTCCTAACAACAATTTGTCTTGGGTGAGCGGGATGTTGCTGCTGCTGCTGCTGTGGTTGTTGTTGTTGTCCACCTTGTGCTTGATCACCAGTTGCCCCAGCCTCATGACTTGGCCTACTGTTGAACAGAAAATAAGAAAAAAACAGCAATCATTATTTAGCAGTTCATGTGATTCTTTTAACAGCACAGATGTATCACCATTGTTAACCATCATCAAGCATCATTACTCAGAAGCAGGTAAATGAAAACTAGGAATGACTGTGATAAATAGCATTGATTACAGCATCTAAGAATACATGCATGTATCCTATTGTGAACAACATTATAAACCTTAACTCTCAACAGTTAACACAACACAGGTGTACTTACGTAGGTATATTGAGCGTGAGAGGAATTAGTGTTTTTGAAGGAAGTCCAGCAATTGGTCCCATAAATTGTGGAACAGCTACAGCATAAATTCCCGGCCCATGATTCGCTTGTTCTTGATTTTGCATAGGATTTAACCCTGGAACTAGTGCAGGATACATGATAGGATACATCTGAAAACCACCATCCGCATAAGCTGGAAAACCAGAGAATGCCGGTGGCACCTAAGTCAACAAAACAATCAATGATCAATCCCAACATCATCGGACTCAATTCATGCTGAATGCACAACTCAGAGCACAAGGAGAAAACCTATTGGACTGAAAAGCAGCTAAAAACATATAAATAAACTTCACTTTATTAATTTGGTCAGTTTCACAATATTTTCTTCAAAAAATATCATTATTTCTCTGTAAAGCTCCAAACTTTTCCACTACAAATCCATCAACATTCAACCTTTTCATCAAATTCCAATTATGCAAATAAATAAAACCCATTAAAATGACCGATTCCTAACAAACCCATTAAAATCCTAACAAAATAAAAAGCACCCTAAATTTTTAAACCACCAAAAATCTCAATAGAACCGAAAACCCATTTAAAAAAATTGAGAAAAAAACCCAAAAATATAAGAACAATGAATCCCATTTTGTTTTAAGGGCTAGCCATTATTGAAAAATTAAGGCTTGAAAACAAAGGTTAAAGAAATTTAGAGATTGGAATCGGAAATTGAGAAATACCGATGGCTGCTTGAGCTTCTCTTCTGGAGAATTTTGTGGGTTAGAAGATTGATTCTCGCTTGACGACGCCGTTTCTGTTTGTTCTGCCATTGCTCCTGCCTTTCGTGTGAGACCAGACTTTCTTTCTTCCTGTAAAAAAACAAGAAAAAATAGA